>CM069134.1:15288320-15755820 GCA_035221665.1 Okamejei kenojei
CCTTGCTTGGCACATTTCCAAGCAAATTCTGAGCTGCAACATCAGTCCTTTAACCCAACACTTTGCATTGTTCAGTCGCAAATGGATTCCCATCTAATGAAACAGTGACAATTGCAATTTTCTGATTAATTCTTTGTTCTTGATCTGATCTTCTCTGAACTACTATCTACCTCATTGGTGAACCTCGGACTATCCTTAATCGAACTTTACTGGCTTTACCCTGCACTAAACGTTAATCCCTTATCATGTATCTAAACACTGTAAATGGCAGATTGTAATCATATATAGTCTTTCCGCTGACTGGTTAATACACAACAAAAGCTCTTCACTGTACCTCGATACACGTGCCAATAAACTAAACTGAAATTTCTTGAGACAAGGACGGCCAAATGCATATTGGATGGAATCATTCCTGAACACGTCCAGTCAATCTCTAAAGGGCCTGTCCCACTTGGGCCGTCACTTCTGCAACAGGCCGGTAGTGACGGTCGCGCGACGGTCCCACGAGAGTCGCGCGCGTCATCATGCACCCACACAGCCGTCTGGAGTGCATGAGATCATTTGAAGATGGACACAAAATGCAGGAGTAACTCAGCGGGACAGGCAGCATCTCTGGAGAGAAGCAATGGATGATGTTTCGGGTCGAGACTCTTCTTCAGTCTGAAAGAAGGGTCTTGACCCAAAACGCCTCCCATTCCTTCTCCCCAGAGATGCTGCCGGTCCTGTTGAGTTACTCCTGCATTTTGTGTCCATCTTCAATTTTCTTGGCCCCGCTCTTGGAGTAGAAGTGGGGGCGGATCTGGATCCGCAACGGCCGTGAGCCCCAGGCTGAGCTCGGCGATCGTTTGCCTGCTTCTGCTGCTGTTGGAGGTGAGACGTTGCATCACGCCAGGGTCTTGGGCCTGTCCACTTTGGCCGTCAGTTACGCGACAGGCCGGTGGAGCACGAAGATTTCATTCAGGACGCAGTTCACACTCCTCCACACCACTTCATGCGCGCGTCACGCGCTACCCACACGCTCCCCACACGCTACCCACACGTTAGCAGGCACGTAAATGGTGCGCGAAAGACAGCCAAGTGGGGCAGGCTCTTTAAAGTATGGGCTTTTGGTTGCCTGTCACTTTCGTTTTCTGCCCCACACTCCCTTTCAACTCTGACCAATGAAGCTCAATGCAAGCCTGAGGAACAGTATTTCATCTTTCGAGTAGGCTTTTTACAAACTCCCAGCCTGGCTTTTAGATTCAGTGACTTTAGATCATAACCACAACTGTCAATTTCATGGACAGTTTGGTCCCACCGTTACTATATACTGTCCAATCTTCCGATTTATTTTTAATTGACTCATTATCACCACTCTTTGTCTGGCATCTTCATCGCTTTTGTCATTTAATTCCTCGGCTTGAATTAATAAAAAGTCTGGAGCTACATTTTTCGGTTTGATAGCCTTCATCTCTTCCTTACACAATAACATCACTAATGTTTAAAGAAGAATGAAGGAGTTGCTATCACTGGTACAATGACTGCTACACTCAGTTTCCTGAAGCTACCCTCATTTCAGAAGCTATTTCCTGAAGGAAAATCAAGGGGCTAGAGCACACTGCTGAATTTGACAAAAGAGAATTTAGCATTAGAAAAGTAGTAGCATGCTGCACATTGGAGACTTGACTGCATGCTCAACTTGCAAAGTGATTATTAAAGGATTTATATGTGACGTTAAATTTTCAATTTAATTAATTTATTTTCGGAAAAATAATCAACCAGTTCAATTTCTGAGAGTATTTTCTGAGCAGTGTAAATGACATTGCTGCATTTGGATATGGTTAAGTATTAACTTTACTTTGAAACATTCTCTTCCTGTGATGTTGGACACAAAAAGATGGAGTAACTCAGCTGGTCAGGCGGCATCTGTGGAGAAAAGGAATAGGTGACATTTCGGTTCAAGACCCTTTTTCAGACTACGAGGTGGTGAGAGTTGGCAGCAGCGACGGTGCCCTCGGAGAGGCAGAAGAACGGTCTCGATCCAAAACGTCATCTATTCCTTTTCTCCAGAGATGCTGTCTGACACTCTGACAGAGTTACTCCAGCATTGTGTGTCGATCTTCGGTTTAAACCAACATGTGCAGTTCCTTCCTACACATCTCTTCCTATGATGTGTTAGTTTGGTAAAACTGTGAAGCATGATGTACATTTTCCAAGCCACATGTCTTTCAAATGCTGGTAGAGACAAGATTCAAGTGAGATGAAAGATTTGATACATGCTGCATTTTCCCCATAGTGTTCATAATCCTGTATGGAGGTGGTGATGCTGTTCTCTCATGAAAAAATTAATAACGTTTTGTAAGGGCGGCCACGGTGGCGCAGCGGTAGAGTTGCTGCCTTACAGCGTTTACAGCGCCGGAGACCCAGGTTCGATCCCGACTACGGGTGCTGTCTGTATGGAGTGTGTACGTTATCGCCGTGACTGGGTAGATTTTTTTCCGAGATCTTCAGTTTCCTCCCACATTCCAAAGACATACAGGTTTGTAGGTTAATTGACTTGGTATGAATGCAAGTTGTCCCTGGCGTGTCACTGGTCATTGTGGCACGCTGTATCTCTAAATTATACTAAAAACAAAACTAAACTAAAAGATTTTCCAAAATGTCCTGATTGGTTTATTGTTTAACTGTGGTTCACTGCAAGTATATAACCCGTTACTAAGGTATACCCCTGCATCTTATTTTTCTTATTCTTTCTCTTCTTCCTCTCCTCTTCTCTTTCCTTTCTTCCTCTTCTTCAGTCCCTCGAGATCAAGGATAACTTGATGAAATCCCAGTTCCAAGAAATGGAAGATGCCTCAAGTTGAATTATTTTAACACGGGGTGGCTGTTGCATATGGTCTTGACAGGGTGAGGTCTTGATCCAGCGGTAATGAAATCCAAGTTTATTGGAGACATGAAGATAGACACAAAAAGCCACTTTTTGAGTAACTCAGCGGTTCAGACAACATCTCTGGAGAAAATGAATAGGTGATGTTTCGGATCGAGACCCTTCTTCAGACTGGAGGCATGTTCTGCTGCACCATTGTGTACAGACTTTACACATGCTCTCATGCATGCCTCAACCTCAACCTTAATCTCTCCCCTCCTGTAACAGCCTCATTCAGGCCACTCTCTTTCCTCTCTATCATAGTATGCACATTGGGCCAGTGTGAAATATAGATCTTTTAAGTGAGATAAAGTATGAAATGAGCAGGTAACTATTTATGTGCAGGAAAGAACTGCAAATGCTGGTTTACACCGAAGATAGACACAAAATGCTGGAGTAACTCAGCAGGGCAGGCAGCATCTCTGGAGAGAAGGAATGGTTGATGTCTGAAGAAGGGGCTCGACCCGAAACATCGCCCATTCCTTCTCTCCAGAGGTAACTATTTATTTCATGGCTGAATGGAGTTAATAATAAATGTGTTTAGTTGTTGCTTATATCTGTGGATACTGATGATTGGACTTAATTAGTGAGTATGTTTACTCCTTGTGAAGAGATATTAGAATGAAAGAAGAAGCAAGCCACGCCTTGAATCATACGTTTGTTGGATCCCATCTACCTACATAATCTTCTGCCTAATCTAGTATCTGCAAGACTGCTAGTTCTAGATTTATTATATAAGCATTTTTTCAAATAAGAACACCCTTTCATTCTTCTAAACCCCGGCGAGGATCGCTTATTTAGCTCAGCCTTTCCTCATAAATCAGGAATCAATGGAGTACAGTATATATAGTGATGGAGGTCATTTTAACTTCAGATAGTGTAAAACAAAGAAGATGCCAACTGCACACTTATCGCAATTGCATTTCCACAAATGTCACATGTAAGTATTGTCCATTTTACACTCTTCCTATAAATACACTGGAATGAGCAAGGATTTGATTTTCTGGTAGGAAGGAACTGTGGATGCTGGTTTAAACCAAAGATAGACACACAGTGCTAGAGTAACTCAGGGGATCAGTATAATCCACTGTTTCAGTCTCAAACCATGTTTGAGAAATTGGGCTCTTCTACTCAATTCAAATTAAGTTGTTATCAAATAGACTTGTTGGCGATGTTGCAGAGAGCATACCCCAACACATAAAAGCCAACGGGTCAGTATTAGTCTGACGCCGGGTCCATGGCAGTGCCGGCCAGTTTGAGAGGCCGCGCCAGCAGCGCCTTGTAGTAGGGCTGTTTAATGGCTTCCTCATGAAGGAGGAGAGCATACCGAGTCTGATGGTATAGCCGTGAACATACCCAATGGGATGACGGTCACGTGTCAGAGATCATTAGACAGAGACAGCAAGATTTGCCATCACAACACATATGCAGTGAACATCGCTATCAGGGGGACATTAGACCCAGCCGCCAAATTTGTTTGCAGGTAAAGACCTATTCAACAGGCAAATCCTGGAGGATGAAGGTAATTGGTTCACTGAAGCTGGTAGCAGCATGAAAGCTGGCCAGAGGTTCCATGCACTGTATTCAGGTCATTACGATTTACATTGAGTTATCAATTGGCTTATGACGCCGTCCTAGGCAACAGATTGGAGTCAATAGAAGCCTGCTACAGCTTTGTTGTTATAAAACAGCAGTCTAGTCATTAAGACTAATTGGCAATATAATGGATGTGGTTCAGCTGTGCAAGTGGGAGAATTGAAATCATCCTAAATGGAGAACTCTAGAGTACCATGTAGGTCATGGTCGACACACTTTGCTATTATCAGCTGAAGCTGCCAAAGTCGCAATGATGGATAGACATTGTTCAGCATTGTTCCAGTAGGTTAATCAGTAAATATCTCATTATATTGCAAAATGATGCTAATGGTCTAAGAATGGGAAATTGCGAATATCTGGATGATTTGGCTATTGGTGTTAAAGCTATAGACCGCAGTGGGTTTAGAAGAGTGAGCGGATTACATATCTGCATGGTACATGTGGTGCAATCAAGTAAAGAATCCTGCTTACATAATCTCGTTGGCCAACATTGGGTGCATGCTGTATTTTTGAAATTCTAAATGGATATACATATGGTTTCATGTTTATTCACAGTAAATATGTGGCATAATAGTAGCGAAATATATATTCTCGCTACAAGGCAGAAGGAGGTCTATTGTTTTTGTGTCCTTCCTCCACAATTAGTTTAAGACCGTTGTAATTAAGAGCCTATGTTTAACATTGATTGGGCCTTATAATGCTTAACAGTCTGTGGTTTGAGAAATCACACAATTTATGTTCTGCAGATTCAAATAGATGCTCCTAAAAAATAACGCTTTGGGTTGTTAAAATCAGTCATTGTAATGTTCATGCTGCGATAGCACCTAAAAAGCAATGGATCTTTCTTTTCCAGGAGATGGAAAGCCCCAGAATCTTTGTCTATAATAATTAAAGTGTACGGGCATTAAACTTCATTTGCCTGTATTCAGTTTTGTCGCCTCCTAAATGATAGCTGGGTCTGCCTGCTTTTCTAAAATCTGAAATAAAATTACAGCTCAATACAAGCAGAGGCAAACAACCAAATAACTTTTAATTGAACTACTAGCATCTTGCCTGCCCCTCTATCCATGATCATTCCAACCAGAAGCAGGTGCATCCTAGATGCTTCAACTTACAGTTTTTCAAGATTGCTGGGGGATTTTAATCTCTGACGGAACACACATTTTTGGATATTGAGATAAAGAACAATATTTCAGGTTGATGATCATTCATGAGAACTGGAAGCGATTGGAAAAGCAAGGTTTCAAGCAAATAAGGAGGTGGGGAAAGAGGTGAGGAGTTGGATGGGGAGGCAGCCAAAATGGAATGCTTGTGATTGAGGAATGCCAGGAATGATTATATAACCCTACGAAAAAGCAAAAGGCATGTTAACGCGACTGTGAAAGATGCTAAAGGGCTGAAGGTGACAAGTGACAGTGATAAACTGAGGTTTATTGAATTCAGTGTAGGAAGGAACTGCAGATGCTGCTTTACACCAAAGATAGACACAAAATAGACACAAAGAGGAAGATGAGAACTTTATTGCCTTAGATCACAGTGTGGAATGTCGATTACAATGTGGTGGATGTTTATGTTAAATTTATTTTATGTGTGTATTGTGTTCTTTTCACTTAGTATGGCTGGATGGTAACTCAAATGTCACTGTACCTTAGTTGGTTAAGTGACAATAAACGCAAACCTGAACTTGAAAATGCTGGAATAACTCAACGGGACAGGCAGCATCCTTCTGGATAGAAGGAATGGGTTGCGTTTCGGGTCGAGACCCTTCTGTTGAATTCAGTTCTGGTTTCAAAAGCATAGTTAAAAGATGAGATGCTTTCTTCAAGCTTCTATTGAGCTCCATTAGTGCATGAGAATCAGGGGAGAGGTCAAAGTAAGAGTGGAGCAGAGAAGTTAATATATTAGCTTTGAATCTCTTTCTGACAACAATTGCTGGTAGCTATTCTGCTTTTGTCATCTTCAACTCCTCCAGGCCCATTTTTTTAATTTATCATCTTGTCACATCACTTCATTCCTCTGCTTTGCACTATATCTTTTTTGTTGCTAATTAATCACTCCATTCTTCCACCCTAAAACAAGCCTTCCCTGCTATTTTCTTCTTGCCCTCACACTTCTCTATGCCTCTGTACTTGCTTTATCTTCAAACTGTTCCTAGTTCTGATGAAAGGTCTTGACCTGAACCATTAGTTGTATTTCCCTGTCCACAGCCCTTGTCCAGCCTAATCAGTATTTCCAGTGTCTCCTGTTATTATTTTAGTCACAGCTGAGCTTCAGTATTAAAGTTACCACAGTGTTTACTGTGCACGAGCAAATAAATAGTGAAACTGCAAATCAACATTGTTTCATGAAGGCAATCACTCTCAACCAAATAGCTCTGGTATAACAAAGCATCAAGGTTTTAGTGAGGCATGGTGGCGCAGCGGTAGAGTTGCTGCCTTGCAGCGCTTACAGGGCCAGAGACCTGGGTTCGATCCCGACTACGGGTGAAGTTTGTATGTTCTCCCCGCGTGGGTTTTCTTCGAAATGTTCTATTTCCTCCCGCACTCCAGAGACATCCAGGTTTGTAGGTTAATTAGCTTGGTATAAAACGTAAATCGTCCCGTGTGTGTAGGATAATATTAACGTGCGAGGATCGGTGGGCCAAAGGGCCTGTTTCCATGCTGTATCTCTAAACTAAACTAAACTAAAACTAAAAGTTATAAAGCATCGTGCACGTAATTCCTTGGTACTTTGGTATACATGACAATAAACTAAACTAATAAACAAATGTCCTAGAATGGAATGACTCATCTTGGGAGCAAATGTGGCAGAGCTAAACAAATTGAGATTAGGGGATAGTATCTTTGCAAGAGGCAGGGTGGGAGGAAGTGTAGTCCACATAAGTGGAGTCAGTAGGTTTGTAGTAGAGGTCAGTCGGCATTCTTCCCCCCTCTGATGGATCCAGAAATGGGAGAAAGCAGGCAGAGTGAATTTGAGGGCAGAATTGAAGTTAGTGGTAAAATTAATGAAAACAACAAGTTCTGCATGGAAGCTGGAGGCAGCCCCAATGCAGTGGAGTGCAGTGGTAGTTGATGCAGTGGAGAAAGAGTTGGGAGATGGTGCCAGTGTACGTTTGGAAGAAGGCTTTCCAAAGTTCAGCTAATTGACAATCACAGTTCTTGCTACAATAGATTGTATTTGATGAATTGCTGGATACCATGAACACTGCTGCAGCAATCTTTACGTTGGTTGCTTCTTCACGCTTTCCTCTGCTTCAGTTCCACTTTCTTCCGACAGACTCTGGCCACATCTTTGAAGTGATCAAATCACCTCCTCTTACTTTCCCTTTCCGAATTGCCTCCAGAGCTTTCAATTCTACCCTGACTGTTCTCAGCCAGTCATCTCATGCTTTGTCTGTGCTACGCTGGGCCATTGTTAGTAAGTTCATGTCTGTTGCCACATCAATCCGAGGTTCTTCAAAATCTTGTGCTTGCCTCCACTTTACAATGACATTCGCTCTTAAAGCATCCCATTTTAATCCGTGCTTGATTCAGTCTATTAACCAATTCTGTTAATAGCAAGAAACTTATATGAATTCTTCATAGAGGAAGTCAACCCATGGGTGTTTGGGGCAGCCTGGTGGTGCAGCGGTAGAGCTACTGCCTTACTGCACCAACAACACAGGTTCCATTCGGACTACGGCTGCTGTCTGTACGGAGTTTGTACGCTCTCCCTGTGACCTGTGTGGGTTTTCTCCAAGGTCTTCGGTTTCCTCCCACACTCCAAAGACATACAGGTTTTGTATGTTAATTGGCTTGGCGTAAATGTAAAATTGTCAACTAGTGTGTGCAGGGTAGTGTTAATGTGCGGGGATGGCTGGTCGATGCGGACTCCGTGGGCCAAAGGGCCGTTTCCACACTGTATCTATAAACTTAACAGAGGTCCTGTCAAGATTGCCTCCTCATTTCCATATCTTCTTGTATTTCTCACCTCATACACCACTCATCTAACTGGTGGCAAGGGCCACCCCTTGGAACGGTGTGCTGATGCTGCAATCAAGAAACTATCAAAGGTCTTGACAATTGCTCCATTAGGTTCTGCAGTGCTCCTCCAGTGATATCCTTTCAGCCAGAACTTTGTTTCAGCTTATCAATGATCCCATGTGCACTGATCTATCATATTTCTTGAGACGGCCTGGCATTAAGTGTATGGCGGGTGGACACAAAATGCTGGAGCAACTCAGCAGGACAGGCAGCATCTCTGGAGAGAAGGAATGGGTGACGTTTCGTGTCGAGATCAGTCTGAAGCAGGGTCTCAACCCAAAACGTCACCCATTCCTTCTATCCAGAGAGGCTGCCTGTCCCGCTGAGTTACTCCAGCATTTTATGTCTACCTCAATTTAAACCAGCATCTGCAGTTCTTTCCTACACATTAAGTGTATGGCACTGCCTACACACATCATTGCAATCACGGCAGATACCCTTGATAATCACGAGCCATCCTTTACTTTTCAGTGGTGGCGCACATTAAACCAATGTAATGAATTGCAAACTGCAGGCAAAATTAGGACTCATGGAACACTGTCTCTTGACATGTTTTTCAGTAGCTTACTTTGTTTTGTATTCCCTCAGCTACTTTGGCTTAATGCTCTAGTCCAAGTCTGGAAGCAATTAATTTTGGTAGGAGGGCTTGAAGTCAGGATGAGTCAACCAGCACATTTATGTCATTCCCTGTAGACGTAGTTTAGTTTAGTTTAGTTTAGTTTAGAGATACAGCGCAGAAACGGGTCCTTCGGCCCACCGAGTCCGCACCGACCAGCGATCCCGGGTCCCTGGTGCTGTAAGCGCTGTAAGGCAGCAACTCTACCATGGCACCACCGTGCCAACTTCTGCAACTTAAAGAACTACGGAAAGCATTGAACACTGACGACCATTGGGCATCACGCAGATAGGCTGCGCTAGGTCATTTTGTACATCCCAAAATCCCGGGGCGCCGCGCGCGACCGACCACGCGTCACTGCCTACGTCACCACGCACCATGTGCACGTAATGCGCACCATGCACGTCACGAATACGTCGATGACGCCCAAGTGGGACAGGCCCTTTACTCTGCAGACTTACAGGAGATGTCCATTGTACATACTCTCATGCCCACACCAATATAACATCTTGTGTAATTCACACCACAAATGTGCACTTGTGCTGATGATGCCACTTTCGAGCTCTGAGAGTATTCTTATTGTTAAATAAATAATTTCTTGCTGATTTTATTGACAGAATCATAAAAAAATGGAATAGGCCTTTCAGCCCTTTGAACTTACACGGTCATGCAATATGTTCATGGCTGATCATTCCAATTCACTAACCTGTTTCTTCCTACACCCATGCCCCTGATCTCCTTCACAATAAGAACTATAGCTAACTATGTATTGAACATATTTAATGCTTTTGACTAAACTGCCTTCTATGTTGACAAATTCGACAGATTCACTGAGTGAAAACGTTTGTCCTATTTTGATGAAGGATACCAGGCCTAAAAGTGTTAACTGCTTCCCTTTCCACAGATGCTGACCTGCTGTGTGTTTCCAGCTATTTCTATTCCAGAGTGTGACTGCAATTTTTTGAAATTCTTCTCCTTACCTAAACGTTGTGTCTGAAATTCTTGACACCAGGTTCTTGGCCTCTCTGCCATGGGGGAATTCTGAAAGGACTTGGCTTATTCCTGCATCAATCAGGATTTTTTAAGCCTCAATGAGGACGCATCTCAATCATTTGAACTCTAGCACAGTAAGCTCTATTCATATATCAACTTCACCATCCCAGGAGTAGGTTTGGTGAACATTTGCTCAACTCCCTCCGTAGTAAGAACATTCTTCTTCAGATAAATTGACCACAACTGCAAACAATTTTCAAGATATGGTGTCATCAAAGCCCACAAGTGATTAGACATTTCTGCTCCTCTACTCAAATCCGCTCACTATGAATGCCAACATTCTATTTGCCACCTTTATCACCATCTGCACTTCCCTGCATATTGTCATTGCATCACAAGTATAGCAGGTCTTCTTGCATTCCCTATTTCCCTCCTAATCTCAAGATAATAATCCGCCTTCCTGTTTAATGCATAAGCGGGGCAAGCGGTCAACACTATGGGTAACAATGAAAATGAAAGAAGAATAGTGGCTGATGACTAATGCAGATGGCTGACTGTCGAACGCTTAAAGCAGATTACATAGCTACTGCTCACAAATTCTTCTTTTCTAAAACAAGGCACTTTTCAGAGAGTTGTAGTTGCATTGGCATAATCCAATTGCATATTGGACCTTCCTATGATTGGTATACGAGTATGTTCCTTTCTTTTCATAGTTATATATTCTTATTTGGAGTATTACTGATTTCCACGCACCTCAAAATTGATCTCTAGATCAAAAGATATGAGATGTATCTTAAATTGGCTGATCTCAGCATAGCACACTAAAGTTGGGTTGTGTACACAAAAAGCTGTAGTAACCTCATGGGTCAGACAGCATCTACAGTGCATGGCCTGTTTCCTTTATCATCGTTACTTTTTTGCATATCTTTCATTATTTGTTCTATATCACCATCTATATTTCTCGTTTCCCTTTCACCTGACTCACAGTCGGGAGAAGACTGCGAGTCACCCTTTATTTCTGTCTAGAGATGCTGTATTACCCGCTGAGTTACTCCAGCTGTTTGTGTCTATCTTCGGTTTAAACCAGCATCTGCAGTTCCTAACTACACTTTGTGTACGTCGGAGATAGAGATGCTAAAATCAGTCAGTAATTTGTTGCTGATCAGTATTTAATTCTCCTGCAGTGCCTTTTGTATTGAAATAGCTGGCTGATGGACAGTTTTGATGTTTTAGTTAAAATGATGGAGAAATAGTGAGAGAACAAAGTGTTGTCACTAATGTGTAGGAAGGAACTGCAGATGCTAGTTTACACCGAAGATAGACACAAAATGCTGGAGTAACTCAGAGGGACAGGCAGCATCTCTGGACAGAAGGAAGGTGCTAATGTTGCTTTGCAGCAGAAAGAGATAACATCTTGGCGAGAGAATGATTCAGACTTGGTGAAAGTAAATAGAATTTGGAAATATGATGTTGTGGCAATCAGTGAAACATGGTTGCAGGAGGGCTGTGATTGGAAACTAAATATTCCAGGATTTTGTTGCTTCAGGTGTGATAGAATTGGAGGGACCAGAGGTGGAGGTGTTGCATTGCTTGTCAGAGAGGATATTACAGCAGTGCTTTGGCAGGATAGATTAGAGGGTTCGTCTAGGGAGGTTATTTGGGTGGAACTGAGAAGTGGGAACGGTGTAGCAACACTTTTAGGGGTGTATTATAGACCGCCAAATGGGAGCGAGAATTGGAAGAGCAAATATGCAAGGAGATAGCAGATATTAGTAGTAAGCACAAGGTAGTGATTGTGGGGATTTCAATTTACCAAAAATAGACTGGGAAACACATTCTGTAAATGGGCTGAATGGTTTGGAGTTTTAAAATGTGTGCAGGATAGTTTTTTGCAGCAGACATAGAGGTATCGACCAGAGAAGGGGCAGTGCTGGACCTCCTGTTAGGAAATGAGGTATGGGTCAGGTGACGAGGTATGCGTTGGTGAGCACTTCAGGACCAGTGATCACAATACCATTAGTTTCAATATAATTATGAAGAGAGTCAGAACTGGACCTAGGGTGGAGATTTTTGATTGGAGAAAGACTAACTTTGAGGGAATGCGTAAGGATTTAAAAGGAGTGAATTGGGACACTTTGTTTTATGGGAAGGATGTAGAAGAGAAATGGAGGACATTTAAAGGGGAAATTGTAAGAGTACAGAATCTTTATTTCCCTGTTAGGTTGAAAGGAAATAGTAAAAATTGGAAAGAGCCATGGTTTTCAAGGGAAATTGGACACTTGTTTCGAAAAAAGAGAGATATCTACAATAATTATAGGAGGCATGGAGTAAATGAGGTACTAGAGGAGTATAAAGAATGTAAAAAGAATCTTAAGAAAGAAATTAGGAAGGCTAAAAGAAGATATGAGGTTGCTTTGGCAAGAAAGGTGAAAGTAAATCCAAAGGGTTTCTACAGCTATATTAATAGCAAAAGGATAACGAGGGATAAAATTGGACCATTAGAGAGCCAGAATGGACAGCTATCTGCAGAGCCAAAAGAGATGGGGAAGATATTGAACAATTTCTTTTCTTCGGTATTCACCAAGGAGAAGGATATTGAACTCTTTGAGGTAAGGGAAAAAAGTAGAGTAGCTAAGGAAACTATGAGATTCAAAGAGGAGGAAGTACTGACACTATTGAAAAATATAAAAGTGGATAAGTCTCCAATTCCTGACAGGATATTCCCTAGGTCATTGAGGGAGGTTAGTATAGAAATAGCAGGAGCTATGACAGAAATATTTCAAATGTCTTTAGAAACGGGAATAGTGCCGGAGATATACTGCGCATGTTATTCCATTGTTTAAAAAGGGTTCAAAGAATAAACCTAGCAATTATAGACCTGTTAGTTTGACGTCAGTGGTGGGCAAATTAATGGAAAGGATACTTAGAGATAATATATATAAGCATCTGGATAAACAGGGTCTGATCAGGAACAGTCAACATGGATTTGTGCCTGGAAGGTCATGTTTGACAAACCTTCTTGAATTTTTTGAAGCGGTAGGGAAATTGATGAGGGTAAAGCAGTGGATGTTGTCTATATGGATTTCAGTAAGGCCTTTGACAAGGTTCCCCATGGAAGGTTGGTTAAGAAGGTTCAATCTTTGGGTGTTAATGGCGGAGTAGCAAGATGGATTCAACAGTGGCTGAATGGGAGATGTCAGAGAGTAATGGTGGATGGCTGTTTGTCAGGTTGGAAGCCGGTGACCAGTGGGGTGTCCTCAGGGATCTGTGTTGGGTCCACTGTCGTTTGTCATGTACATCAATGATCTGGATGATGGGGTGGAAAATTGGATAAGTAAGTATGCAGATGATACTAAGACAGGTGGTGTTGTGGATAATGAAGTAGATTTTCAAAGTCTACAGAGAGATTTGGGCCATTTGGAAAGTGGGCTGAAAGATGGCAGATGGAGTTTAATGCTGATAAGTGTGAGGTGCTACATCTTGGCAGGACAAATCAAAATAGGACGTACATGATAAATGGTAGGGAATTGAGGAATGCTGTAGAACAGTGAGATCTAGGAATAACTGTGCATAGTTCCCTGAAGGTGGAATCGCATGTCGATAGGGTGGTAAAGAAAGCCTTTGGTGTGCTGGCCTTTATAAATCAGAGCATTGAATATAGGAGTAGGGAAGTAATGTTAAAATTGTACAAGGCATTGCTAAGACCAATTCTGGAGTATGGTGTACAATTTTGGTCGCCTAATTATAGGAAGGATGTCAACAAAATAGAGAGAGTATGGAGGAGATTTACTAGAATGTTGCCTGGGTTCCAGCAACTAAGTTACAGAGAAAGGTTGAACAAGTTAGGTCTTTATTCTTTGGAGCGCAGAAGGTTAAGGGGGGACTTGATTGAGGTCTTTAAAATGATGAAAGGGATAGACAGAGTTGACGTGGATAAGCTTTTCCCATTGGGGGTAGGAAAGATTCAAACAAGAGGGCATGACATGAGAATTAAGGGACAGGAGTTTAGGGGTAACGTGAGGGGGAACTTCTTTACTCAGAGGATGGTGGCTGTGTGGAATGAGCTTCCAGCAGAAGTGGTGGAGGCAGGATCGATTTTAACATTTAAAAGTAAAGTGGATAGGTATATGGACGGGAAGGGAATGGAGGGGTATGGTCTGAGTGCAGGTAGATGGGACTAGGGGAAAACAAATGGTCGGCACGGACTGGAAGGGCCGAGAGGGCCTGTTTCCGTGCTGTAATTGTTATATGGTTATATAATTGACTAAACTAAAGTTATTTATGCGGTGTGTGTACTCACTGTGATATTTATGCCTTTATTATTGCAGCTACCTCATCCTTGAATTCTCAAATCCAGCAACTCCAACATCTTCAGCAGCTGCAACATCAACAGCAACAGCAACAAGGCCAACATCAGCATCAGCAGAACCACCAGCTGCCTGGCCAGCAGGCAACATCCCCTCAAAAACACAGCCAGTCCCCAGGGCAAGGCCTCCATTCACCACTGACACCAACCAATCCACTTCAGGTATGGCAATTGAATTCAATGGAAGAGATTGACCTGTGTGTCCTGTGTATGACGTTTATGTTCCTGATTGGCAAAGATAAAACCATGAGCTTAACATGGACTCGGGGTCGGATTTAGATGAAGAGAGGCCCTATGCTATTCCACTTGTGAGGCCCCTCCCAATTCCATATGTAAGGCCCCTCCCAATCAGCCCATAGGTAAATCCAGCCCTGCCCAGGCCCCCCTAGAACTCGAGGCCCTAAGCTTAAGCTTGTGAAGCTTATACGTAAATCCGGCCCTGCATGGACTCCACCGAGTGAGTGTTTCAGGTGTATATCAATTTAACTTCAACCTCAAAAATCTGAATGGAGTCACTTTCTCCAAGTTAAAGGCGTAGACTTTACATGGGCCCTCAAATGGGCCCCAGCTATGCCTGTCAGCGTAGACAGGCTGAACACTCATGCTCGGTCCTTCAAGGCATAATGGATCTCCCGGTTGCTAACCACTTTAACTCCCCTTCCCATTTTCATACTGACCTTTCTGCCTTGGGCCTCCTCCATTGCCAGTGAGGCAACACATAAATTGCAGGAACAACACCCCATATTTTGCTTGGGTAGTTTACATCCAAGCAGCATGAACATTGAATTCTCCAATTTTGGGTAAGTTCCACAAATACATCCCTCTCCTCTCCCCTCCCTCGTCCTCCCTTCCTTCCCCTCTTCCACTAAAAGTCCATTGACTAGTTGCACGGTTTGCAACAATGTATCCCTCGTGTGCTCACACCATCTCTAGCCAGCAATTTCCCTATCAGGCATCCTGCTGGCCAAAGTTCACCTGATGCTGGCTCTGATTTGTCCTGTTTTTATTCTCACTTCCAGTTTCACCCCTCCTCCTCAACTACAATCAGTCTAAAGAAAGGTCCCAATCCGAAAGGTCACCTATCCATTTTCTCTAGCGATGCTGCCTGACCCGCTGTTACTCCAGCATTTTGTGTCAATCTTCAGATCTGTCATTTTAGATTTCAACCAAAAGTCTGTAGTTAAATTAGAGCTAATGTCAATTCAATGAACATTTTTTGTCGATTGCTTTCTTACATCATTTATTTCTAAATTAGTACGGCTGTCAGAGGTTATGGGAAGAAGGCAGGCGAATGGGGTTGGGAGGGTTGAGATAGATCTGCCATGATTGAATGACAGAGTAGACATATAGACAATAGACAATAGGTGCTGGAGTAGGCCATTTGGCCCATCGAGCCAGCAATGTGATTCTGGCTGATCATCCTCAATCAGTACCCTGTTCCTGCCTTCTCCCCATATTCCCTGACTCCGCTATCTGTAAGAGCCGTATCTAGCTCTCTCTTGAAAGTATCCAGAGAACTGGCCTCCACCGCCCTCTGAGGCAGAGAATTCCACAGACTTGAAGGGCCGAATGGCCTAATTCTGGTCATATCACTTACGATCTTATGATCTAAAAGGATTTTGAATTTTTATTTAATTAATTGACATATTTATTGCCCATTTCAATATGAAAAGTAACAATAGCATAGTTATTAATGGACTAGACGAGTATCCACACGTGTGGACTATTGATCTGGAGATTTGAATTTGATTCACTGCAGCAGTGAAATTTCAATTTGGTTCATTAAATAAATCTTGAATGAAAATTGGCTCAGTGATGGCATTTATAAAACTTCAGGATTGATCTAAAATCTCATCTGCTTTATAAATGTTCATCTAGGAAAGGAAATCTGCCATCTTTGTTTTATCTGACATGTATGTGACTACCACACCATTCGGGTCAGGGACAATCAGACATGCAGTGTAAAATCCTGTCTTCCCAGCTGCATTCACACCCATTGCAGCGGTGTGCTGCAGTTAATAGTTCCAGTATTTAGGCCAAGCAACAATAAAGTTAATGTCTAAATGCTGATATTCCATATCTGAATGTTGATTAAGTAAATATTGTCAGGAGTAAGAACTGCACAGTGCACATACATGAATCTCCAAATATACGGCACAGTGGCATAATGGTAGAGTTGCTGCCTTACAGCGGCAGATACCCGGGTTCGATCCTGACTACGGGTGCTTGTCTGTACGTTCTCCCCCGTGACCTGCATGGGTTTTCTCCGAGATCTTCGGTTTCCTCACACACTCCAAAGACATACAGGTTTGTAGGTTAATTGGCTTGGTATAAATGTAAAATTGTCGCCAGTGTGCGTAGGATAGTATCAGTGTGAGGGGTCGCTGATCAGTGCGGACTCGGTGGGCAGAAGGGCCTGTTTCCACGCTGCATCTCTAAAACTAAAACTAAAATTAAAATAGGAAGAAATTGGATGAATTTCTTCTCTTGATCCTAGTGAGTGTAATAAAAGCAGCAATTAGCATCCTGGAGTGACTGCTCCAAGTAGTGTGTAAAAAGAAGGCAGGCACCAGTGGAGTAGTCTCGTGGGAGCGGCTGTGTCGTGAAGTGCTTTTAAGTGTTGAGGCTTTGGCACGTAAGGTTTCAGCAAGGAGGCCGAGCGAAGGGTGACAGCAAGACAAGGTGCAGTTTGTTTTTTGTGTAACTCATCCTTGGTCTTCATGCAGTAGAGATGACAGTTATGGACCTGCCTCACTTAGGCGATTTTTCAGCGGACTGCCGGTGACTGTCAAGTTGCCGGCAGTCACCTGAAAAACTGGCAACTGGAATGGCGACTGTCAGAGTGGAACACACACACACAAACACATTGCTTCCTTCACCAGCCCATTATGCAGGCAGGGGACAGGGCAAGCGGGGGAGCGCTGTCTAAATAATTCACACGGTGCAAAGCCAAGGTGATACAGACACACACCGCGATGAACAGGAAGGTAGGCGCTGTAAAAAGACGGCTAAAGCACAATGTACGGTACGTCCTTTAAAAGAGGGTGGGGGAGTGGGAAGACGGGAGGAGAAGGAGTGGAGACAACTTTTAAGAAGCCAGAGATACACGGCTGTGAAGCTCGGCGAACATTTAACATTACCGGTCAGTTTTCCTTGGTTCTGAAAACTACTACTTACCTATTTTTTTTTTCCCAATGAGCCAATGAAATTCACCGGTCAACACTGGCTACAACCTACGAGAACCTTCGACCTCACTAGGACCTCCTGGCAACCCACTAGGACCTCCTGGCGACCCACCTACGGCTCGCAAGTTCTCACTACTCTCCATGGCGGCTTCATTCTGGTCGCCGCTAATTTTTCAAAATGTTGTAAAATTTGTGGTGACCATAAAGAGGCCGCGACTATTTCCCAGAATGCGGGAACTCCTCACGACTATGAAGGCGACTCCCCGGCAAGTTGTTGTGCACATTGGCACAATGACTTTGGTAGGAAAAGGGAAGAGGTTCTGGCGAGCGATTGTAGCTAGTTAGGGAAAAGGTGAAAAAGCGAGATCTCAAGAGTCGTGATCTCCACATTACTTGCAGTGCCATGTGCTAGTGAGGGTAGGATTAGGCGGATGAGTTGGCAGGGGGCAGGGTGTCAGATTTTTGGACCCCTCAAATCTATTTTGGGACAGAAGTAATGTGTACAAAAGGAAAGGATTGCATTTGAACTGGAGGGAGGGGCACATCGTGGCTGACAGGTCTGCTAATGCTGATCGCGAGGGTTTAAACTATATTAAACTATATTAGCACAAGATGGAAAATAGACACAAAAAGCTGGAGTGACTCAACGGGTCAGACAGCATCTCTGAAGAAAAGGAATAGGTGATGTTTCTCGACCCGAATGGTCTCGACCGGAAACATCACCTATTCCTTTTCTCCAGAAATGCTGCCTGATCCTTATAGAGCCTTAGCACTAGGCAATGTAGGAAAGAACTGCAGATGCTGGTTTAAACACAAAAAGTTGGAGTAACTCAGCAGGTCAGGCAGCATCTCGCTGGAGTTTGGAAGGTTGAGGGGAGACCTCATTGAAACTTACAGAATAATGAAAGGCATAGATAGAGTGGATGTGGAAAGGATGTTTCCACTGGTGGGAGAGTCTAGGACCAGAGGTCATAGCCACAGAATTAAAGGGCGCTCTTCTAGAAAGGAGGTGAGGAAGAGCTTCTTTAGTCACAGGGTAGGTAATCCATAGAACTCATTGCCGCTGAGGGCTGCGGAGGCCAGGTCAGTGGATATTTTGAAGGCAGAGATAGACAAATTCTTGATTAGAACAGGTGTCATGGGTTATGGGGAGAAGGCTGGAAAATGGGATGAGGAGACAGCGATCAGCCATGATTGAATGGCAGAGTAGACTCGATGGATCGAATGGCCCAATTCTACTCCTATACTGTAACTTGTGAACTTGTGAACTACACATTTTGTAAACCTCCCAGTCTTAATCAGGAATATCCAAGAAGACTGGAAGGCTAATTGCAGGAGGAGTGGCAGAGATATATACAAATCATCGTTGTACAAGGGTGAGGCGCTGAAAGGCTGGAGGGTGGTTCAATTCAAGAAGGGTTGCAAATACAAAGCTGGGAACTATAGACCAATAAGCTTAACATCTTTAGTACGAAAATTATTGGAGAGGTTTCTGAAGGATAAGATAGACATGCATTTGGAAGGACTGGGGTAAAGTAGGGATACTCAGCATGGATTTGTGGATGGGAGATCGTGTCTCATGAATTTGATTGAGTTGTCTACATGGACTTCAGCAAGGCCTGTGAAAAGATTCTGCATGGTAATATGCTCTGGAGGGTTGGATCACATGGGAGCCAGAGAGAGCTAGCTAACTTGATACAGAATTGGTTTCATGATAGGAAGCAGAGGGTGGGGGTGGAAGGTTGTTTATCGGAGCGTGTTTGTAAATGATCCACTACAACATACATGGTGAAACACAGTAAGGTCTTTATTCCATTCAGAAATACAGAGCATTTAAGTTGCACAGCTGTGCTCATGAAGCTCAGCTTACGTTCTACTTGCTGGCTGTCAGCGCTAGTGTAGTACTGTAATACCATGTAAAGGGTGGCATGCATTATATGTGCAGTGGAGATTATAAATGGCATGGATTAATAAAGGTTAATCTACATCCTGCCTCTTAAAGAGTGGTTAGTGGAGTATATTGTAAAACACCAGTATAAGGTGTGTGCATTTTTTCCTTCTACACGCTTGTGCATGTGTGAGCACATAAAACAAATGGGGTCATGCACAGTTTAAGTGTAGCCAGTGAATTTTCCAATCAGCGGGTTTGGCTTGCAGACACGACCTGCACATGTGCGGTAGTACCCCTCGTGCACCTCATCTTTCTCTGAGGGAGCAAGTCCCTTATCGGGTGGACGCGGAGGAGAAGACATTGGTGGAGATGGGGGCACTGGGGAAGGCAGAGATGGTGCTGGCACCATAGAAACATAGAAAATAGGTGCAGGAGGAGGCTATTCGGTCCTTCGAGCCAGCACCGCCATTCATTGTGATCATGGCTGATCGTCCCCTATCGATAACCCATGCCTGCCTTCTCCCCATATCCCTTGACTCCACTAGCCCCTAGAGCTCTATCTAACTCTCTCTTAAATACATCCAGTGACTTGACCTCCACTGCCCTCTGTGGCAGGGAATTCCATAAATTCACAACTCTCTGGGTGAAAAAGTTTTTTTCTCACCTCAGTCTTAAATGGCCTCCCCTTTATTCTAAGACTGTGGCCCCTGGTTCTGGACTCGCCCAACATTGGGAACATTTTTCCTGCATCTAGCTTGTCCAGTCCTTTTATAATTGTACATGTTTCTATAAGATCCCCCCTCATCCTTCTAAACTCCACCGGCAGAGGAATCGCTGGCGTGGCGTTCACGGAGCATGAGGGAAGACCGGCGTGCTGGTCTGGGTAAGGATGTGGAGGTGCCGGTTCATTAAACCGGGAGGAGGTGTTGGCGGGTGCGGCGATGGATGCCATTGTCAATACTGACCAAGTACGAGCGTGGCTCTGCGGTTGACCCCAGAATGACTCCGAGGCGGTCATAGCCTCTGAGCGACTGGAACCGGACGACCTGTCTCTTGTTGAGCGGTTGAAGCGGAGAACTGGTTTTGTCATAGTATTTTCTTTGTGTGTCTCGGCAGTGTCGGCTGCTCCTGTGGACCAGGGTAGGTCCGGTGTGGGGTGCGGGAGAAGTGGTTGTTTCTGTTGGTGCGGGGTCGGGCTATTGCAAATCGGGCAGGCAGCAACTTTCTCGAGAATGTAGTCAGCCATGTGCGGCCAGAAAAGCATATCTTTTGCATGTTGGAGGGTTATTTCTGCAGCAGGATGGCCCCCATCGACAATATCGAAGTACTTGCTGTGAAGAGACGTAGGGATGACTGCCTTGTATCCTTTCATTATAATGTCATCATGAATGACCAGTTCGTCTCGGACAAGGTAGAATGGGCGGACAGCCTGCGGCAGGTGGTGCTGATTGTCTGGCCAGCCGCGGCGGATGACAGCGGCCAGCGATTGTAGCGTTTTCGTCTGCAGCTGTTTGTGCCACTAGGGTGTCTAAACCCGCGGATGGAAGGCAGGAGACCATCATAACCATGTACCCCTCGTGCTCATCATCAGTCAGGTGTTTTTCGCAGGTAGGGCGAGGTGCCCGTGAGAGGATGTCAGCTAATGATCCTGTCCCACTTAGGAAACCTGAACGGAAACCTCTGGAGACTTTGCGCCCCACCCAAGGTTTCCATGCAGTTCCCTGAGGTTTTTGTCCTCCGGCAACCACCTTCAACTAGCATCGCAATCCGGCTTTGACTAATAAATTACCAATTTTTAAAATAGAAACCACTTTCGACCATTAGGGAGACTGACAAAAACCTCCGGGAACCGCATGGAAACCTTGGGTGGGGAGCAAAGTCTCCAGAAGTTACCGTTCAAGTTTCCTAAGTGGGACAGGGGAATTTTACGTGTCCTTACCGCGTTTGTAGGTTAGTGTGATGTCATACCTCTGAAGTTCCATCATCATGCGTTGTAAATGCGCTGGTGCCGTGTGGATCAGTTTGTTGAGGATACTGACCAGGGGCTGGTGGTCAGTTTCAATCGTGAATTCATAAAGAGTGGGAAGACTGTGACTCATGATATGCCTCGGGGATTGATGCTGGCGTCTGTTTGCTGGTTGTCACCTGGATCAACAATTTGGACGAGAGTGTATAATACATGCTTAGCAATTTGCAGACCATACTTAAATAGGTGGTAGCGTAGACAGTGAAGATTGTTATCAGAAATTACAGTGGGAAGTTATTCAGCTGAGAAAGTGGGCTGAGCAATGGCTAATGGAGTTTAGTTAATTCAAGTGTGAGGTCTTGCATTTTGCCAAGTCAAACCAGGGAACCTTCTCGGCACACAGTGGAGCCCCTGCGGAGTATTGTAGAGCAGTGGAATCTAGAAGTATACGTACATAGTTTCCTGAAAGTGGAAGATAGGATGCTGAAGAATGCTTTTGGCTCATTGGCCTTCATCAGACAGGGAACTGAGTATAGAAGTTGGGGTGTTATGATCCAGTGGTAACAAGGCAATAGTGAAGCCGCACTGGAGAATCACATTCAGTTTTAGTGGACTGCTATGGGAAAGGTGCCATTGAACTGGAAAGAGTGCAGAGAAGATATACCATGGTGTTGCCAGGACTCTAGGGCCTGAGCTGCAGCCAGGGGTTGGGCAGACTAGGACTTTATTCCTTGGAGCACAGAAGGCTGAGGGGTAATCGTACAGAGGTATATAAGATCATGAGGAGAATAGATAGGGCGAACGCACTGAGTCTTTTATCTAGAGAAGGGAAATCAAGAACCAGAGGACATGGATTTAAGGTGAGGAAATATTTAATAGGATCCTGAGGGACAACATTTTCCACACAAAGAATCAGAATCAGAAAAGTACTTTATTTGCCAAGTATGTTTTGCAACATACGAGGAATTTCATTTGGGTGGTGGGTATACGGAACAAGCTGTCGGAGGAAGTCATTGAGGCAGGTACAATAAAAATATTTAAAAGACATTTGGACAAGTACATCAATAGGAAAGATTTAGAGGGACATTGACCAAACATGAGTAAATGGAACTACCTTAGGGGGCATCTTGGTCAGTGTGGACAAGTTGGGTTGAAAGCCTTGTTTCCATATGACTCATAACACCATGGCTTTACGAGGCTTACTGGTGACCTTATTTTTATTTGCTTGGATTCGAGCAATTAGGTGGAACACATTCTCCTACAAAGGTATGCAAGTCATTGGCATTTAACCACAGCATTATATGTAGATCAGTTAATAGAGATCCCGTGTCAAATTGTCGTGAGGTTTGAGATGGTAGCTATTTTACCCTTTGTCTGTTACAAAAGCAAGCTTTACACACAAAAGCAACACACACTCTTTGAGAACACATCCTGGACTTGGTGCCTCAAATAAAGGGCGCAGATAAAGAACTTTGCGGATCATGATATTCTCAGATGACGTCAATTGAATGAAAGGGTATCTGCCATATTCATCATCTTTTCATCATTTTGCAAGACCACCACATTGTGACAAGAAACAGCAGAAATACATTTCTGAAAACTTCAGAGCTGCTTCAACCATTTGCTTTTTTTTTCTTAAGTGGAAAAAAAGTTACAGGAGGCAACAAATTCCATTTCAGAGAGCCTATTCAACAAAAGATGCTGAAAGCTTGTAGTCAACAAGACACGCTGATATGTGTGATCATTGCCTTGGGAAAGGATTGCCATAAATTCTAGAGCTTGACTGCGGCTCCTTTGCTTGTGACTTCAATCATTTTGACACCACAAGCTACATTAAAATCCTTTTTTTTTGTCGAGAAGTCAAGAACAAGAATGTGAAACAAAGTTAGAGCATTTTTACTGTGGAGTTAAATCAGGGAACACTTTTTTTATACAAAGATTAGTAGGAATCTGTAACAAAGCTTTCGGAAGATCTCAAGTTAGAAGCCAATATTTTTTCTATTAGTTTAGTGTTATCAAGGGATTCAGAAAAGCAATGGGCAAATTAGGCTGAGGTACAGATGAGAAAAGATCAAATTGGATAACAAAGTAGGCTTGAAATATGCAGCATGTTCTGTGTTCTCGTTCATAAGTTCATGTTTATAAGCAATAGGAGCAGAATTAGGCTGTTCAGCCTATCAAGTCTAGTCCGCCATACAATCATAGCTGTTCTATCTCTCCCTCCTAACCCCATACACAATACCCAATAACTACTTAGAAGTGAATGTAGGAGGAATGTTAAGTAAGTGTGTAGATGACATGAATATTTTCAGTGTTGCGTATAGCCAAGGGGGGGGGGTTACTTTGGTTACAGGAGGACATAGATCAGTGGGACAATTATGCGCAGTATTAGCAGATAGAATTTAATCTAAAGTGTGAGGTGATGCATTTTTGAAAGTCAGATAGTGTTGCATATGCACAATAAATAGAATGGCACCAGGGAATGTTGGTGAACAGAGAAACCTAAGAGTACAAATCGATAGTTCCCTGACTTTAGATCTGGGGTGAAATTGAATAGGCTCAATTAGTTTTCAGTGGAACGAAAGATGTGGAGAGAGGTATCCTGAGAGGCATGGATAGGGTAGACAGTCAAAATATTTTTCAAAATCCAGTGGCATAGGTTAAAGGTGAGAATAAATGTTAAAGGGGATCCTGGGAGAAAGTCTTTCACACTAATAGTGGTTGATATCTGGAATGATTAATACCCCTCCATCTGTTACCTCTGAACATTAATACCCCTCCATCTGTTATTTGCACTTTTTTAATTTATTAATTAATGTGTGTATTTACGTATATAATTGTAGTCAATGCCTATTATGTTCTGTTGTGCTATGCAAAGAAAGAATTTCATTGTCCTGTCAGGGACACATGACAATAAACTCTTTTGACTTTGACTTTGAACGCACTGCCCGAGGGTGTGCTGGAATAAAATATAATGACGATGTTTAAGTCCCATTAAGACGCATTTAGAAAAGGAAGAGGTAGAGGATATGGTCCCAAAAGATCCCAAAACGGTCTGTAAAAGAGTCCTGACCTATACCTCCGCCTGCCCATTCCCTCAACAGATGCTACCTGACCTGCTAATTCCTCCAACACTTTGTATAATGCCCCGGTATTAGTGTAGAAAGGCAACAGATTATCATGGATGTTCTCGGCCAAAGAACATGTTTCTGTACAGAATGATTCTCTGACACTTTTAAAGCAACAAAACTGACCTTCAAAATATTCTGAGCCAGCTCTGAAAACCAATGTGGTAGCAAAGCTGTATAAACTTAGAATGAATCTCATGACTCTTCAAACGTTATCTGTCCACCTTTTCTATCAAATTGACTTATACCAGACCACAGTCCAAACAAGATCAAAGTGGTGCTTTGTTTTTCTGTACAACTTCACTCCTTGAATTAAATCTAGAATTCTATTTATATTAGCCATAACTGCTCAGCGTATGATAGCCTTTTAGAGCAAAAGTACCATTATATTCACATCTTATGCTTTCACCACTAGTTACAATTCTGCTCCCTGTAAGAAATAAATAAGTTTCATTTTGCCTCCGCACAAGGACAATACATCGACAATTCCCAATGTAGATTAATGTATGGTTACAACAACTTAACACTATACTCCTGATTCTTCCATATACCGCTCCAGAATTGTTTTCTGTAAAATCCTCAATATAAATTTGTATAGCCTATAGATAAAATTACTCTTGGTTTTACAAAACTTAAGTGATCGTAAAGAAAATAATGACTAAATCATATGTATTATTTATATGTTGTCGGTAGCTGTATATGTGATTTCTAAATGTTTGCTAAAGTCTTTTGTTCCCTGAAATTATTTACAACCAGCATTTTCATTTATCATTATCCCCCTCATTTTGCATATTTAGCACTTATTAGAAGAATACAGCTGTTGTTAGAAGATTAACAAATTGAGTAGGTATGCTGATGCATTTCATTTCTGTCCCTTCAGCTTTACATTAGCAATACCTAGCACTGCTCTATCTAACCCCTTCAATCAATTGTGGCCACTGACCTTACTATAAAAGTTAGATTTTTTGATTATTTTTATTTTGCAGTATAGTTGGACTGGGAAATTTTAATTAACAACACATTTTTGCTTTTTAAACTAAATATGCTCTTTATATCTTTGTATTCTAATTGTTGTTCATTTTTCTTTGAAAATCTTTTTTCATCTGTTTTGCTATGTCTCAAATCATTTGGAAATGGTAAAGGTCCATTCTCCAATCTCCCTTCCATTGACTCCATTTACACCTAACGCTGCCTCGGCAAGGCCTGCAGCATAATCAAGGATGATACGCACCCTGGCCACTCCCTCTTCTCTCTTCTCCCATTGGGCAAAAGGTACAGAAGTGTTAAAACGCACACCTCCAGATTCAGGGACAATTTCTTCCCAGCTGTTATCAGGCAACTGAATCATCCTACCACAACCAGGGAGCAGTCCTGGACTACTATCTACCCCATTGGTGACCCCCGGACTATCTTTGATCAGACTTTACTGGCATTTACCTTGCACTAAACGTTATTTCTTTATCGTGTATCTATACACTGTAAATGGCTCGATTGTAATCATGTATTGTCTTTCTGCTGACTCGGTACACGTGACAATAAACAAAACTAAACGAAGTTCTCCCGATTCACTAACACTCAACAGGCAAGGTCTTAACTCCACCACTTGCAGTAAGCCACTGCCCGCAGGCCCAAACTCCTCGTGGATAGATGGTGATACTGACAGAGTAGTGGAAGTGAAAGATATAATGCAGCCCCTGGCATGCCTGGTTGGTGTGGGACGCAGGCTCAACACAATCTTGCCCTTCTGTTATATTGATTGAATAAAAAAAAACAACTATATCCAGTTAATTGAGCACAGGTAACGGAGGCAAGGAAAACACTGCTGGCCATATTATTCAATCCTGCTCAAATACTTTTACTTCTGGTTATGTAAGACTCTCATTATGCAAAAATATGATTACAAAAAGCATGACTGTTTTAAAAAAAAAGATTCAGCTAGGGATAAGTTCATCAATGAATTTTCCCAGTCTAACCTACTGTACATTTTCACAGAGTTCTACTTCAAAGTTACAATAAGGCTACGACGTTGTTATTTCACCTGTTTTTTTTAGTTTAATGTGTCACAATGAAATGTGGACAAGTGCAGCATGTGAAGTTGTGTATAAAGATAAGGTATGATGATGTGCGATATAACAATTATGGTTTATAATTGGATGACTAAAGGATATTTTTTTACCTGACCTGGGCAGTTGTTAAACACATTTTAAATGGCAAGAAACATGGAATGCAAAAGGATGGAAGTTGTTGCTTTTTGCTTCAAATGGATGCTTTCTACAGACTTTTGAAATGATTGTACTGATAAATATTTAATATAATAATGTAAAGATTGACATTTTTCATTCTGGAACAGACATTTATTTTAAAGAAGTGTAAATAACCATCTGCTGAACTCATGGTAGTGCTATGAAATACAAAAGGTGATAGTAGCTCCAACGATATGAAATACAAAAGGTGATAGTAGCTCCAACGATAGTAGCAACCTTTTACTGAAGATAAATATTTCTCTTGACCTCTCTTCATTAATCCAGCACTCTTGTCACTTCAGTTGTTCCATCACACTTCAAATATAATAAGTTATTCCTGTTATGGTGCCAATCATGAATGATAATTCCACAAAACAAGATCTTAGAAGCATCAAATGAGATAAAGAACCAGCTGGATTCTTCTTGGACGGGAAACCATTGCATAGGGTGCCAGTGAGAATTCCTCTCCTTAAGCAGTCCTTAAGAATTAAGGATGACTTGTTTCCACACTGGTCTGGTTGGTTTTGTGAAGACTGATGAGGCTGTTCCATAGGTCAGGGACTGGGTTCCTGACAAGGCAGGCAATGGGTAATATGTGAGGTGATACACATGGGTAACATGTGAGGTGATGTGCAGGTCTTCTCAATGTTCCTGTCCATGGACACACTGATCTCAATACCAGTCCACATGCTCCTTCTCCACTTGGAATTGTCATGAGCCAAGAATTCCCAAGGGTTAGTGGGAATAATGTTTTGTTTTTTTTTCCAGAAGGTTTTAAGCATATCCTTAATTATTTTCCGTTGTCCTGGTAATCTCTTCCTGTAACAGAGATGAGAATCGTAGGTCTGTTTTGAAATTCTGGCATCAGGTATGCACAAAGGAACAGACTGAGTGGAATTTAGGACCTCAGTCTTGGGGATGTTGTCCCCAGAAAGGGTTCAGGTGTTAGTTCAGTTATCCTTCATGAGAATTTGGAAGATTTTGTAGGGACAGTAGTCGTGGTATTTTTCATGTGTTTTGAAGTTCCTAAATATAGGTAATCCATTCTCAGAATCATGCAGGATGCAGGGTTCCTTGCTACCTAATAACCCATATACCAGGTAAGAGGCCTTGGTCAACAAACGCTCCTTTCCTCAATCAAACAAAGACTGTTCTGGTGCAGTAAAGCAATGATAGATTTCGTCACTGATGTCCGCCTTTGCTGACAGGTGGCATGTGGTGTATCCAAGAGAGTCCCAGGTTTCGAGAGAGAATGTACTTTCAATACAATACGAAAATAATTGATGCACTTTCAGAGATACTGTTTTTGATGGAATGTAAAATCAAAGCCCTTTCACCTCTCTCATTCCGCTACACTACTCACAAATTACAGGGGAATTCTCCCATTAAATGACCCTTTATTCATCACTCAACACAAATATAACCTGCTTATTATCTAACTGATGTTACTGGGACGTTATAACACATCCTCTACTTTAAAGAGAACTGTAGAAATGAGGAACTTTAGCTGCTGGTTTACATAAAAAGACACAAGGTGCTGGAGTCAGTCAGCGGGTCAGGCAGCATCTCTGGAGAACATGGATAGGTGACGTTTCAGGTCTGAATCCTTCTTCAGATGGATAGTAGGTGCGAGAAAGAAAACTAGAAGAGAGGAGCAGCAGAACAAAGCCTCCAATAGGTTAATACAGGTGAGGGGAATATGATAGCCAGATGGTTGGACAAAGGCCAGAGAAAGATATGAAGGAAGGAAGAGTTGTGAATTGAGAAGCTAGAGAAGAGAATACAGGTGGAAGAGGAGGAGGGGAGAAAGAGGTGCGAGTGCAGGTAAGGCACAGTGGGATAGATTGGGGGGGGGGGGGGTGGGGGTGGGGGGCAGGCAGGAGGGGTGGTTGTGGGAGGGGGGGAAGAAGAGGGAGTGGGGTTTGTAGGTAACTAAAATTGGAGAATTCAATACTCGTAGCTTTGGCTTGTATCTAACCAAGCAGAATATGAGGGGCTGTTCCTCCAGTTCGCATGTAGCCTCATTTTGGCAATAAAAGAGGCTCAGGGTTGAAAGGCCGATATGAGAATGGGAAGAGAGTTAAAATGGTTAGCAACCAGGAGATCCAGTCGGCCCCTAGTGGACTGAGCGCAAGTGTTTGGCAAAACGGTCGCCGAGTCCAGCTTGGTCTCGCCGATGTACAGGAGGCAAAATTGTGAAGACCGGATGCAGTAGATGAGGTTGGAGAACCTGCACATAAGCCTGGAAGGTCTGCTGGAATCTCTGGATGGATGTGAGGAAGGAGGGATAGAGACAAGTATTACATCTCCTGCGGTTGCAGGGGAAAGTATCTGGGGAGGGGGTGGTTTGGGTGGGAAGGGACGAGTGAACCAAAGAGTTGCAGAGGGAATGGTCACTGCGGAAGGTGGAAGGCAGAAAGGGGTGAGGATGGAAAGATGTGACTAGTGGTGGGATCAGTTTGGGGTGGATGGTAATGCTGGAGGGATGATGTGTTGGATGCAGAGGCTGGTGAGGTGAAAAGTGAGGACCAGGAGAACTCCATCCTTGTTCTGTCTGGGGGTGGGGGGGGCAGACTATGGTGAGGGATAACTACAAAACTATGTTATAGGAATTGACAAATCTCTAAAATCTCTAAAGAAAGAACTGCAGATGCTGGAAAAGCGAAAGAAAATGCTGGAGAAAATCAGCGGGTGAGGCAGCATCTATGGACCAAAGGAATAGGTGACGTTTCGGGTTGAGACCCTTCTTCAAACTGATGTGGGTGTGGGGGGGGTGGGAAGAAGAAAGGAAGAGGTGGAGACAGTGGGCTGTGGGAGAGCTGGGAAGGGGAAGGGGAGGAGGGAGAAAGCATGGACTACCTGAAATTGGAGGTCAATGTCCATACCGCTGGGGTGTAAATTACCCAAGCAAAATATGAGGTGCTGCTCCTCCAATTTATGGTGGGACTCACTCTGGCCATGGAGGAGGCCCAGGACAGAAAGGTCGGATTCGGAATGGGAGGGGAAGTTGAAGTGCTGAGCCACCGGGAGATCAGGTTGGTTAATGTGATCTGTGCGGAGGTGCTGGAGGGTCATCAACTCAGTAAAAGACGCCCTTTGGTCTGCCCGAGCATTGTTCACCACCCAGCAGAGCGAGATGTCCGTCAGGGAATGTTGCCGACTGGCCCGCTGCAGACTTCAGGAGTACGTGCTGAGGGACGCACTGAAGCTCGGTGCAGCCAACGCCAAGGCTCGGTGGGGGGGGGCCACAGTCTAAGGCCCTTCCGCTGCTGGACATGGGGGGGGTACAGTATTGTGGAGACGCCCCTCAATATAAGGGAAGGTATCCCACGCCATTGTGGCATGAGTGGGGGACTGATTTGTGGAAACTTGGGAAAAAGAAAATGTCTAAACTGTATTGATCTGTTGTACATCCTCCGAAAATGTCGGATGGATTTTCCGCAAGGTTAATGTATTGTATATATTTATCATTCGAATAAAGTATATTTTGAAATTTAAAAAAAAATAAATAAAAAAAAAGATCTGTGCGGAGGTGTTGGGCGAAGCGATCGCCAAGCCTACACTTGGTCTCACCGATGTAGAGCCGTTGACACCTAGAGCAGAGGATGCAATAGGTGAGGTTGGAGGAGGTGCAGGTGAACCTCTGCCTCACCTTGAAAGACTGCTCGGGTCCTTGGATGGAGTCTAGGGGGGAGGTAAAGTGACAAGTGTAGCATTTCCTGCAGTTGCAAGGGAAAGTACCAGGAAAGGGGGTGGTTTGGGTGGGAAGGGACAAATTGACCAGGGAGCTACTGAGGGGGCGGTCTCTGCAGGAAAGCCAAAAGGGGAGGAGATGGAAAGATGTGGCCGGTGGTGGGATCCCTTTGGCGGTGGGCAGCAAGTCTGAAATATAAGTGTAAATAATTTTAAATGTTATCATTATTTTTGTAGATAGCTCCTAGAAATGACTTTATATGATTGTCTGTACGTGTGCAGTGGACTTTGGGGATCCTATGTCTTACAGGAGGGAAGAACAAGTGGCTCGAGTTCAATCCTGTTCTCTGCCAATGTCTGAGAGGGGTTTGCACGTTCTCCCTGTGACCCAATGGGCTTCCCTCACTCCCCCAGTGCTCTCATTAGGTCAGAAGGAATAGGAGTAGAATTAGGCCATTAGGACCATCAAGTCTACTCCGTCATTCAATCGTAGCTGATCTATCTCTTGCTCCATTCTCCTGCCTTCTCCCCTTAATTCTGATACCTGCTCTGGTTTCCTCCCAAAGATAGCAGATTGGTAAATTAATTTGCCACTGTAAACTGCTCCCAGTGTAAAGGGCCTGTCCCACTTGCTTGTCCTTGGCACGCAGATTACGCAACCTCGTGGTCGCGTTGAGGCGTATGGGCATCGTATGGCCGCGCAGGGTCGGTCCCACTTAGAAGCGCGGAGGGGTATGTAGTTGTGCGTGACATCGCGCGGGGCTCCGAAAGTTTTGTTGTGAACAAAATCTTTGCGCGCCAATGGCCTGTTGCGGAACTGACGGCCAAAGTGAGACGGGCCAAAGACCCTGGGAGCAGTTTACAGTGGCAAATTAATTTACCAATCTGCTATACAAGACGCAACGTCTCACCTTCAACAGCAGCAGAAGCAGGCAAACGATCGCCGAACTCGGCCTGGGGCTCACGGCCGTTGCGGTCCGGATCCGCCCCCATCATTTGAAGATAGACACAAAATGCAGGAGTAACTCAGCGGGACCGGAAGCATCTCTGGAGAGAAGCAATGGGTGACGTTTCAGGTCAAGAACCTTCTTTCAGACGAAGAAGTCTCGACACGAAACGTCACCCATTGCTTCTCTCCAGAGATGCTGCCTGTCCCTCTGAGTTACTCCAGCTTTGTGTCCATCTTCAAATGACGTCATGCGCTCCAGACGGCTGTGCGTACGCATGTAATCGTGCCCGACCTTCGCGGGACCTTCGCGGCTCAACACGACCATGAGGTCGTGTAATTTGCGTGCCAAGGACACGTAAGTGGGACAGGCCCTTAACTGAGTGATCCAGAGAATAATCCGGAGAGGCTGAGGTAGTCGTTGGCAATGTCAGATACTATTATTAAAAGCAAGAAAATTCCCTCTGAGTGTTTGGCTGAAATGGCACAAGAAGATGAACCTCCATGATAATTGTTCTGAGACGGAAGCTGAAGCTTCACTGCAGGGCACGAGGTATAACCTCCACTCCACTCCAGCACAGTGCTAACGGAATGGTCCAATGTCACAGATGCTGTTTGGTACAATTATTCATCATCATCGTTGAAAACATTAGCGATGCAGTGGTGCTGGTTTCCAGCGGGAACGGTGATGGACACAACGCACATCTCTGTCCTCCAGTTCCTGCGGACTACCGCCGCTGGAAGTACAGGATTTTGGTGTGTGTGCTTTATCATCATTCCTTACAATGCCGTGTACGACAGTGATCGCAACTTCTACTGAAAGTGTGGATGGCTGTTGGCTCGCTAGAAGCTCATCCGCCCTTTGACAGGCCTTGTTTTTGGTCCTGCTGGGGGTTCACACCCCCTCCAATTAGAGGTTTAGGACCATGGATTAAAGGCATTAAATTAGACACTCAACTAGGCAATGTTTAGAAGGAGAGGGTCCTCATGTGGGAACATTGAATTAATGTAGATGGGTACAAAGATAGGCATGGACTTGGGCTTGTTCCTATTTAGTATAACTGTGACTCTCTATACCTCTATAATCCAAAGGGTTATGTTAGGATTCATGTATAATGGGTGACTGATGGATGGCATGGACTTGATGGGCCAAAAGGCCTGTTCCAATGCTGTATTTCTCAACAGCTACAACTCAAACAGTATCTCTGACATCAGCACTGCACTGTAATGGACATGTCTCCTTCGCCACTAGAGAGGACAAGACACTGGACAAAGTCTACACCAACATGGCTGAAGCATACAAAGCCATCCCCCTCCCCCACCTTGGTCAGACTGATCACTTATCATTGTTCCTGCTCCCTAAGTACTCCCCACTCATCAGTGAGGACCGTCAAGGTTTGGTCAGATGAAGCGGACTCCACACTCCAGCAGCGTTTTGGTAACACTGACTGGGATGCGTTTGCAGCTCAGGCCACCCTTGACTCCCACACTGACGCCTATACTTCCTCTGTTCTGGACTTCATCAATTCCTCCATCAACAGTGTCACCACTCTCAAACACATCACCACATACCCGAATCAGAAGCCATGGATGAACAGCGAGGTCAGGCGACTGCTGAAAGCACGGGACTCGGCTTTCAGGTCAGGCGATGCCCGTGCCTATAGTTCATCGAGGGCCAATCTGAAGAGGGGCATCAAGAACGCCAAACATAGATACAAGCTGCGGATCGAGGAGCACTTCGACAGCAACTCCGACCCCCGACGCATGTGGCATGGCATCCAGGCCATCACTGACTACAGAGCCACCAACTCCACCCCCACTTCCAGCGACGCATCCTTCCTCGAGGAACTCAATCACTTTTATGGCCGCTTTGAAAGGGACAACCAAGAGTTGGCTATCAAGGCTGTGCTCCCCGATGACCACCAGCCCCTCACACTCAACCCCTACGAAGGCTCACCAGCGTCTCTTCTTCCTGAGGAGACTTAAGAAGGTCCACCTGTCTCCCCAGATTCTGGTGAACTTCTACCACTGCACCATCGAGAGCATCCTTACCAACTGCATCACAGTATGGTATGGTAACTGCTCTGTCGCCGACCGGAAAGCTCTGCAGAGGGTGGTGAAGATCGCGCCAGCGCATCGCAGGCTCCTCACTCCCCTCCATTGAGTCTGTCCATAGTAAACAATGCCTGCGCAGGGCGCACAGCATCGCCAGGGACAGCTCACACCCCAACCATAGACTGTTTACCCTCCTCCCATCCGGGATACGCTACAGGTCCCTCCGCTGCCGGACCAGCAGGCTCAAGAACAGCTTCTTCCCTGCGGCTGTCACACTTCTCAACGCTGCACCTCAATGACTGCCTGTCTCCACCCCTCACCCCCCCCCCCCGCCCCCCCCCCCGACCACCGCCCCCTCCCCGACTATCCAATCACCAGCAAATTGCACGGATACCACTGTATATGTATATGTATTACTTGTTTATTCGTAAGTTCGCCCTTCGGAGATACCAACTGCATTTCGTTGTCTCTATATTGTACACTGCACAATGACAATTAAAGATTGAATTGAATTGAATTGGAGTGGAGATTAATTTTTCATCCTGGACGGAGGCTTCAGTTTTTCATCCTGGACTGAGTCTTAGAAGTGAGTGCACTACGAGCAGAATCAAACCTCTTCTTGTGCCATTTAAACCAGCAGCTTGTAGCGAATGTAATTGCCTGCGTGCAGATTTAGTGGTGTCTCACCAGCTCCATCTCACAGAGCACTGAAGTAAATTTAAGGTAGGCTCAAAAATCTGGAGTAACTCAGCGGGACAGGCAGCATCTCCGGAGAGAAGGAATGGGTGACGTTTCATCTCGAGACCCTTCAGACTGAGAGTCATGGGAGAGGAAAATTAGAGATATAGACAGTGATAAAGAGAGATATCGAACAAATGAATGAAGGATATGCAAAGAAGTTAAAAAGTAACGATGATCAAGGAAAGGTAGAGCCCACAATGGTCCATTGTTGGCTGTGGGCTGGGTGACACCTATTCCTTCTCTCCAGAGATGCTGCCTGACCCGTTGAGTTACTCCAGCTGTTTGTGTCTGTCTTCAGTTTAAACCAGCAGTTCCTCCCTACGCAATGAAGTAAATTTGCCAGATTTGCATGTCCTCTAGCTGTGAAGATCTATCAGTGACCTGAATATGTTTCAGGATCACCTCTAACTCTGAGAGATCTGTCAGTTACGATTCAACAAAAAACAGAACACAAACACCAATATCAAAGCAAATTTAAAAGGCCATGGCTGTTGGTAGTAAATACTAAAGTTTATCTTCCAGTTCCTGGCCTGCTTGTATGGATCCTGTGAGGGATAATTCTCTCACTTTGCTCACAATCTACCTGTGTGTCATTATTTCAGCATTGCAGCCGGAACTTTGTATCCACTGCAGGCTGCTCAAAGCCTCTGGTGATGGCAATCTTCCATGTGGTGGCATCTTCACCGCCAGGAACAGTTCTGTGAAGTAAATGAGGAGTGCTGATGGACAAAGCATGTTTCTCATCTTTGCACGTCACACCTCAACGCTGAGCATTTATAAAGTCAATGTTCTCTTTTGTCAAAGGCACATGTTTTTTTTTAAATTGCCATTGCATCTGAAGTCCCTGGGGGGTGGGGGGTAATAGAAAGGAGAAATAATACCATGTATTATTTCTGATACACACACACACACACACACACACACACACACTCACACATATACACAATATATTCTATATACCCCTCATATTTTGCTTGGGAAGCTAACAACCCAGTGGTATGAATGTTGACTTTTCTTACTTCAAGTTACTCTTGCTTTTCCTCTTTCCCCATCCCTCTCCCAACCTAATTCTCCAACCATCTGACTGTCCTCTTGATTACATTTGGTGTATCGGTTATGTCGATTGTATTGGTGTAAACCAGCATCTGCGGTTTCTTCCTACATATTTATCTTTGGTTGCTTCATTGTCACCTTCCCCGAGCTTATAATGATCTATTCTACATTTTCCTTGACCTCTGTCCCCTTTGATTTCACAACTTACACTTCCTTATCTCAGTGTCTCCACCTGAAACGTCACGCATTCCTATCCAGAGACGCTGCCTGTCCCGATGAGTTTCTTTTATATATATATATATATATATACTCTCTCTCTCTCTATATATACATACATACATATATATATATACATATATATATATATATATATATATATATATATATATATATATATATATATATATATATATATGTATGTATATATGTATGTATACATTTTTGGAAACAAAATTTGAATTCCAAATAACATAAATATATCGGAAGTAAAGAACATCAAAAAAGCGTAACAACATGCTCTGAAATTGACAGCCTGAAATAGCTGTCTGAATAGCTGAGTATCCTCGAGCAGCCACCCTCTTATATTATTCAAGTACTGGATGTGGAGTTATTAGTTTAGAGCAATAACATTCAATGCTCCTTGTAAAAGTGGATGGTAATTCATAAGATTATTACATCTAGGCCAAATATATCAAAAATGAAAGCACAAAAATATTTTGAAATTGTGGGCAATCTGTCGGATTTTCTTGGAGAAATGAAATGAGAACAGCTTGTTAAATTCTGTCTTGCACGAAGGCTGTGGCTGTCGGCCATGAGTTAAGCTGTTCAGCCTCTAGATCTTGTGCTTGGAAGATGCCTTCAGATTTTATTGTCCAATCTGTCTGGCATATTTTGGCCCTGGTGCTGATACTAAATATACTTCTTTTCAGAACAGAGTTGCAGAGAATACTGTTCAGTTACTCTCTGCAGATATAAGCTATTTTCCGTTTAGGTTGGCAGAAAAGAATGGGAATAATTTGCTGCTCATTAGAAGACACATTTGATTTTAATGGTCAAGTTATCCCAAGACATATATTATATGATCATGCAAAATTTAAAGTAATTACAAATATGCACTTCGGTGATTGTAATTTTTTTTAAACGTATCGATTTATGAGATTTGGTCATTGCTATGAGGGCCAGCATCCATTATCTAAATCCTGATTACCTGTCAGAAGGTGCTGAAGAGCCAGCTTCTTGAGCTGCAACATTCCTTCTGGTGAAGGTAATCCCAAAATGTTATTGGAAAACGGGTTCCAAGAAATAGATCCAATGATTATTACATAATGGCATATGTCCCATGTCAGGATTGCCTGTAACTTGGAGGAGAACCTACTGATGCTGATATGATCATAAGCCTGCCTTACCCTTGTGATGGAGGTTACAGATTTGGAAGGTATCAGTTATACTATATATCAGTCAGTTTACTTTGGTTTATTGTCACGTATACCGAGGTATAGTGAAAAGCTTTTGTTGTGTGCTATCCAGTCAGGTTACAATCGAGCCATTTACAATGTACAGATACATGATAAGGGAATAACTTTTTTTAGTGCATAGTAAAGCTAGTAAAATCCAAACAAAGATAGTCCGAGGGTCACCAATGAGGTAGATAACAGTTCAGGACTGCTCTCAAGTTGTGGTAGGATGATTCAGTTGCCTGATAACAGCTGGGAAGAAACTGTCCCTGAATCTGGAGGTGTGCATTTTCACACTTCTATACCTTTTGCCTGATGGGAGAGGGGAGAAGAGGGAGTGACCAGGGTGTGACTCATCTTTGATTATGCTGCTGGCCTTGCTGAGGCAGCGTGAGGTATAAATGGAGTCAATGGAAAGGTGGGAAACTGTCCCTGAATCTGGAAGTGTCGGTCTGCAAAATGTATTGTAATTACTCTCCTTAGTGAGTCCACACTCCCAACCTCACAACCTGCACCACCAAGAACGAGGAGGGCAGATACATGGAAAGTTTACTGCTTCTTCTAGATGGTGAAGAGACTGAGGGTCTGCCGAGGCCTACTGGATCTCTCTTTTGCTCACCATTTTAACTCCCCTTTCCATTTCCACGCTGACCTTTCTGTCCTGGGCCTTCTCCATTGCCTGAGTGAGGCCACACACAAACTGTAGGAACAGCACTTCATATTCTGCTTGGGTTGCTGACAACTCAATATTATAACGTTCATTTCTCCAATTTTAGGTAACTTCCAACTAACTTCTCCCCCCTCCTCCTTTTCTCCCCGGCACCTCCTCCACCTTTCTTCCCCCACCTTCCCGCCCCACTGCCCTAACTGAACTACCACCTATTTCTCCCCTCCACACACCCCTACTGCTACGTTGCTCCCCCTGCCTTCTCAAACTCATCAAAACTGTCTCACACCTACTGTTCTTGTCTCTGGCCTTTGTTCCAATCATCTGCCTGACAAAAATTCCCCTCGCTTGTGTCGACCATTTACCTACCAGGTTTTGTCCTGCCTCTTCCCTTTTACAGCTTTTATTTCCCCCATTCAATCAGTCTGTGGAAGGGTCTCGACCTTAAATGTCATCTACCCATGTTCTCCAGAGATGCTGCCTAATCTGCTGAATTACTCCAGCACTTTGTGTCCTTTTATGCATTAATCAGCATCTGCAGGTTTTTATCCCTGCAGGTTGAGGGTTGTCGGGAGGTGAGGCACTTGCAGCTGATCCAATGTCTGGCCTGCCATTGCAGACAACTAAATTGTGAGGCTAGTTCGATTTATGTTCTATTCAGTGGAGAGCTCAATGGCAGCATCTCAGAAAAGGTAAAGTTATTGGATGTCAGAAGCGAGAGGGAGAGAGGGAGAGACAGACAGACAGACAGACAGAGAGAGAGAGAGAGAGAGAGAGAGAGACAGAGGGCGACAGAGAGACAGAGAGAAAGAGAGAGAGAGAAAGGTGGAGAGACAGAGACAGAGATAGAGAGAGACAGAGAGAGCATGAGAGACCTTGTGTGGAGGTGGTGAGAGATAGATACAGTGATAAAACGATCCTGGAGGGAAATTGACATGTTCTATACTGTCTTTTGATCTGGCAACAGTTGGTGATAGATGGATTGAAAGAGTATTATCGACCAGAGGTGTCAGGAATTCAGAAGATGGGGGAAAAAAGGGTTCAGAGTCTGGGATAGAGACTTCTTGTCAATGTAATGGGAATGGAGTTAAGACTTTAGAAGAAGACGTTGTCATCATGTTGGACTTAGAATCCATTGGGTTGGGAATATTGGGAAATTAAGCCAAGTCCTTTAAGAGCAAATGATTTAGGATGAGAGAGGAGCAAATTCAGAGTGATAGTGAAAGTATAGCAACAGGTAAGGCTGCCAGTGGAGATCGGATCAGGGGAAAGTGAAATGGAAGGAAAATCCAGTGGAGTATTAGACTTCAAGAGTTGTTGAAATTGGAATCTTTGATGCATGACAGGAAGCACAAAAGTCTTTTGTTGAAATGTGGTGAAGGGTGAAGTGGCACCGTGAACTAGGAGGGCACCGTGATAGAGTAAGTTGGTGCTGTTGTGTGGAGATTAAGAACGTGCATGCACTGTTGCATGAAATTTGCATGGATCGCAGAATGCTAGGGGAACAATTGTGGGAGAAACAATGCACATCTCTAACGTAATCATGGATGGAAAAAGACGTGATGGGTGGAATTTCAGTCGTAATCTTCATGGAAAAGTGCGAGCCAGGGGGTTTGCAAGTTTCAGTCAACGCCGTATCGAGTAAAAGAAGGGGAATGAAAAGTATGGAGAGTGAATAAGGTGGAATGACGCCATGTACTCTGAATGAATGAATGAATACTATATTGTGACAAGTCACAGTGAAATCCTTTGCTTGCATACCTGGCCAAGGTATGCAAATAGTCGCCACATAAACTGCGCTGACTAAGTTACAAAGTATCCGCGCCAGGTCCCCCTTTGTTCTTCCCCACCCCCCCTCCCCCTCCCCCCCCCCGTCTCCCCCCCCCCTCTCCCTCCCCTCCCCCCTCCCATCTCCCTCTCCTCTTCCTCATGGAGGTCCCCCCCCCATGAATGAATGAATGAACATTTTATTGTCACATGTGACAAGTCACAGTGAAATTTTTTGCCATACCTGGCCAAGGTATGCAAATAGTCGCCTCATAAGTTACAAAGTATCCGCGCCAGGTCCCCCTTTGTTCTTCCCACCCCCCTTCCCCCCTCTCCCCCCCCCCCTCCCACCCCCTGCCCCCTCTCCCTGCCCCCCTCTCCCTCCCCGCCTCCCCCTCTCCCTATCCCCCCTCTCCCTCCCCCGCTCCCCCTCCCATCTCCCTCTCCTCCTCACTCACGGAGGCCCCCCATTGTTCCGTCCTGAGCCTTGGATGAGCCTCTACCCCCGGTCACGGTTGCAGATGGCAATCCTCCTTACTGAGAGTGAATCGCTGAAAGCAACTGACCTGGATAGTCCTCAGCCACATCCTCAAGACCTGCACGGACCAGCTGGCAGGAGTATTCACAGATATCTTCAACATCTCCCCAATCCATTCTGAAGTTCCCACCTGCTTGGGGGCGCCGTCCTACTAGGGGGCACCTTCCTGTACAGGTATGGCTGCCCAGCCTGCAGCTGTCCATTTTTTCTCTCTTTTTTTTATTTTTAGTTAGTTGAGTTTTTCTGTTTTTCGGAGTCCTAGCCTTTTTTATGTGGGGGTAGGGGAGGGGAAGGGGGAAACTGCTTTCTAGGGTCCCTACCTGGTCGGAGAGGCAGCTTTCTCCGGGCTGCACCGTCAACCCGTCCTCTCGGCCTACCAGCAGGCCTGGAGCGGCGTTTCCTGGGGGGACCGCCCAGAGCCACGGCTTCGGCAGTGGCGCAGCGCTGGAGCTCCATCACGTAGCGGAGCGGGCTATGCCTTGCCTGGGTCGCCACGCTGGAGCTCCAGTGAGCTGAAGACCGCAGGTGAACATCGCGGAGCTGCCGGACTGTGGAGCGGCCGGCCGCGGGCGGCAGCGCTGAACTTTAATATCGGGAGCCTGGGATCTCTCGGCGAGATCGCCAGTTGTGGAGCTCCGTCCAGCGCAGCCTGTTGACGTCGGAAGCCGCGGTCTCCAGCAAGGAAGCGGCCGTTACAGGCACCCCGAGCCGCTGAGAGGGTTCTCCCGTCGCCGGAGCACCATCACCGGGTGAAGAAGGGCCTGGAACATCGGCCCCCATAGCAGCGACTGTGGAGGCCTCAATAGGCCCGACTATGGGTGAACTGGGGATGGGGTCTGGACTTTGTGCCTTCCCTCATAATGGGAACCATTGTGGGGGGATGTTTTTTATGTTTTATGTTAAATTCTTTAATGTTATGTCTTATCTTTATGTGCTGCATGGCAAGACAAATTTCATAACACCAATTGGTGTATGTGACAATAAATGTCCTTTGTCCTTTGTCCTTTGTCCATTCGGATACCACCATCATCCAATGAAAAGTAACTTAGTGTGACAATGACTACCGTCCAGAGGCTCTGAGTCCACAGTCATGAAGTGCTTTGAGAGGCAGGTCGTGGTGCACATTAATTCCAGCCTCGCAAACAACCTTGATCCACTGCAATTTGCCTACAGTCGAGACAGATCACATGAAACGCCATCTCCCTGGCCTAACACTCATAACTGGAACATCTAGATAACCGGAACACCTATTATTTGACACACTCCAAAGACATACTTGGCATGGTGTATGTGTAAATTGTCCCTAATGTATGTAGGATAGTGTTAATGTGTGGGGATCACTAGGTGGCCCAAAGGGCCTGCTTCCGCACTATATCTCTAAATTTAAAAAAATAAAAATAAAAGATCCACAACTTCCTGATGCATGGACCCCCGGTTAATGTTGAGTCCGTGAGGACAAGTACAAAACATCCTCCATGATAATTCTCAACAAGGATGCATTCTTAGCCCTTTACTAAACTCTCGACATACCATAACTGTGTGGCCAAATACTTCTTTAATTCAATCTACACGTTTGCAGATGCCCCCACTATAGTGGACCAGATCCTGAACATTGGCAAGGCAGAGTACGGGAAGGAGATTACAAGTCTCAACAGCATCAATGCTAGTCAGTTATTAAAGATGGGATAGCAGCACATTTGGAAAGTGGTGAAATCATTGGACAAAGTCAGCATGGATTTATGAAAGGTAAACCATGTCTGACGAATCTTATAGAATTTTTCGAAGATGTAACTAGTAGAGTGGATAAGGGAGAACCTGTGGATGTGTTGTATCTGGACTTACAGAAGGCTTTCGACAAGGTCCCACATAAGAGATTAGCATTCAAACTTAAAGCACACGGTATTGGGGGTTCAGTGTTGATGTGGATAGAGAACTGGCTGGAAGACAGGAAGCAACAGCTCTGCCAAAGACCCCAAGAAATTGCAGATAATCTGATGTAGTCTAGAGCAACACACAGACCAGTCTCCCACCATCGACTCCATCTACACTTCACACTGCCGAAGGGTGGCATGGTGGCATAACGGTAGAGCTACTGCTTTACAGTGCCAGAGAACCGAGTTTGATACTGACAACAGGGTGGGTTTTCTCCGACATCTTCGGTTTCCTCACACACTCTGAAGACATACAGGTTTGTAGATTAATTAGCTTGGTGTGAATGTAACATTGTCCCTAATGTGTGTCGGGTGGTGCTCATGTGCGGGTGTGGTTGGCCGACGCGGTGGGCCAAAGGGCCTGTTTCCGCACTGCATCTCTAAACTAAATAAACTAAATGAATTAACGTCTCAAATTAGTAAGTCAAATTTCTCCCATAAAGAGCCATGCTGACTAGGCCATGATCAGTCCCTGCTTCTCCGAATGTAGCTAAATCCAGTCCCTTAAGATATCTGTACTAAATAGGATTTTTTAATAAATTATTATTTTCCTTCCACTAATATAGGCTCACCAGACTTATCTGGTTGACCCCTTCTATCTTTCATGAATAAAATAATAAAATTAGCTTTCCTCCTGTCTTTGGCACCTCGCATGTGGCTAATAAAAACGCTAAAACCATCTGAGCTATCTCTTCCTTTGCTTCCTATTGCATCCTGGAATGGATCTCATCCATCCTTGAGGATTGAAACAATCTTGATGCTTTCCATGACTCCTAACATAGAAAATAGGCGCAGGAGTAGGCCATTCCAACTCTCTCTTGAAAATATCCAGTGAATTGGTCTCCACTGCCTTACTTTCAGTGATTGAAAGGCATGATCAAAGGCATTTAAGGAAGTTGGGGAGAGACTAAATATCAGGAAGACTGGGAGCATCTTGGAATTCGGAGAGCAGTTAACTTGATAACTGTCTAAGGGAAAGGACAAGGGATCATTTCAGATTTTTATGAGCACCCCTTCTTGTCAGTGCACCTGGTTAATGGACAAGGTATCCCATGGTCTTCCTGTAGCTCTCCCTGGCAGCTTATAGTGACTAGGCGAAAATCGATGTATTGGACAGGGTGTCACTGCTGGCTGCTATCTTGGGGATCCAGGGTACAACATCTCTCAATCAATATACAGCAGTAACTGTCTCCAAATTACTGGTAATACTAAGTAGTGTTATCAATTGGGTAAATATGTGCCTCTTGCCAGTCCTGTTGACCTATAAAGCCACTCAAGCTGGTTTTGCTTGGATTGACATTAGCAGGGCTGCTTGACAACAGGAGAGATAAATGGTGTAGGAAAGAACTGCTGATTTACATCGAAGATAGACACAAAATGCTGGAGCAACTCAGCGGGACAGGCAGCACCCCTGGAGAGAAGGAATGGGTGATGTTTCGGGTCGAGACCCTTCTTCAGACTGACTCCCCTGACATCAGTCTCGACCCGAAACGTCACCCATTCCTTCTCTCCAGAGATGCTGCCTGTCCCGCTGAGTTACTCCAGCATTTTGTGTCTCCCTAGGAGAGATCGAAGATCATGCTTGGACACTGCTCTGTGCAACACTCAATCAATGGAGGTGATTTTTCAAACAGACATGGGCAAGGGCAACTGCAGCCAGCCGTTTAACCACCTACTGTTCAGTTTGTTATAATGAATTTACATTCACATTTCATAAACTCAACAGTTAATTTGCAGATGATAAGAGCCCTCACATGGTTTGTCTAATAAATTGCCATTTAATGGATGCGACAGGAACATTGGCATGGACAAAATAACTTTTTTAAATGGTCTAAAATCTTAGCACATACTAAGCAGCACAAAATAGATTGCAAAAGAAAATTACTGAAAATATGTGTGTTTAGAAACATAAAAAACAGGTGCAATATCACCATGGCTAATCATCCAAAATTAGTAACAAGTTCCTGCCTTCTCCCCATATCCCTTGATTCCGTTAGCCCTAACAGCTATATCTAACGATCTCTTTGCTAATATTTTCTTTTTAGCGCTCATTTGTACTGGAGGAATACTGCTGAAATGTTGGCCCTGTGTTGTTATTAAAGTTTAAGATGAAAAATAATCTGTGGATCTGCACCTATATGAAATGGAATATATGATACTACTGGGATTTCAAGGCATAAGGGGCGCTTGCATGGCTGACATCAGCAATCTTTCTGCGCGGTGCAGAATAATAAAGCTCAATTTGAAGACCCAAATATTTCCATTTGATGTTTCCTGACATGGTTATATTGATTTGTCACAAAACAATAGACACATGACCCCAGAAATTGCACAGCGCAAGGAATTTTCTTTCAGACGCAGCCCCTCAGTTGTTCTATCTAATAAAAAAAGTGGGAAGAATGCATCCGACCACACAACTGGGCAACAGTCACTCGCATTGGGATATTTTCATTGTATAGGAAAGCAGAAAACAGAAAGCGATACAGGCAGCATCTCTAGATAGAAGAAAAGGGCGACGTTTCGGGTCGAGACGCTTTTTCAGAAGTATGAAGTGTCACCTGAAATGTCCAGAGATGCTGTCTGACCCGCTGAGTTACTCCAGCATTTTATGTCTGTCTTTGGTGTAAACCAGCATCTGCAGTTCCTTCCTAAACATAAAGAGGAGCTGTTTTCCAGAGTATCAAGTCAGGGTAGAGAAAAAAAAAAAAAAAAGGGGGACTCTGTCCTGTTTGCGAGTGGGGGAATGGGGAGAGAGGGCAGTGTTGCGGGGTATGGAGGAGACCCTGGTGCGAGCCTCATCAATAGTGGGGGAGGGGAATCCCCGTTCTCTGAAGAATGAGGCCATTTGTGATGACCTGGTGTTTCTGAAGAATGAAGAATGATAGTTTCTCCAGCTTTTTGTGCAACCTTCCAGAGTATCAAATTGGCTTCTGAAACAAAAACTGTGTCTTGCCTTCGAAAAGCAATTATATGGATAGTCAAGAACCTCGGCTTCTGGGAATTATTGAAGCTCTCCCTTGTTTTTCTTCTTCTCTGAAGACCCTTGGAATTGAAGCTGACGCACCAGTTCCGTGGGCTCTGGTGTGGCCTTTGCAACTAAAGGTGGATGGCCGGTGTCTGCTGCACGTGGCACAGCATGTTTTTGACAAGAGAATGGGACAAGGGATTGATAGTTTCTGAGGTGCTGTGGTTCATCTGCGGGACTTCTATATACTCGCGATGAGTGAATTCAGTTGTCAGTGCCATCCCAAATGCTCGTTTCCATTCTTTGGATTCATGAGCCCACAGATTCGACGACACAATACACATCTTCAAGGCAGATCTAAGGGCATCCTTAAATCACCTCTCTGTCCACCTAATAATCTCTTGCCATCCCGGACTCTATATGTCAAAGCCCCACCATCTTCCTCATTCTTTCTTGCCAGAGCACTGCACTTCACCCTCGGGAAAGGAGCTAAACTATGGGACAAAAGTGAAGCTGTGCAACCGTTGACTCTCAGTCTGAAGAAGGGTGTTGACCTGAAACGTCATCCATTCCTTCTATCCAGAGATGCTGCCTGCCCCGCTTTATTTGTCAAGCACTTTGTGTCTTTCTTTGGTGTAGCACAACCTTGATAACCTCCATTTCAAAACCAAAGGCACCCTAACCACAACCATCGAGCTGCAGTACTCAGACGATGCTCGTACACTCATATGCCCTGAGACCACACTACGTCATTATAGACTCATTAACTAAAGCACATGGGAGATAGGAGCAATATATTGTACAACATCAAAAGCCACCTATCAACCTACCCTCACCAAAGAACCGTATTCTCTGACAATTAAGATTAACAACGAGACCCTGGAACAGACCCTGGAAGATGAACAACGGACTACTTCTCGTATCTTAGGAACCCATCTTACAGGAGACACCAATGATGAAATTCAGTGTGCCAGCTCAGTCTTTTGGCCATCTGAGGTAAAGAGAGTTTGAAGATCAATATTTCAAATCCAGCACATAGGACCTGGTCTACAGAGCCCTTACCTCGTGATGCATCCCAGTCACAGGACCAACAACAGCAAGAACATCAACTACGGGAAAGATACTGCTAATTCTGCGGTAGTTCCCAAATCTATTCCTGATACCCGAAAAAAATGTCATATGCACGCTACCTTCGATCACTGTGCGATTGATGAACTAACAGTACAGAGAGTAACGCATGAGTGTGAAATTATTGAGACGTTGCTGCATGGTGACCAGGGCTGGGGCCCCCAATTGCACAATGTTCCAAAATAACTGGCCAAAAGGGAAAGGAGGTGGATAGCATTGTTTATCCAGGAAGATATCAGAGCATTGTTGAGAAAGGTCTCGATCGCCTATCTCCTTCGCTCCTTAGAACCCGCTGAGTTTCTCCAGACAGGTTGTTGAGTCATGATAAAGAGTCAGTGGACAGCAATGTAGTGTAGGTTTGGGATGAAATTATGAATAGCATTAGAAAGAAGACACAGTTAAGAGTCTTCTTTCAGCTCTCAGAAAGTGACCACTCAATTGGGTGGAGTATAAATGGGGAAGTACATGGGGTGCGATCGAAGTGAGGTGCATTTATCAGGAGAGATATTAATCTACGCATTCATTGAATGAACCAAAGGGTATAATCGAGGAAGAATTTGAGGAGTGCATCCAAAGTCTTAGTGCAGGATCTTATAGAGTCTACTTAAGAACAGGCTATTTTAGATTTGGTCATAAATAATAATTTAATAGGAAATCGTGTGATTTAGAGATAGTGACTAAAATAGGACACAATTTTCGATGTAGAGGATGAGAACCGCAGGACCCAAACTATGGTGTTCCACTTATCTATGGGCACTTATAATAATATGAAGGTGTTGTCTAAGGTGGACTGGGAAAATAAACTAAGAGATGGGTCGATAGATAAATAGTGGCAGATGTTAAGATGTTTATCCTGATTATAACATGAGATTCTACGAAAGAGACAGGGTCTTTGGTTAACAAAGCAAAGCAAGGAGACATTCAATTGAAAAGTAGGGCAAAGTGACAAAGGCTGCTGTAGGTGAGATGACTGGAAAATGAATAGGATCCAACAGCAAAAGACAAAAATCTCATAAGCAGGGAAAATTTAATTTTGAGAAAAAAATTATATCTAACTAGACCAAGTGGGACTGGTTGCGTCCCATCCCATGTGCAGTTGTGGTGGGGAGGGGGCGGCCTGCGGCATCACACACACACACACTGACCAACCCCTCACACACATACACTAACAACCCCCCCCCCACACACACACACACACTAACCACCCCCATTGAAATTATATTAATATTATTAATTCACTCCTTTTAACCTTATCCCCCGCCCTATCCACTCACATATAGCCCCCAACTCGCAGGCACAGCTAGAGAGGGAAGGGGGATAGAGAGAGAGAGGGACACAGAGGCACAGAGATGGACACAGGGGCACAGGGAGGGGCACAGAGAGGGACACAGATGCACAGAGAGGGACACAGATGCACAGAGAGGGACACAGAGGCACAGAGAGTGACACAGAGGCACAGAGGGACACACAGGGGGACACAGAGGCACACAGAGGGACACGGGAGCACACAGGAGTGAGTGAGATTCTGAAATTACGCCAGAACGGTACATGATAGCGCTGCAAATCTTGCACCACCTTATTCACCATTGTCCTGTGGTGTGTTTTCAATGTTTCGTTCAGATTGATGTTATATTTCATGTTATTCACATTTTTTACTTTACAAAATCCTGTTTGAGAAAGATTCAGCAGTGGCAGTTAGAGCTATGACATCACAATGGGATCTAATTTACATAACCTGCCCATGAGCAGTCTTCCAGCCCACAATTACATCACAATGGGATCAGCAGCTTCCACCTCAAGGGGGGTAGGGAGAGAGTGAGCTATTTTTAAAATCAGATTCTTGGGGAGAGGTTTCATTGGTTCCGGTGAGCGCCGACGCTGCCTCCCCATGTGGGGCAAATTGATTGGCTCTGGGGAGCGCCAACTGAGGGTAGGGCAGAGGGAGGGAGGGGTGAGGGAGGGAGTGGGTAAGGGGAGGAGGAGAAATGTTATTTAAACATTGTGTTCAGTGGGGGAGTGAGATAGAGGAGAGGTGAGGAGTGGGGGAGCTGAGAGATAGATGTAGAGGAGGGGGGTAGGGAGGGGAGAGGGGTTATAGAGGAAGGTAGGGAGAGACTGAGGGTAAGGGAAAGGAGAGGGAGGGAGAGGTGAGGGAGGGAGTGGAGGAGGGGAGGAGGAAAGGGGAGAGAAGAGAGGGTGAAGAGGAGGGGGGAGAATTTTAGGGGATGAGCGGAAATGAACCGCGCCTGTGCAGTTGGGGGCTATGGGTTAGTGGTGGAATATTGCGTTGGGGGAACGTGGTGCATTGGAGGAATGGGTGAGTGGTGGAATATTACGTTGGGGAACACAATATTCCACCACCCTCTGGCTAAAGAAGTTCATCATCATCTCCTTTCTAAAGGTACGTCCTTTGTAGTGTACCTGCATTTGCCTGCATACAATATGTGAACCGTTTCTATGCACTGCGTGTAAATCCTGCAGGTATATATAGCAAGTATATATCGCAGGTAAAACCTATCCAAGTCTTGTATATGAAATCCAATACCAAAATATTACAGATGGCTGGAAATTTGAAATAAAAATAGCAAATGCCAAAATGCACAGCAGGTTAGACAGCATCTGTGAACACCATTTTACTGTTTGTGAATCTTGTTCAGGTGCTCAATGTGAACCTTGTTGATGTACTGTACATATCTATATACTATACGCTAACTGTGTTAACATGCTATATTTGAACCCTGTCCACATATTGCAAGGGTGGGTTGCAATGTATGGAAAGGGTTCATTATGGTATGTTCATGTGAAACCAGTTCATTTACTCAACGTGAATCTTGCAGTGTCTAAATTAACCTTTTCCATATTCTGTATGTCGGCCCTTTTGAAGAACCTCATGTGGTCTGCATTTGGTGTCAATGATGTTGATAGACTGATATTAGATTTGGATGCCAATTTTGTACGGTAATCGTTTGTTGCTAATAGTCAATCTGTACCATGGACAGAGGATCAGTTACCCACCATCTTAAGCAGGTTAAGGATGTAGCTCCTCTAAATATGGAAAGGTTCATTACATACAATGCAGAATAAAGGCTGAGTGCCTTGATGTATTTAATAATTCACCAAATTACCTTAGTTATTTCTCAGCATATAGGCAGTAATAGATGCAAGACTAAAATTGTACAAAGTATTTATATTTAGGACCTTTAAGAAGTATTGCACTAGAACAGTCTTGTCCACAATGACTCTGTTTCTATAAATGAAAAGACGTTCCTCTATCTCGCTGTACATCAAATCCCCAGCTACGATATTTAGCATTTTCACCAGCATGTGACCAGTTATTGTTTTCTGTTACATCGAATTTAAGCTGAACTGATACTTGCTAAAATGCAGTCAGGATGGTAAGAAATCCCTCGGCAGCAAGCAGCATCACAGCAGCACAGCACACACTTTCTAGAGAGATTTCAAATTTTGAGACAGACAAGCACAGGCCTGGAATTTGGCCAGAAACTAAATGACAAGGCAGCATGGTGGCATGGCGTTCGAGTTGCGGCCTTACAGCGCTTGCAGCGCCAGAGACCCGGGTTCGAACCCGACTAAGGGTGCTTGTGTGTACAGAGTTTGTACGTTCTTCCTGTGCTCACATGGGTTTTCTCCGAGATCTTCACTTTCCTCCAACACTCCAAAGACGTACAGGTTTGTAGTTTAATTGGCTTGGTTTAAGTGTAGATTGTCCCTTGTGTGTGTAGGATAGTGTTAATGTGCGGGGATCGCTGGTCGGTGCGGACTTAGTAGGCCGATGGGCCCTTTTCCGCTCCGTATCTCGAAACTAAACAAATCTTCCTGACCAATTAAATTTCAGGGGCAGAACACACAATGTATCAGTGTTTATCTATTGTTCTTTGTTTCTGAAACTTGATGGCACAGTGTCAATTCAATTTTCAAAAATGATCAAAAAGAACATGAATTTCGAACTGTTTACCAGAAAAGATACCTGAGCACCAGCACACAAAGAGTTAAATAGGAAAACACATTTGGAAACTGATCATAAGGGCAGGTGTCCCAAGAGGTCTGTGAAGTACAGAACCCAAACTCCTGTTTGCAGACACTGTCTGAGAGACTTACTGGACAATCTCATATGTAATGAGTTTATCTATACTGCGCACTGCAAACAGCCTGGGATGAGACATTGTGATCATAAAAAAGGTTTAATGCACACACAAACTGGAGCTTGGAGACTTGAGGATTGCGCGGGTGCTTAAGGGCAAAGAACTGTGATACCCATTGTTAATAAAAGCAAATAAAGGAATGGGCATGTACTGCTCATATTACAGCTTTTTAATGCTGTGTGCAGACTCTTGACTCATTCAGTCCATCATAGAGTATATGGGCTGGCTCTTAGTAACAACTATCCAATTAGTTCACGTATCTATTCATTCCCCAGAGCTCAGTAGTTTTCCCTCTTTTCGATATAATGCATTTCTCCTTTGAAAGCCAATACTGAATCTGCTTCCAACACCCAATCAGGCAGGGTCCAATCCTAACAAGTCTTTATTTGTGTTACATTTGTCCTCCTTGAGATGAAGTGCCGATGTACATTTGTTCTCTCTGGGTGTTAAGTGCAGATGAAAATGAGTACTTGGGTGGTTAATTATTTTCCAGCATCCTGTAGCCATTATGACGGGAAGGTGGCTACCCTACGAATCACTTAAAAGAGGGCCGGGACTATAATTCCATGAAATTGCCAGGCTGCAAAGGACAATTAGCCGCTCTGAAGCAACTCACCAGTCTGGGTCTCCACAAAATTTACGGCATTGATGCAGAGCTGAAGAGTTGTCCATGAAGTCAAGTCAAGAGTGTTTTAATGTCATATGTTACAAAACAGAACAATGAAATTCTTACTTGCGGCAGCAAAACAGAATATGTAAACATAGTACTCTGGAAATACCTTATTAACCAGCAAGAAATGTTCAGTATGGATATATATATATATATATATATATATATATATTTAATATTTATATATAGATATATTTATATATATTTATATAGTCGTGTAGTAGTTAACTGGACTGATATAAATGTAGCCTGGTAGCTCTCAGGAGGTTGCTGGGGATGTACCTATAATGCTCTTGTACATCTCTGTCTCCATAGTTGGTTTAGTTTAGTTTAGAGATACAGTGTAGAAACAGGCCCTTCGGCCCACCGAGTCTGCACTGACCAGCAATCCCTGTACACCAGCACTATCCTACACACTAGGGACAATTTACAATTCTTAGCGAAGCCAATTAAAGGGCCTGTCCCACTTTCACAACCTAATTCACGACCTTTTTTACCCGTGGACATTTTTCATCAGGCTAGAAAAACGCCCCGACCTACTTGATGCCACGAGTACCTACGACTGGCATCACGACCTACCTACGACCTACATCACGACCTACCTACGGTCTCGTGACGACCTCGTGACGACCATGCTGCGAGTATGAGTCAAGGGCAAACTTGGCAGAGGTCGTGAATTAGGTCGTGAAAGTGGGACAGGCCCTTTACCTACAAGCCTGTACATCTTTGGCATGTGGGAGGAAACCAAAGATTCGGAGAAAACCCATGATCACGAGAAACGTAGTGCAGACAGCACCCGCAGTCGGGATTCGGCACTGCTGCGTCACCATGCCGCCTCTAAGTAGTTAGTTAAGTGAAGGACTGGTCTTTAGCAGATCTTTTAAAGATCGCCAGAGACAATACAGCTGTACAGTTCTCACTCAGTTTCTCTTAAATTTGGCAGCAGACTGGGTATGCTGGAGAAACTTGAGGCAGCATCTATGGGAGCAAAGGAGATAGGCAAACGTTTCGGGTTGAAACCCTTCTTCAGACTGATGTGAGGGTGGAGGGGGTGGGGGGGGGGGTGGGGGCGGCAGGGTATCGGGCATTACATATAACCAGAAATAGTTTTGATGGGCACGATTTAGCATCCAAAAATTGAAGCAATTTTAATTGCAACATTAAACTACAGCTCCACCCCCACTCCCACCTTGGCAATGATTTTTCTTCCCCATCTCCCTGTATATGAAGGAATTAGCTCAAGCGAAGCATCAAGTAAATATGCACAGTTCATCAGCTTGGACTTTTCCGAAGTAAACCTGTGCTCCAGCATAATTAAGAGGATGAGAAACTTGGTGTTAAATTACACTGATATCAAAATCACTTGGCTAAGAGGTTGAACTTGTTTCAGGCATATTTGGTTCCAGTCATGAGACTCTGATGTCAGCGTGCACTGCAAGTCTGAACGGAATAAGAGCTTCTCATGAGCTGCCGTGAGCCAGCTGGTGTTATGGATCAGCATGTACCAGCCCTCTTTCCTCTACTTCGACCGATGTAACTCACTGGAGTGGCAAATTACATCAGACCTACAGCTGTAACCCGACATTATGATTAATTTGATCAGTAATTTCTCCTGTTTTTCATTTTAATCGGTGTGACTATTCTGCTGTGGCAGGTCTTTCAGATCTAATTAAGATAAATTTCTATGTAACAGTCTTGGCAGCATTTACAGTCAAATCCCAAGGCTGAACAGGGAGGACCTGCAGCACTAATCAATCAACCAACTGAAAACCCACTGGGCCCACACGCAGCCATGAACCTATTAACACATTTAAGCAAATTTTGTAATCTTATGGATTTTCAGTTGCACTCTTGTAACATTCTATTAAAAGTGCCAGACACTAATAGATTATTACAAAAATGTTGCTTGATCCATTTGCTCCGAAGAAAAACTTTAAAAACCACTCTCAGGTAAAGTAATGGAACAAATTTTAAATGGTACAGATTCTTCTGTTTTTTTAGCAGCGTAGCTGGAGGGAATTTAATTGTGGGCACTGCTGCTGGTCTCTAACATTGCGGATCAATGGACCATTGGCTGGAGTGAAATGTTTATTTTCAAAATGAATTTGATACCTTGAGCTCTAGGTCTTGTCCTTGATTCTACACCTTTAATACCAGATCCCTTCATCTCTGCTCTCTGTTAGTAAAATTATGTTCAGTTGGTGATTAATGTATGATCAATAGTCTACAGCACTGAATAGGCATGGCTGCAGCAGATTAGTTCACAGTCAAGGGCCTGTCCCACTTAGGCGATTTTTTAAGTGTCTACAGGTGACTAGGCTGTCGCCACATGGCCACCGGGGTGTCGCCTGTATGGTCGTGAGTAGTCTCCTCAGTCACCAAGAGAGTCATAGCATTTTTCTGGTCGCCGCTGGATTTTGAGATGTTCAAAACATTTTGCCGACAGTCGGCGACAGTGAGCTTGACGCCAGTGAGAATAGCTTGAGTTCTCCTGACGTGGGTGCTGTCGTAGGTTGTCGCCAGGATGACAAAGGGTGTCGCCAGGTGATGTAGGTTGTCGCCGGTGCTGACCGGTAAATTCCATTGGCGACTACCTATATCAACCAGCGACTGGTACCGGCGACTGCACTGTCTTTGTTGTCTTCAGTTGTCGCCGACAGGGTCATAGCTTGTCGCGCGGGTGGCTGTAGGTTGTCGTTGGTGTGGTCGTAGGTGGACGTCCAAAGGGGTCGCCGGTTGTCGGTAGCTGGCCGTAGCTTGAAGTCGACTAGGTGGTAGGTTGTTGGAGCTTGTTGTAAGCCCTCAGGAGAACAGGCACTCGTGTTATCCTGAGATTAACCAGGATAACCTGACACACACTCTTCAGTACTGAAGTGCAATGGCATCAGAAAAGTATTTTAAAATAAGTAAAAATATTAATTTAAAAAGAGTATATAATTTAAATTCTCTTATTTCTAGAGGTCTCTTCAATTTTGATTACCAATATTGCAACAAATATTTTGTGTACATTTGAGTTGTATTTTTATTTATTTGTTTATCAGGATTGGTCATCATTATTTCCCATCCCTAATTGCCATCAGAAGGTAGTGGTGAGCTATCCTCTTGAAGCACTGCAGACCTTCCCGTGAAGTGATACTGGGTGGGGACTATGAAGGACCAAACTATGATGGTGTATGACATGGAGGGGGCTGTATAGGTGGTGTTGATCCCATGTAACTGCCCTCTTTGCTCTTGGTGGTGCAGGTTGTGAGGTTGGGAGTGTGGACTCACTAAGGAGAGTAACTGCAATACATTTTGTAGACCCACACCTCCAGATTCAGGGACAGTTTCCCACCCTTCCATTGACTCCATTTATACCTCACGCTGCCTCGGCAAGGCCAGCAGCATAATCAAAGACGAGTCGCACCCTGGTCACTCCCTCTTCTCTCCTCTCTCATCAGGCAAAAGGTATAGAAGTGTAAAAATGCACACCTCCAGATTCAGGGACAGTTTTCATCCCACCTGTTATCAGCAGGTACACATGACAATAAACTAAACTGAACTGAACTAATGTTCACCATGGTTTGGCAAGTCATAGATTCAGAGAGTGAAACAGCATGTAAACAGGATCTTTGGCCCAACTTGCCCACAGCGCCCAACATGTCCCATACTCACATCCCACCTGCCCACGTTTGGTCCACATCCCTCCAAATCTGTCCTATCCATGTACCTGTCTAAATGTTTCTTCAACTTTGCAATAGCACCTCCCTCAACTACCTCCTCCAGCAGCTCGTTCCATACACCCACTACCCTTAGAGTGAAAGAGTTAAGGGCCTGTCCCACTTTCATGACCTAATTCACGACCTCTGCCGAGTTTGCCCTTGACTCATACTGGCAGCATGGTCGTCACGAGGTCACAGGAGGTCGTAGGAGGTCGTAGGTAGGTCTAGGTTGTGATGCTAGTCGTAGGTACTCGTGGCATCAAGTAAGTCGGGGCATTTTTCTAGCATGATGAAAAATGTCCACGAGTAAAAAAGGTCGTGAATTAGGTTGTAAAAGTGGGACAGGCCCTTTAATAGGAACCCTCAGATTCCTATTAAATCTTTCCCCCCTCACCTTAAACCTATGTCCTCTGGTTCTCGATTCCCCTACTCTGGGCAAGAGACTGTGCGTATACCTGATATATTCCTCTCATGATTTTGAACACCTCTATAAGATCATCCTCCTACGCTCCAAGGAATAGAGTTCTAGCGTGCTCAACCTCTTCCTACAGCTCTGGCCATCGAGTCCTGGCAACATCCTCGTAAATCCTTTTTGCACTCTTTTCAGCTTGACAACCTTTTTTCTATAACATAGTGCCCAGAACTGGACACAATACTCTAAACGCGGCCTCACCAATGTCTTATACAACTGCAACGTAACCTCCCAACTTCTATACTCGATACTCAGACTAATGAAGGCCAATGTGGCAAAAGCCTTTTTGACCATCCTATCTACCTGTGATGTCACTTTGTACAAACTATGTACCTGTACTCCTAGATCCCTCTGCTCTACTACACTCTCCAGAGCCCTACCATTCACTGTGTAGGTCCTGCCCATGTTAGACTTCCCAAAATACAACACCTCATATTACTCTGTATTAAATAATCAACCATTCCTCAGCCCACCTGCCCAACCGATCAAAATCCTGCTGCAATTTTTGACAACCACCTCCACTGTCTACAATACCACACACTTTTGTGTCATCTGCAAAATATCCTCTTCTATCTTGTCTTTTGTGCTTCCAGAAGAGATCACTGTTCTATAATATGTGCATGCTGCAATCACTTTTGCATCTTGATGAACATATCAGCTTCTTGTGGTTGAATTAATCCTTGTCGTGCTGCAAATATAGGAGGACCAGGCATGGGGAGACCGTCGAGCACTAAGGGTGACCACAATTGGAATGTGTTCAAAATATTTTGTGTGAAATGGAATACTTTGTAACTTTGGTGGTGCCCTTTATGTGGCTCCTCTTTGCATACCTTGGGTATGCAACACAAATAAAATCACTTTGGCTTGTCACATCTGACAGTAATGTAACATTCTGTTACATTACAGAATGTAATTCATAATCACATGAAACGTCTTTGGCTGAGCACAGGAATTATTAATGTAAAGATCAGAGAACTGTGCAATCATATGTAGGTAAATATGCCTGCTCATGGTAGAGGGCAGGTTTTCAGTGATCATTATCCTACTGCATTGGACGAGTGCAGCTCAAGTAACCCTCAAGGAGCTCGATGTCAAAGTAGGACTCAATCTACCATCTTAAATACTCTACGTCACCACTGGCTGCTTCAGAATGAAACGCAACAAAGCTTTATTGCTTTGCAGTTCCTTCCCACACAAAGCTTTATAGACAGCAACTGCCAAGCCTGTCAATCATTGGAAGGATAAGGGCAGCAGGCATGGAGGGATTGTCACCATCAGCAAGTTACCCTGCAAGTCACATACTCGTTCTGACTTAAGAATACACAGCTGTACCTTCATTCTTGCTGGAACTAGCTACTGGAATTCCACACTCAATAGGTTGTGGTAGTATCTTCAATAACTTGGCTCACCACTCACCTTTTAAAGGCAATTAGAGCAACTGGGTCCCAGTCACATGGGAGGCCTGGTCCCCCAACGCAACCCATTCCCCAATGCATTATCGCACCGCTAACCTGTAGCCTCCACGGGAGGCATGGTCCCCTAATCAACCCATTGCCGAATATAAGATTCCAGCACTCCCCTGCCTCCCCCAGCACCGGACGTTAAAAAAAATTGCAATTGCACTTCCCCAATTTCAATACCAATTCACCCTCCAGTCCTGCCAGGAGCTGGAGTAGGTGATGGCAACATTGTTGCAAATGTCAGGTGGAGGACTGTGATATCCCATTCAGGTGTAAAGTTGGTGGAAGCACAGAGTGTTCCTGTATTGCAACTTTGTATCGATGTTTGTTGGAAGCTGGCAGGAAGGATTTTAACAGTAAAAATCGTGTTAAAGTTGGCTTATTTAAACCTTTAAATATCAATAACATGAAATAGAACATCAAATCGGAAGGAAAGTTGATTAGACCGATGACGGGAAAAAGCTGAGTAAGATTCTGCAAACATTTTAGTGCTACTGTGTACCATTTTGGCGAAAATACAATCACACAGACAGACACACACACACACACACATAGAAACAAGATGGGACTTTTAACAGTATATCGATAGTTTAAAGATTGGAAATAAATGCAAACATCTATAAATATAAGGCAGACGATTAAGGGAGATGGCTAAATCCGAATGATCCCGCGCTATCAAATAGCCACGAAATAGCAAATATAATAGATCAATGTCTCTTTCCTTTGTTTATGGTGAAAACCATAGCTAGTTTCCTCACAATGCTGATTTATTGTTGATAGGGTGGATGAATGGTTTGCATGAATTCCAATCAGCAGTAAGGTTTGGATAGAGTGGGCGTGGAGAGGATGTTTCCATTAGTGGGAGAGACTAGGACCAGAGGTCATAGCCTCAGAATTAAAGGGCGTTCCTTAAGGAAGGAGATGAGGAGGAATTTCTTGAGTCAGAGATTGGTGAATTTGTGGAATTCTTTGCTAAAGAAGGTTGTGGAGGCCATCAATGGATATTTTTAAGACAGAGATAGAGAGATTCTTAATTAGTACAGGTGTCAGAGGTTATGGGAAGAAGGCAAGAGAATGGGGTTAGGATGGAGAGATAGATTAGCCATGGTGGCGTAGATTTGATGGGCCAAATGACCTAATTCTGCTCCTATCACTTATGATCTTGGTGTCAACACAGAAGTGGGTGTTAAAATTATGTGAGGAAAGCAATAAAATGATCTTTTCCAAAATAATTCAGTAATTTACAAAATGTATTCTTCTTAAATTAGGTTTACAAATATGTATACAGATTGTAAAATATCTAGAGTGAGTAAAGTTGTCATCTTTAACTGTCAGAATTAATGTAATGTGAATGTGCAGAAGCCAAATACCAGAAAATATTATCAAAATGGGATTAGGTGACATTTAATGACTGAAATGTTGTAAATATTAAGAATATTAATATTCTAACTAATATTAACTGCATGCTCAGGAAGAAGATACCTAACCCAACATTTGTTTGCTACAATGAGGATGTTCATCACTTAGAAAATGTTCCTAAAAAAGAATGAGATTAAAGATCTGAAAGATTAAAGGGCCTGTCCCACTTGGCCGTCATTTGCCGCTCATTTATGCGTCATATGTAAAATAGGTCGACACGTTGTTTCGCGCGACATCGTGTGCAAATCACACGTCATCATGCTGTCTGGTGCGAGTGACATCATTAGAATACCCTGCTGCGCACGGAGACGCATGGTTACGGACGTTGACGTACAGTGACGTACCCATGCATCACCACGCAATACACGTGAGACGTCGGGACGCCAGCGTGTGATGCCAATGCGTGAGCGTGCATACCCAATGCGTCAGTGTGCAATACGTCACGCAGGTGGAGCACGAGGATATTGTGCAGCACAAACTCCTGGAGCGCCGCGCGATACCACACGCAACTCCATACTCCTCCACGCCTCTCAATGCGCCCGTCCCGCGCTACCCACACGGTACCCGTGCATCACATTTTTGGAGGTCGCGTAAATGGCGTGCAAATGATGGCCAAGTGGGTCAGGCCCTTAAAGATTAATTAGTGACACCTCATGCAGCATATATTTTTGATTTGGACCTGCACTTTTTGTTTCGTTTTGTTAACCTTGGTAACATAGGTCATAGACCAACATATTGCACAGATGGGATTGGTCAGATTCCTGCAACCTCTGCACGGTTGACATCTATTGATTGCATGATGTGTTATCATATGGCAACAAAAATCCCGTATCCCTTGATTCCGTTTTGTCCGGATTATAAGTGGGGGGGGTGGGGGCAGTCAGTTGCCGGAAAATTAGTGTTCAACCTGTCTATGTGTTCTCACTCGCATTTGATCTCAGATGCACAATCCAGACATTACTCACAAGCTAAAATGGCATTAGTTTAGTTTAGAGCGGAAACAGGCCATTCAGCCCACCACGTCCGCACCAACCAGCTATCCCCGCACAAACACCACCCTACACACCCGAGGGACAATTTACAATTGTACCAAGCCAATTAACCCACAAACATGTTCGTCTTTGGAGTGTGGGAGGAAACCGAAGATCTTGGAGAAAACCCACGCGGGCCATAGGGAGAAAGTACAAACACGTACAGACGGCACCCATAATCAGGATCAAACCCGGGTCTCTGGCGCTGTAAAGTAGTAACTCTACCGCTGCGCCACCGTGCCCCCCTAAAGTTGCATAAAAAGAATAAAGGGGATACATTAATTTAAAGACAATTATATTAAGTATGATGATGATTATATACCTGATACGCAGAAGTATGACTGGTTTTCCCACTAACTTCTGTAATGTTTTTGACTGTTGTATGAATATAAAAATGTAAAATCATTATCTATCTGCCACATTGCAGCAGAGTTAAGTGCAGCAAATAATGTGTTAAACATCTTTATTTAAGTTCAGCCTTATTCAGAAAAATAGAACTATGTGATTTTGAAAAATGTAAAATAATGTATTTACTTTAAGAAAAGTGCAAAAGTATTGGATTTCATTTTCAAAATAGAATAGTGAGGTAGAGAAATTGGAGTAAAGGTTCCCAAATTGGGTTATTTTCCCAAGACACCCCTCCACGAACAATGCTTTAGGATGAATAATCAAATGATACCTCTCGCCGACCACAAGGGACCCTTCACGCATTGGCTTCAACTTGAAGCGGAATGCAGCCCGGTTTGTAAGCATTTTCTAATACTTTTTTTGATGTCCACGCACAAAATTGATGTCAGCAGGATCATTGCAAAATCCAAAACAATAGAACGTTGGGAGCATTTTCAGGTGGCAGTGAAATTCTGGCTGGGTGATCCCAGTATATTTTCTAATGTCATGGTTGATGAGTTTCGTAGGGAAGTGGAAATTGTGGAGGAAAAATCTCCTATTACCGTGCCCTGCCATATCGAGTCTCTTTTTCCCTTTGGATGCAACATTAGTTTTGCAGTAACTGCTTTGTACAATTTGGTAACATATGAAGCAGAAGTTATTTTTACAACTGGAATGGACTGAAAGCTTTTTTTTTTAAAAATTTGAATTGTTCTAATGTTTCTGGTGAAACGAGTGGGAAGAATTCACTAGCTTTTCTCCATGTTATGCGGTAGAAGTTTCGCTCAGCTCTTAGATATTTTATGCATTAGATTTGTTTTCATAACACTGTAAATATCAAGCTGTGAAAAATAAATGTGGTTATTACACTCATCCCAATAGGTTTTAAGTGTTTGCCTTACTGGTAAACAGTATTACAGGTCTAGTGAAATCGAGTATTCCATCTGACATTTAAAATTGCGTCACATTTATGTCCTGCTTTGATCAAATTATCCCACCTTAACAATGTAGAAATATGCATGTAAGGATACAAATACACAAAGCAAGCTTTAAATTCTTACAGTATAAATAGGTGTTTCATCTGCGTCAGATAGAGTGGATGTGGAGAGGATGTTTCCACTAGTGGGAGAGTCCAGGACCAGATGTCATAGCCTCAGAATTAAAGGGTGTTCCTTTAGGAAGGAGATGAGGAGGAATTTCTTTAATCAGAGGAATCTGTGGAATTCTTTGCCACAGAAGGCTGTGGTGGCCAAGTCAATGGATACTTTGAAAGCAGAAGTAGATAGATTCTTGGTTAGTACGGGTGTCAGGGGTTATGAGGAGTAGGTAGGAGAATGGGTTGAGGAGGGAGAGATAGATCAGCCATGGTTGAATGATGGAGTAAACTTGATGGACCGAATGGCCTCATTCTGCTCCTATCACTTATTACCTTATGACCTGATCATCTACTGTATCTATACACTGTAAATGGCTCGATTGTAAACATGTATAGTCTTTCCGCTGACCGGATTGGATTGCAACAAAAGATTTCACTGTACCTCGGTCCACGTGATAATAAACTAAACTAATACTTCTAGTTTGCAATAAAATAAAGACACTTGTAGCTATTAACAAGACCCATTTTTGAAAGTCCTGTGGAAGATGTAACTTTGTTATTGCGAATCTATTCTAAATATCTCTAATGTCCATGCTCCTATTCCCCCTGACACAATCGTTTTTATAACATAATACCACGAAGTGTGATCTATCCCTGCAGTTTACAGATAGTTCATTGAGTTTGGATCCACTTCTGCAGAAAAACATACAGAGCTAGAAATTCTATAAAGTGGCGATCGTGATGAAAGCCACACAAACCCACGCATAAAATGCCTGGAACAAAGCAGGAGTCGGTCATACAATCCCTTGAGCCTACTCTTCCATTCAATAGCTTTGTGACTGATTCCGACTAAATCTCAACACCTCTTTCCCTCTTTCTCCTCATACTCCTTGACTCCCTATAGTTCCAATATCCGTCAGTCTCCTCATTGAACGCGTTCAATGACTCTGCCTCCTTAACTTTCCAGGGTAGAAAATTCCAACATTCACGACTCTCTACTTTCTCATCTCTATCCTAAGTGGATGGTCAATTATCCTGAAACTATCCGATTTAGTTTAGAAAAGGACAATGAGCAAACAATCACTCAACATCCAACCTGTCAACCCCCCGGAGAATCTTGTACATTTCAAGATCACCTCTCATTCTTCAGATGTCCAGTAGATAGAAGCCAACCTGCTGAATTTTGAACATCAGAAACAACTCTTTTCCAGTGGGTAATTGTGTTAAATTGAAATAACTAGTTTACTGTTGGTCATACATAATCCAGCAATTTGGAAATCTAAAATAGGAATCCTAAAGGGCCTGTCCAACTTGGCGATTTTTTCGATAGTGATTCTAAATATCTCTGATGTCTATGCTCCTTTTCCTCCTGACACAATAGTTTTTATAACATGATTTGCTATGTACTAATTAAGAATCTATCTATCTCGACCTTAAAAATATCCATTGACGTAGCCTCTGATTAGTACGTTGGGGGACCAGGCCTCCCGTGGGGGCTATGCGTGAGTAGTGGAATATTGCATTGGGGACCAGGTCTCCCGTGTGACAGGGACCCAACGGGTCCCAGTTGGTCTAGTCACTTATAAACTTATGAATTATAGGTAACTGGCTGTAAGTGGTGTAGGAAGCAATTATGAATGCAAAAGGGGTCATAATTACAAGAATGGTTCTAGAGCTGAACTGGTTTGTATGGGTACACACAAAACAGACTTTAAAAATGGTTAGATGAGCAGCCATTAGCTATGGCTTTTCTTAGGATAAAGTTGATTCACGATTAGGGACCTACATTATTAAAGTGGACAACAACAAAGAAATGGCCACTAATTAATTGATGTCAGGATGTTCTACAGGAGGATCTCTTGCAAGTGCATTCTCCAATCTGGTGCGGTTGTGTGATTATTGAAGGAGATTATGTTTCTGCAGTAGGGGTTAGAAGAGAAAGTGGTGGTTGCAGTGAGTCATGTGGTTAGAGTGAATAACGTGGTTAGAGTGAACATTGGAGGAGGGTGTTGTGGACAGTAATGGCATAGAAACATAGAAAATAGGTGCAGGAATAGGCCATTCGGCCCTTCAAGCCAGCACCGCCATTCAATATGATCATGGCTGATCATCCAGGATCAGTACCCGTTGATGAGGATGGTGTGAGTGCCAGGATGAATGGGATGGACCGGGTGAGCTTTGGAAGGAGCTGGTGTTGTCACTGTGAGTGCTGGGAAGGTCGGTGTAGTTTGTGTGAGCTTTAAAGGAAAATGGTGTCATTGTGAGCGTTGCGGAGGATGGTGTGTTCCTCTACACTTTTTCTATCCATGAATCTATCCAAATTTATTTTAAACGTTGTAATTACACTCACCTCTACCACTTCCTCTGACAGCTTGTTCCATACATCTGCCATCTTCCTTGTGAGAAAATTGCCTCTCAGGGGCTCTTTAAATCCTTCCCTTCTCACCTTAAACCGATATCCTGGGAAAAACACCTCTCATGACCTCTGTAGGGTCATCTCTCAGCCTCCTTCACTTCAAGGAAAACACTCCCAGCTTATCTATCCACTCTCACCGTATCCAGCTCTCCAATCTTGGCAACGTCCTTGCGAATCTTTTTTGCGCTTACTCTACCCTAGATAGATGAAGGATATATTTGTCTCACAAACATTTGAGTGATAGGTACTTAGGTTTGACATGCCAACTTTAAGCAAGGGGTTAGATTTGATTTAGCTGAGAGAATTATACTTTGGGGGATTTTGCACACCTTTAATCAGAGGTATGACCACATCCACCTAACAGTGATCTAAACAGTTGTTGTGTGAATGTGAAAGATTGGAAAATACAGTTTAGTGTATTTTAAAGATACAGCTCGGAAACAGGCTCTTCGGCCCACCAAGTCAGCACCGACCAGCAATCCCCGCACATTAACACTACCTTACACTCACGCCAAATGTACAAACTCTGTACGAGCAGCACCCGTAGTCAGGATCGAACCCAGATCCCGGGCGCTGTAAGGCAGTAGCTCAACCGCTAAACCACCGTGCCGCCCAGTTGCTGTTGTTAGAAAGGGAGATTCAGTGTCAAGGAGGAACAGCACAATGGCATAGCCCCAAGCACTGCATCTCCACACGGCCAGTAACATAGGCTCATTCCGGACCTTGGATGCTGTTTATGTGATGTAGGACCTGTTTCTGCACTGTAATGGTCGATGCGTCAAGGAGACCATTGCTTTTTTCAAAGAGGGGAAGAATAAAAAAGTGAAAGACGGAAACAATCCTACTTTATGGAGTGAGAGGGTGGTAACATTTACAATCAGGATACAGAATAAATTAGAATAAAAGTGAAATTATGACGATAAAACCTGAAGACTCGACACACCTGTTAAAATTCCCTTTTAAAATTGCTACAAAAATTTAAATATTTGGGAATCGAAATCACCAGAAAATATAAATCTTTATTTAATGCAAATTATATGCCCCTACTTACTAAATTAAACGCCCTGATTAAATTTTGGAAAACTCTTCCGATGTGTTTAATAGGCCGAATAAATGATATAAAAATTATCTTCCTACCACAAATTTTATATTTATTCCAATCAATACCAATGTACTTAACTAAAAAGTTTAAAAAAAAACTGGATTCTGATATCACAAATTTTATATGGGACTACAAATCCCATAGAATTCAAAGAAGACACTTGAGCAAACTTAAAGAATTTGGTGGATTAACATTCCCTACTTTTTACATTATTATTGGGCAGCAAACGTCGAAAAAGTGATTCACCTGTTGGACAATACTACCCAACGGGTGGATAGTAATGGAGAGAGAGGATTGCGCCCTTTTTAGTATAGGAGCGATCCTTCTCTCACCAATAAAATTGAATAATACAACATACAGTAAAAATCCAATTATTCATAGTACTATTAGAATATGGAAACAAATAAAATTAACCCTTAAATTAAGAAATCTATTGCTTCTCTCTCCCATAGTTAATAATCTGTCATTTAAACCATCCATTATTGATAAATCATTTACACATTGGGAAAGAATAGGAATTAAAACGTTTGGAGACATGTATGAAAATGGAAATGTTTTATCATTCCAACAACTACAACTTAAATACAATCTGAGAAGTAATCAATATTTTAAATATTTTCAATTCCATGATTATTTGAAAAAATATACAAAAGAATACCAAAATTTGACTCCAGACCTATTAGACGAAGCTATGAATAGAAAGGCGGACTCAACTAATTTAATATCATACTTATATAATATCATCCTAAATATAGGAATACCATCTTCCGATAGAATTAGAAGAGATTGGGAACAAGAACTAGCTATAAAAATCTCGAAAGAGAGTTGGGATAAACACTTGCTATGTGTGGATATGTGTTCGATCAATGTAAGACATATTCTAATCCAATTTAAAATCATACACAGATTATATTATTCGAAAACTAAAATAAGTTTTAGTTTCCCCCATGTGTGATAAATGTCTATCTCAAGAAGCAACTATAGCACATTCCTTTGTTTTTTGCATAAAAATCCAAACATTTAGGAATTAAATCTTTGAAATTTTTACAAAATTATTTAAAATAAAACTGAAACCGAACGCAGAATTGATTATTTTTGGAACAATGGAAGTCGGCTTTGAGCTGACTCCGTTCCAAAAGAATTTCCTTAATTATGGCTTAATAATGGCAAAAAAAATACTTAAATTCTGGAAAAAGGCTCCCACACCAATGGTAAAAATGTGGATTTCAAATATGTCCAAAATGTTTCACCTCGAAGACATGAGATTCAACCTAGCAGGTAAATCAGACCAATTCCAAAAGATTTGGTCTCCATTTATCGACGCATAGGGTGCAAGATAACTTTGAAAATAAATGGTTTCAGGACCTGATGAGGGTTGTGTAAAGATATGAAGTAGGTACATCCCTTTTATCCTATCTTATTTTCTTATATTTTCTTTTTTCTATTTTTCTCTTTCCTTTTTTAAATTTTTTTAAAGATTCTTTCTCGTGTTCTACGTCTCTACGGGTTCTTCCTTTTCACTTTTTCACGCACTTACCATCTTATCTAACTTTCTCTATTTTTCTTCTTCTTAAAGTTTAAACCAAGAAGTCGTACAATAAATGTATGATGTTATTTTTGGCTTATACTACTGTAATGTACATTACTTCTAATAAAAATAAATTAAAAAAAAACATAAAACAAACAATAAATTGTTCAAATGATGGTATTAATAGCCTCTTTTAATAGCCTCTTTAGCAGGAGGACCTGGCTTGGGGGGACCGCCATGGGGGGGGGTGAACAAAGGAAGACCTGACGTGGGGAAGAGGATGGGGAGGGGAGCGGGACAAAGGAGGACCTGCCGCCGGATACTTTGTAACTGTGTCGCCATCATTTGTGTGGCAACTCTTCGCATATCTTGGGTATGCAGAACAAAGAATTTCACTGTGACTTGTCACAAGTAACAATAAACCATTCATTCATTCATTCATTCATTTTGTGCTGTAACATTGCAAAAGTTCCAAAATGTATTTTGGAGACTAGAGGCATATGTTTTCTCTACTAGTAAGAAAACAACAAATTAATTTCCATCAAGTCAAAAAACAGCAGCATAACAAGGCACCCTATCGGAACAGGTTTATTTGTTTTCTTTCCTGATGCTGTCTGGCTTGTGCTGTTTCTTATTTCATTTCACCCTTATAAAGGGATGTCAAGAGTCAAGAGAGTTTAATTGTCATGTGTCCCAGATAGGACAATGAAATTGTTACTTTCTGCAGCACAACAGAATATGTAGGCATAATACACAACGGAAGATAAATGTTCAGTGTGCCTATGTATACTGTGCATTATGGTAATATGTGAACTGCAGCTTTAGTAAGTTGTCTTTGCTCTGTATGTTGTCTTTGCTGATATAGTTCTGCCATCTCTATCTCCCTTTAATTTAAAATCTGTCTCATGATTCATGCTTGGTTCAATCAGCTGCTTCCCGACACACTGAAATGTTGTGGCAAATGAGATTTCATTATCACACGTTCCACTATACATCAAAAAATGGATGAAAATAATGCCTAAGTGTTTGTGGAAGTCTGTCATCATATCCTTGAGAATATAATGATGGTTTTGTGCTTAGCATGTAATAAATTGGTTACCCGACATGGATAATGCACATGTTTAGTTCGTTCATGCCCTTTAATATTATACTGACAGGAAGTGTCTGTTTAACTCTGTGCTTCCAACATTTTTAGTGAAACAATCGTTATATTAGTCTAATGTTAGGGCAAATTGTTCACAACCCCATTAGTTGAGATGGAATTCACCGCTCCCCTCCCCATCCTCTCCCCCACGTCAGGTCTTCCTTTGTTGACCCACCCCCCCATGCCAGGTCATCCTGCTAAAGAGGCTATTAAAAGAGGCTATTAAGACCATCACAGGCGATTTTTTAGGCAACTAGGCTGTCGCCACATGGTCGCCGGGGTGTCGTCTCTGTGGTCGTGAGTAGTCTCCTTAGTCGCCCAAAGAATCGTAGCGTTTTTCTGGTTGCCGCTGGATTTTGAAATGTTCAAAACTTTTCGGCGACAGTTGGCTTGACGCCAATGAGCGTAGCTTGACTTCTGCTGACGTAGGTACTGTCGTTGGTTGTCGCCAGGATGACGTAGGTTGTCGCCGCTGCTAACTTCGGTGAATTCCAATGGCGACTACCTACGCCAACCTACGCCAACCTACGCCAACCGATGACAGGTATCGGCGACTCAATTGTCTTACCTTGTCGTAGCTTGTCGCGGGTGGACGTAGGTTGTTGTAGCTGTGGTCGTAGGTGGACGTCCTAATGGGTCGCCAGTTGTCGGTAGCTTGCCATCGACTAGGTGTAGACATTGTCGTAGACATTGTCGTAGTGGGATCCAGTCGCCGTTTTTTCGGCGACCTGCTATGACTGTGACAGTCTCCGAAAAAATCGCCTAAGTGGGACAGGCCCTTTATATTTAAACGAATGCAATATTGGTGTGGACTTTGCTATGAAATTCTCTCTGGTCAGAAGCAACTCTTCAGAAAGTGCAAGCTGTAATTTGATTAGTCCACCGTACGTGAAGTTATCTATTGGTAAGAACTGAAGTTAGTCAAAGGACTCCATTTATACCTCACGCTGCCTCGGAAAGGCCAGCAGCATAATCAAGGACGAGTCGCACCCTGGCTGCTCCCTCTTCTCCCCTCTCCCATCAGGCAAAAAGTATAGAAGTGTGAAAACGCACACCTCCAGTAGCAATGTTACAATATTTTGAGATTTTAAAAATCAAGTCTGCATTTTATCCCATCAGATAAAACATAAAAAAAAGTTTAATTTGACACCTAATTCACTTTCATATCTTCAGTATTAAAAATTTTATGGCCATTTTCATACTCGGAAATTGGCATCTTGTTCCCTATTGCTTTTCCATTGACTTAACACAAAAGTTGTGATCGAGGACAGTCAAAAGCCCATAACTTTCTTAAAAATTAAGAGAACTGAAAGAAATTTTCAGTTTTTATTGATTGAAGCATTCTGAAACAAATACGAAACAATCTTACTTGAATGACCTGAAATTAAAGCATATAATTAGTTAGTTACCCAATTGTAGCTAATTACAAAATTCAATTAATAGATCTAAACATCTATCCATTTCTTAAGAAAATATTAATATTTTGTAAAAAGCCTAAGTGTCCAAATGACATTCACACAATAATTCACAATATAACATGATTTTTAAATCTCATTGTCATGAATTTGTAGGCCAAATTGAAGGAATTTAGTGTTAATGCCCATAAATTAATAGTCATTTAAATCAGCTTGCAAGTGGGATTTTATGGAACGCGATGGAGTGGAACGTTGCGGTTGCGGTGAATTTAAACCCCATATCGGCAGGAAAAATACTGTCGGTTCGTATTGGGAATAAATCACCGTTTCGCAACATGAAAGTTTGATCAAGGTCATCTTAACAAGCAAGTTTATATGTATAAATAAACAGTTTTCATTTACCTGTCCCCTACGTAAAATCCGTCCCCGTTGTCGGCGTTCACGGCATTAGAAGCTAATTTCTATTTTACTCCAGCGCTGAAATTGTCGGGCGATTTAAAAAAAAATGTCACAGACCGGCAGTCGGAACGAATCTTTAGCAATAGCTCGCACCCCAAGAAAATAAAACTCCGGAAGGCAGGGGAAAACCACATTTTAAACCCGTCGTCCCCCCCCAAATGCGCCAAAGTCGCGCACACTGCCAGTGGCAGAACTGCAGCGCCGCTAAAGGTAAGTTTTGTAACATACTTAGATTCAGGGACAGTTTCTTCCCAGCTGTCAACAGGCAACTGAATCATCACACCACAACCAGAGAGCAGCGCTGAACTACTATCTACGTCAATGGTGACCCTCAGACTATCCTTGATTGGACTTTGCTGGCTTTACCTTGCACTAAAATTTATTCCCTTATCATGTATCTATACACTGTAATGGCTCGATTGGAATCATGTATTGTCTTTCCGCTGACTGGATAGCACGCAACAAAAGCTTTTCACTGTACCTCGGTACACGTGACAATAACTAAACTGAGAGGTTTCTACCAGACATGTCAACCAGTGGGAGTAAAGCAACAAATTATGCTACATCTGCTCATCCTCAGTAAACTTGCTCAACCTTACTTATCAAGGACCCATCTATCATCTATTATCTATCATCTATTATCTATCATCTAGTGGAACATCACTCTACCTCCACTCCCCTATGAGGAAGAGAATTCCAAACATTCATAACCCTTACGAAAAAGTATTTGACTATTGGCACGGTGGCACAGCAGTGAAGTTGCTGCTCTGAAGCGCTTACAACTCCGGAGACATGGGTTCGATCCCAACAATGGGTGCTGTCTGTATGGAGTTTGTACGTTCTCCCCATGACGGTGTGGGCTTTCTCCAAGATCTTTGGTTTCTTCCCACACTCCAAAGACGTAGAGGTTTGTAGGTTAATGGTATGAATGTAAATTGCCCCAGTGTGTGTAGGATAGTGTTAATGTGCGGGGATCACTGGTTGTTGCGGACTCAGTGGGCCAAAGAGCCTGTTTCCACACTGCATCTCTAAACTAAACTAGCCTAAACTAAACTAACCTCTGTCAGAAGTGGGTGACAGAACTGTTTATTTTTAAACAGTGATCCCTGATTTTAGATTCTCCCACAGAAGAAACATCTTCTCCAGAACCATTCTATCAAGACCCAATGTCATCTTATATCTCTCAATCAAGTCACTCAGAATGTTGACATTCAACAAACCTGGTGATGCTGTGCACAGGTCAATGAAAGTTAACCAGCAAGTGCTGGGAGCAATTAGCAATATATGAGTATGCTGATCTTCACAGCAAGAAGGTTTGAATGCAGGAGTAAAGAGGTCTTGCCACAATTATATTTGGCCTTGGTGAGGCTGCAACGGGAGTCTTGTGCATCTTCGTTCCCTAAAAATAAAGATATTTCTGTCACAGAAAGAGTCCAATGAAGATTCACTTTAATAGTTCCAGGGATGGCAGTTGTGCTGTTTTAAGAGATATTGAATAGACTGCTATGGTGTTGAAAAGGATGAAAAATTATCTCATTAAAGTTTACAAAGTTTTCACAGGACTAAGAGGGTGAACTCTAATAGATGTAATCCAATCCTACCCATGCCGTCCCTCAAAAGACAACTTGCCCCTTCCATGTATCCACTGCCAGGTTTTGCCATGCGCCCACCTCTCTATTTCAGCTTTCGTCCTCCCGTCACTATCAGTTTGAAGAATGGATCCCGACCCAAAACGTAATCTGTCCATTTCCTCCACAGACGTTGCCTCACCCGCTGAATTCCTCCAGCAAGTTATGTTCTCCTCAAGATTCCAAAATCTGCCGTTCGTTATGTCTCAGCTTTCCCTTGCGGAAGTCCACAGTCACCTCACCAGTGGTTGGTAGATGAAAAATGTTGGAGAAACTCAGCGGGTGAGGCAGCATCTATGGAGAGAAGGAATAGGTGACGTTTCGGGTCGAGACCCTTCTTCAGAAGTTCTTTAAGAAGTTCGCCAGTGGTTGGTGGAGGTTTGGTGTAGTTCTGTCACTGTGCATATTCACGCTATAGGTCAATAGATTTTTGGATTTTAAGGGAATCAACAGATATGGAGTTAATGCAGAGAAGTGGTGCTGAGGTAAAAGATTGACTAGGATCCTATTCAAGGCAAAGCAGATGCGAGGTGCACGTGGTCCATTCTTCATCAATTTCTGCCATTCTTATTAAACCCTTCCTCTTTTGACTGAAATATTTATATTGTCAATCTGCTATTTGGGAAAGATGAGAAAGGGAAACCTGTAATCTTCTTCTTTTTCTTCTTGTGTATGGTGTGCACAGCCTAAAGTTGCAGGGCAATTTGTTCTATTTGATCTTATTTGATTGTGCACGCCGGGTTGATTGCATTCATCGAAACAGGGCGGAGGTTGCAATCTCCCACCCCACCCTATAAATAATAAACTAGTTAGCCTGACATCTGTTGTCAATACTTATCTCTCATTTTGTAAGCGAGCGCATTGAGAATGTCCAGATCAGAGAGAGTCAGTTCGGAACTGTAAGGTTCCATGACTGATTAACCTGGATAAGGTTTTAGAAAAGGACAATGTAAATGACTGCTATAATGTAGACATTCAGAAGCCATTTACAATAGCACCTCATCAGATAATTAAAGTTGTTGGAGAAACTCAAAGCCCATGCATCTGCAGTGTCTCGCTAATTAAAGTTACATGGTTAGAAAATTGGCTGACCTATTCCTGTTCCTATGCTTCCATGGGTCAGATTCCCTATTCAGCTTTTCTTCAATGTGCTCCACATACAGTCGTAAGCCACATAACAGAGAAAGGTGACGGGTGAAAGTGAAGCCTTAATTGATCATACATTCTGTGCATTTGAAAAATAAGTCATATTATGTGCCAGAACACAGGAGAATTGACAGCTATTATAAGCAAGCCAATTACCAACAAATTCATAGGAAGATATTCTCGTGAAGAGGATATGCAATGCAAATCCACTTTTATTATTAATATCTAAAAGTATGATACAGTTTTATGTTTTCTAAATTCAATTTTAGGACACTTGTGTCATTGATAAAGGATCCATCGCTGCGTCCATCCATAATTTCCCTTGAGAAGGTGATGGTGAGACACTTTGTAAACTGCTGTAGTCTTTCTGCTGATGGTGCTCTCACGGTGCTGTGGAGGAGGGGAGTTCCTGGGCCCAGAACCAGTGGTTGTGAAGGACTGGCGTTGCATGTCTCAGTCAAGTAGGTGACTTGGAGGGGAACCTACAGAGTAGTGGTGACAAATGAAATTCCTTGTATGTTGCAAAACATACTTGGCTAATAAAGTATTATTGTGATTGATTGTGATACTAATTAATCAATTACAAATGAGAAAGACACATCAAGCTGGAGTAACTCAGCGGGTCAGAAAGCATCTCTGGAGAAAAGGAATAGGTGACATTTCGGGTCGAGACCCTTCTTCAGACTGAGAGGCAGTCCCGACCCAAAATATCACCTATTCCTTTTCTCCAGCGATGCTGTCTGACCTATTTTTTTACTCCAACTTTTTGTGTATATCTTCGGTTTAAACCAGCATCTGCAGTTCCTTCCGACACCAATGAGATAAATCTTGTTTAATCAATCTATCCTCCAGCAAGTGCTAGCTATCTCCACAATGGGATTTTGCCATCTTATGTTCATGAAATCATCAGCCTGAACTACAGCTGCGAGGCCACAGTCACTTGGCTTGCAATGGAAATGTAAAGTCCATCCAACCAGGTTGTTGCGCAATCAACATAAGTCTTGGATATTTTGAAGGAGGAGCAGAGATTGTATCAATGATATGATCAATAGGTAGAAAAGCATTTGTGAAAGTTGCATTGCAGTGCCAGCTATGCTACCAGATTTGTGCCTTCCCAAGTGACATTTGGACAATTGAAAATCGGAACAAAACTGCAGATGCTACAAAAATGAAATAAAACCAGAAATTGATGGAAATACTCAGCGTGCGAGGAAAGTGAAAAAAAATAACATTTCAGTTTAAAGATTCCATACCTTCAGCCTGATATATTCATTCACTTTTATTTTCCATAAGTGCTGACTTACTTGTTGACATCTTCCGGCATCATCTGTGCTCTGAATAACGTTGGGTGAGTTACAAATGTTGGTTAACAGATTTAATTTGAAGACGTTAGTTATTGCTGTGCGACTTTATCACCATTTCAACAATTTCAACAGTCCCAAAGTGCTTTATAATGAATGAATTTAGAAGTGTTATTTTTATTACTGTGTACTGCATTCCAACCTTTAAGATCCTACTAACAAAAAAATCAGTTGACTAGTTTCTCTTTGCGGTGTTGATGGGGAAGAAATATTGGGAGCATTATCTTCACATCTTGTGCCGTGGGATAATGTTTAGGAAGGAACTGTAGATGCCAGTTTACACTGAAGATAGACAGAAATGCTGGTGTGACAGGAATCTCTCCAGAGATGCTGCCTGTTCCGCTGAGTTACTCAAGCATTTTGTGTCTATCCATGGGATATTGTCGTTCAGTTTGGTCACGTATTATGAAGATCACGTATTGTGAAGCAAATATGTGAAGCTAATTGTGAAGCAAGTTTTCTTACATTATATATCAATTTAAAAATATTTTGTGGTGTTGATGTTGCTGATGTTACTTTGACCATTCTAGAGGACACAAAGCAAAACTGTATTTGTTTTCCTGTAAATAAAACTGTATGTTCTCCTTTCTCTGTTCATTTGTTAACTGGTTCGGTGCAGGAGCCAGCCAAGCTCCAACTTTCCATGAGTATCCAACTACAGATAGGAGACTGTCACCTACAATGTGATGGCAGCATTTAAACCAGACATAAAAGGGAACCTACATGCAAGTGGAATGTCTTGACCAATATGCAAAGTAGAGAGGCAATGTTTTTCTATTACAAAGCATCAGGCCTTATCAACAATATCAACTACTTGGTCTGCCTGGACCTACCTGATCTCCCTATTGCCAAACACTTTTATTCCCCTTCCCATTCCCACGCTGACCTTTCTGTCCTGGGCCTCCTCCATTGCCAGAGTGAGGCCAAATGGAAATTGAAGGAACAGCATCTCATATTTCGCTTGGACAGCTTACAGCACAGTGGTAGGAATATTGATTTCTCTAATTTGAAATAACCCCTTCACTCCCTCTCTCTCCATCCCTCCCACAGCCAAGTTGCACCAGGTTCCTGTTCTTACCTGGGATGCAACTAGCAATGGCCTGTCTATCAACGTTACTTTTTTGCATATCTTTCATTCATTTGTGTCTATCTTCAGTTTAAACCAAACATTTACAGTTCCTTCATGCTACAATAGTCTAATGTTCTGTATTAGAAAACAACCTGGCAATGGCCAAAATGTCCTGTCAATGGCAAAAATGGGTTGAAAGTTGCATGGAAAATTCAAAATCTATCCAATAATACCTGGAATGTCTGAAATACAAGTTATATATAATCAAGTAAAATACAATTTTCATACATTCGGTAAGTCTCAGGGGTCCTAGTGAGATGATTTAAAGCTTCCTAACGGCTTTAGTATGTTATAAAAATGAGCCTGCGCCCTTCTGAACACTGAATTCACTGACAACTACCAAAATACACACCCATTTTCCTTTCTGTAAAGAAAGTTGGCTTTAAATGTTTAATGTAAAAAACCGAAGAGCGTTTTTTAGTGTGTTGTATTTTTAAGCAAAATGTTTAACTTCATTTTTTTAATTTTGTGGATATAGAAGTGATAACTACAAAATAATATTTTCAGTACTTATAAGCTGACGCCGCCTTGAAAATGCTGAAATATGTTGTAAATAATTAACAAAGATCCAAGGCATTTAAACCTTTCACCGAAGGTGCATAATTGATGCAACTGAAAATGGATTGTCTCGTGCAAGTCAAGGTTTTACATCAGCTATAAGCCTGCTTCGGCCTTGGACTACCAAAGAAGAGCTATAATTCAGACTCAAAGTAGCATGAGTTTGGCAGCTCAAGTTACTCGAGTTTCTTTGTAGATGATTTACTTTTGATATCAAAGTTGTGTAGTTTGACGTGCGACTACTAGAAAAACAGAACCAAAGCTATTCGCTTTTACACATGAGTAAGCATTTAAACTTACATAATAATGGAATAAAAAGAATAAACATGTTATGGGCAAAATGCAAACTGGTATTACTAGTTTCCTAATCCCCAGTCTTCTGGTTGCACATTTGAATTCCATCAATATTACTGAAATTTGGAGGAGGTCTCTTCTGTTGTTATCATTGAATTATTATTAATTTCACCAATAAAACAACTTATTAACTAATTTAGACACAAATGCTGGAGTAACTCATTGTTCCTTATCTCTCCACATCACCGTCTATATCTCTCGTTTCCCTGATCCCTGACCAGCCTGAAGAACGGTCTCGACCCGAAACGTCGCCTATCTCCTTCGCTCCTTAGATGCTGCTGCACCCGCTGAGTTTCTCCAGCTTTTTGTGTACCCTGCTGGAGTAACTCAGTGGGTCAAGTAGCCTCTCAGGAGAACATAGATAGTGACGTTTCAGGTCGGAACCTTTCACCAGGACCCGCATGAGTTGCTATTGCACCGTTTTTTTATTTTCTGTAAACCACCATCCTTGTGTTTACATATTAACTCATTTATTAATTGGTTCTAAAATCCGCACAACAAATTATTTAATACATTAAAAACCGAATTGGTTAAAAAACCTGAATAGTTGATTCAGTAATAGGTGGCGCAGAGGTAGAATTGTTGCTTTACAGCACTTACAGTATCAGAGACCCGTGTTCGATCCTGACTACGGGTGCTGTCTGTACGGAGTTTGTACGTTCTTCCCGTGACCATGGGGTTTTCTCCAGGTGCTTCGGATTCCTCCAACACGTCCAAAGTTTGTCGGATAATTGGCTTTGTATAATTGCAAATGGTCCCTAATGTGTCTTGGATAGTGTTAGCGTGTGGGGACACTATCTGGTCAGTGTGGACTCGGTGGGTCTGTTTCCACGCAGTATCTCTAAACTAAACTAATCCCAGTATAAAGTCCATGTGGAAACGACAGTAAGATTTAAAGGCGTTTATAAATTGCCGGAGTATGATGATTTTGCTGTGTATTTTCCAGCTGGCAAGTCAAGCAGCAGCGATGAGTTCCATTGCCGGATCCCAGGCTTTCAGCAATGCTCTGTCCAACCTGCAAGGGATGACTTCCCAACTCGTCACCAATGCACAAGGCCAGGTGAGTCTTGCAATTACAATGATTTCACTTTATATAAAATGGACTGCATTGGTTATGAAAAATGATTTTGGCAACGTGTCATAATTAAAAGCATAAAAACTCAACAGAGTCTCAGACCAGAACCAAAGGAACAAGAAACCAATTCAGACACTGCAGATGCTGGAATCTTGAGCAAAAAAACAATATGCTGGAGGAACTCAGCTGGTCAGGCAGCATCTGTGGAAGGAATGGACACACAGCGTTTCATGTCGAGACCCTTCTTCAAAGTGATTGGAGTAGAGGAGAGAATACTGGAAAAGAAGGGTGGGGGTGGGCCAAAGCCTGGCAAGCATACTGTTTTGGATTACGTTTGAAGGGGACTGTTCAGAGGATGACTGAGACTGTAGGATGAAGTCAGACAAGAGTGATCGGAAAGGGTACAGAGAAGATTTACGAGGATGTTGCCAGGACTAGAGGGTCTGAGCTATGGGGAGAGGTTGAGTAGGCTGGGACTCTCAACCTACTAGGAGCGCAGGAGGACGAGGTTGATCTTATAGGGGTGTACAAAATCATGAGAGGTATAGATTGGATAGGTGCACAGTGTCTTGCCCAGTTTATGTGAATCGAGGACCAGAAGACAAAGGCTTAAGGTGAAGGGGAAAAGATTTAATAGGAATCTGAAGGATAGGTTTTTCACACAAAGGGTGGTGGGTGTATGGAACAAGCTGCCAGACGATGTAGTTGAGGCAGGGACAATCCCACCATTAAGTTAGACAGGTACACGGATAGGATAGGTTTGGAGGGAATGGGCCAAACATGGGCAGATGGGACCAGTGTAGCTGGGACATTGGCCAGTGTGGGCAAGTTGGGCCAAGGGTCTGTTTCCATGCTGTAACTCTACCAGACCTATTATTTATGGGGACAGGTAGGAGGTTCAGTGGCAGCACACAGGACTACAGGATTGTGTGTTGCTTCTCTGGTGCCAAGGTCCTGGATGTCTCAGAGCGGCTGCAGGACATCCACAAGAGGGGAAGGTAAGCAGCCAGAAGGGTGTTTGTGCACAGTGGCACAGGTGACATGGGTGGGAAAAGAGATAAGATGCTGCAGAGTGAATATGGGGAGTTAGGCAAATACTCAGGGTGTGGCTAGGTTTGTGCAATTGGGAAGTTCTAACCATTTCAGAAACCTGACAATGTGAGGGAAAGGACGGGCATGATATAGGTGGTGATAAAAGAAAAGGGGGAGTTGTTATATTGATGGAAATAGTTTGAGATAACATTCCCGAAGGACCTCCAGTGAAGGTATATGGGTGGAGCTGTGAAATAAAAATAGGATGCTCGTCTTATTGGGATTATACTGTAGGCCTTCAAATACTCAATGGGAATTAGAAGAACAAATATGCCAGGAGATTGCAGTCATCTACAAGACTTTCCCAATACAGATCTGGGCTGCCATAGTGCCAAGGGCTTAGAACGGGTGGAATTTGTCAAGTGTGCTCAGGAAAATCTCCTGAGGCAATGTGTGATTGCACTACAATGGGGACCAAAGCGTATACTGCTCTTAGGGAATTGCGCTGGGCAAGTGGCTGAAGTGTCAGTGGGTGAGACGTTTTGGGTCAGTGGCCATTGTCTATTAGCTTTAAAATAGTAATGGATAAAAAACAAGGTTGGTCCACAAGTTGAAATTCTAAACTGCGGCTTGGCCAACTTTGATGGTATTTGACAGGAAATGACTGGAGTATGTTGTTTGGGCAAAGTTACATCCGGAAAGTGAGATGCTTCTGAAAGTATGATCGTGAGGGTTCGTGACGCACATGGTCCTGTTAGAGTGTAGAGCGAAGCAGTTAGGAGTAAGGAAAAAAATGCACAACACCCTTATTTCGGGTTTCCAGCAATGAAATAAATGCAATTTAATCCAGGGCAAATCAGTGGGTCAGGTAGCATCGCTGGAGAACATGAATCGGTGACATTTTGTGTTGGGATGCTGGGACCACTACATTCCCTCTCTTTCCACTGTTGCTTCCTGACCCCAGTTCATAGGCATTTCTCCCACTGCTATAATTACTTTGTTCCTTTCCCTTCCTCCAAATCCCTATCTCCCATCCCCTGAATCCCACATTTCCATTTTATCCACCCTCCTTCTCCCCTGCCTGTGCCCTTCAATCAAATCACTCCCTCTGGTTTTACAATTCACTCCTCCTCCTTCCTTATCTGATCCCCTTGTCACCTTTGGCTTTTGTCACTTACTCCATCCATCAATCGATCACCTCCCTTCATTTGTATCCACCCATCACTTGCCAGGCTTCGCCCCACCTCAGCTCTCTTTCCCAGCTTTCTCATCTGACTCCATCAGTCTGAATGAAGGTCCCAACCAAAAATGTCATTTGTTCATTCCCTCCAAAGGTGTTGCTTGGCCCGCTAAGCTCCCCCAGCACCTTGTTCTGTGCTCAAAAACAAATTCATTTCAGTATTCCGGTTTTTCCGGCGAACGTAATAGTTAGATATCCATGTTGCAGTAATTGAAATCAAGAATATCAGAACATAATGTTTGAGATTGTGATAGAGGGACATTTTTGTTCATTTTAATTGCATAAATGGTACATTTTGAAAACATTGTCACACACATAGACACACGCACAAAATATCTCTCGAGAAAAATCTAATATAAGCAAAGACATACCTTGAGCAACAGTAAATTGCTGACCTTGTCATTTTTATTGGGCAGATTCAGAATTGTTCCATCAGTACTCAGAGAGTTGAACGATGAACCTTGTCATCGTGAAGCCTGATCTAATGAATCATCCTATTTTAGGTGCACACAACAGACATTATAGGAAGATTGGTTTAACAACTTGCCGGTCTCATCAAGCCTTTGTGGCTTCAACCTTTCTGCGGCATTAATTTCTATTTGGAAGCTCCTTATGCATATGTGTGCATGTTCTGTTTAACATGATTCTGCCTCAAAACTGTGGCCCCATGCAGAGTGAAATCATTTAGGATAAAATATTTTGTAGATTTTATGTTTGTTTGCAGAAGGTGACCAGAATCACTGGGTGCAAATCAGTCATTGTTTGGGGGGTGGAAGATTGCAACCTTCACGTGGTCCGCCCTGTTTCGACTTATGCAATCAACTCGACGTGCACAAACGGAAAAGATCAAATAGAACAAGTTGTCCAACAACTTTAGGCTGTGCACGCCACACGAAAGAAGAAGAAGTCATTGTTGGGATCCCATTTAATGACCAGATTAAACAATGGTTATTCCTTATTCGGCTTGAATGCCTTTGTGTAAAAATTGAGCCATACTTGTGGGCAGAAACCTGACTGCGGGAGGAACCCAGCAAGTCTGGCAACATGTGTAGAGAGGAAAGTACAGGTGAGTTTCAGGTTGTGACCCTTCTTCAGACTGATGGAGAGGAGGGACGATAGCTGGCAGAAAGAGATGAGGGGGAGGGGGTGGGGCAGAAGTGATAGGTGCATCCAGGTGGAGGGGTAGATTGGCAGAGGAATCAGGTGGGGGGGAGAGACCAAGGCTGGAGGTGATAAGTGGAGAAAACAAAGGCATGCAAACTGTGAAACGTGATAAGACAGGAAGATAGGAAGTGGAACATAGAACCAGAGGGAGGGTTGGGTGGAAGGAAAAGGGGTAGAAGAAAAATGGGGAACCCAGTGTAGGGAAATGAGGGTGATGAGTGAATGGGAAAGTGGAGGATGGAATGGCAAAGCGGGTGATGAGGGTGGGGAAATGGAAAGAAAGGTGTGCGCGGAGAGAGTAGGTTGGGGAGCTCAGGGGGTGGGGGGTGGGGGGTGGGGGGGGGCTTACCAGAAATTCAATGTTCTTCTGGTTTACAAGTGACCTCACTCCGAGCACAGACAGGTCAGAGTGGGAACGGGAATGGGAATTGAAGTTGTTGGCAACCAGGAGCTCCAGCTGCCCCTGTCAGACAAAACGCAAACGCTCAGTGAATTGATTACCAGCATATGCTTGGTCTCACCAATGTAGAGGAGGCCATATCATCGAGAGCATCGAATGCAATAGATGAGGTTGTAGGAGGTGCATGTAAACCTCTCTCTTACCTGGAAGGCTGTTTGGGTCCCTGAGTTTATGGAGCCAATTATTTCAATCTCCTAACACACTTGAATAGATATAGGTAAAGATTTCAGGTGAAGGGAAAAAGATTTAATCGGAATCTGAGGGGTACCTTTTTCACACAAAGGGTGGTGGGTGCATGGACAAGCTGCCAGAGGAAGTAGCTGAGACAGGGATTACCCCAACGTTTAAGAAACAGTTAGACAGGTACATGGATAGGACAGGTTTTGAGGCATATGGACCAAACACAGGCAGGTGGGACTAATGTAGCTGGGACATCATGGCCAGTGTAGGCAAGTTGGGCCAAAGGGCCTGTTTCCACGCTGTATCTCACTATGACTCAATAAGGAAAAATAATGTATCCTAATCTGCATTTTCATAATTGCTGTTAATAAGATGTGAATGTCAGCAGAACTAGGTTTTTAACAACGGAGACAGGTTTTCACACTACTCGGCTATAGTAGCCAGCTATTGTGCTATGGTTGCCACACGCTCGTGTTGCCAGATCTGAGGCATATCACATGGAATTTATAGCACAGAAGTAGATGTTAACCTATCTGGTCTGTGCTAAACCAAGAGCTCCAAGGAACATTTGTGGGGTGTGACAGAGGGGGTGTGGAGGAGGGGGGATATGGGGGAGGGGGGGTGTAGGGGAGGGGTGGTGTGAGAGGGGGTGTGTGGGCTCACCGGTTCCCATCCCGGCTCCGACCGCACTCCTGGCTCCAGGACCTCACTCAGCTGCTCCCGTCCCCAGCGCCTGTTGCACTCACAGCTCCCGCCTCCGCCCGCAGAACTCAGCCCATACTCCAGTGCTTCAGGTTTATACTCGGCGGCTTCTCGGACGGGTGGCTTCTCGGACAGGCTCACGGACTCTGCCCCGCCTCCGGAGATTTATTCTCCAGCCGGAAGGGGCACTATCTTCATGGTGACAGACAGGTGAGAAGACCAATCTGCTGATCTAACAATTTTTTAAACCTTCATAACTTTTGTAATCTTCCACCGATCGGAACAAAATCTGGTGGCTTGGTGCAGAGAACGGTGAGTAAGGTAGCGAGTAATCCTAGCGATATAGGGTAGCGTTTTTGCGCAAGTTTAAATACAACGCAGGCCGGAAGTGGTCGAGATGAGAGTTTTAGTAATAGTATAGAAGATGCAGAAGAGTAAGGTGACGTGCATAACGTCTGTGGTGATGAAGTGCTTTGAGAGATTGGTTATGGTGCATGTCAACTCCAAACTCGACAAGAACCTCGACCCACTACAGTTCGCCTACCGCCACCACAAGTCAACAGAGGATGCGATCTCATTGGCTCTCCACTGGCTCTCCACTCCACATTGGACCACTTGGACAATAAAAACATTTACATCAGGCAGTTGTTTACAGACTACAGCCCGGCGTTCAATACCATCATCCCCTCCAAGCTGGTTACCAAGCGTAGGGCTGAAGATGTCCTGGTACGATTGCTCCTGGGCCTGGCCAAGCTGGCCATCCGCGAGTCACGGCGCCAGCTGGAAGAGGATTCTGCCCGAGCCAGCTGTCTGCCCTTTTTCCGGGGTTGTGTCTGCGCCTGGGTGATACTCGAGAGGGACTACGCGCTGTCCACGGACACCCTGGGGAATTTCTAGGACAGTTGGGCACTGAGGGGGGTTGACTGTATCCTGGACAAGGATTGTAATATATTTGTTTAGTAGTCTACTTGGTATATTTGTTTTGTCTTGTACTATGGTGGTGGGTTCTGTTTTGTTTTATTGTGTTGTAAATACCATTTTAATGTTTGAATAAATATTTTTGAGTTAAAAAAAAGCTGGTTACCAAGCTCACGGAACTGGGACTCTGCGCATCCCTCTGCAATTGGATCCTCGACTTCCTCATCCACAGACCACAGTCTGTTCGAATTGGCAGGAATACTTCATCCTCAGTAACAATCAGCACGGGAGCACCTCAAGGCTGCGTGCTCAGCCCCCTGCTTTACTCACTCTATACTCATGACTGTGTAGCCAGTCATAGTGCAAACTCCATCATTAAGTACACCAACGACACCACTGTTGTGGGATGAATTACAGATGGTGATGAGTCAGAGTGTAGAAGTGAGATCGACCGATTGACCAAATTTTGCCAACACAACAACCTGGCACTCAACATCAGTAAAACCAAGGAACTGATTGTGGACTTTGGAAGGGGAAGGATGAGGACCCACAATCTTGTTTATAGATGGTGGAGAGGGTCAAAAACTTCAAATTCCTGGTCATGCATATTTCCAAAGATCTTTCCTGGACCCAGCATTACGGAGATTTGTTATGTCAAAGAGGATTCTATTGAACTTCTACAGGTGCACAGTAGAGGGCATACTGACTGGTTGCATCGTGGCCTGGTTCGGCAACTTGAACGTCCAGGAGCGGAAAAGACTGCAAAAAGTTGTGACCATTGCCTAGTCCATCACTGGCTCTGATCTCCCCACCATCGAAGGGATCTGCCTCAAAAATTCACAAAATTACGGTAATAGTTGCTCGTGGGTACTCGGGGCTCTTGTGGACATTTTTCAACGCGTTGAAAAAACTTCACGAGCTTACCGCATTTCCCGAGTACCTGCCGTTAGCGTTAGAAGCCGTTAAGAGATGTCCCGAGCTCCGACGTACCCGCTACGTACATTCTACGTACTTATCACGAGTTTGATTTTTTTTTTAAATCTCGGGAGAGCTCTTGGGTAAACTCGTACAGTGGGGCAAGCCCTTTAAGATGTTGCTGACGGTGTTCCATAGTTATAGGTTGCCAGGCTTTGGAATGAGAAGATGATCTATAAGAAAATTATGGGTCAGTTGTTTAATTTTGGAGCTGGCAGATAAGAGAACCCAAAAGAGCCATTAAGTACGAGTTGCATTTCAAAGTGAGCTTCAGGACTATAGAAAAGACATTCTCAGACCCACTTTGTTCCTCCACTTACTGTATCAGTTCCTGCATTCTCCCTCCTCGGCCTGACCTACAACATTTGGCTTTACATTGGGATTGCAATGGATTTGTGGTTGCTGGTGTGCCTGTTTGTTCCAGAATCCCCAGGACCTTTAATCCCAGATATTCCTGGGCTCACCACACACCCAGCTTTCTCTTTCCAATGTTCGGTTTCAGTTTAGTTTATTGTCACATATACCCGAGGTACAGTGAAAAGCTAACGAGTCAGCGGAAAGACAAAACATGATTACAATTGAACCTTTTACAGTGTATAGATACATGATAAGGGAATAACGTTTAGTGCAGGGTAAAGCCAGCAAAGTCCGATCAAGGATAGTCCGAGGGTCACCATTGAGGTGGATAGAAGTTCAGGACTGCTTTCTGGTTGTGGTGGGATGATTCAGTTGCCTGATAACAGCTGGGAAGAAACTGTCCCTGAATCTGGAGGTGTGCGTTTTCACACTTCGATACCGTTTGATATATAACAGCTACTGTGCATTGCCGGTGGAGGGAATGAGCGTGTAGTGTGATTAATGGGATGCCAATCCTATCAACTGCTTTGACATGTTGGTCAAGAGTTGGTCAAGAATTGCTCGAGAGTTGGAAAGCAAAACTTAGTCTGAGCAAGCCACCCACTGAGAATTTCTAGATACCACTGGAGATATTCCATGCTCCATCTAGAACAGGCACATCCAGCAACACCTTATTTATTTTGAAATAGGTTGTGTAGTATCAGAAGCTGATTAGCTGATTAAGTCTGAAGAAGGGTCTCAACCCTCCCCCCCCACCACCCCCACTTTTCCTTGAACTTCGTCCCCTTTGATGTCTCGTTTTCACACCTCACACCTATATCTCTGTGTATCTCTCTCCCCTGACTCTCAGTCTGAAGAAAGGTACCGAACCGAAACGTCACATATTCCTTCTATCCAGAGACGCTTCCTGTCCCGCTGAGTTACTCCAGCATTTTGTGTCTATCTTCTGATTAGCTTTCGGGAGGTTAGGTAAGACCAACAAATCGCCGGGTGCAAATTCCAGGACATGGTGACAACAGGAACTTAAGAACATAGTAGGGCAGGATAAGTCATTTGACCCTTCAAGTTCACTCCACCATACAATACGATAATGACTGGTCCTCTTTCTAAACACTATTTTCTCTTCCCTTTTCCATATTCTTTGGTTCCTTTAATACACATATCAATACCTCTTTTAAATACAATCAATATCCAATCATCCATAAGTGTCTTAAAAGAGTATTCCAAACATTAACCAACCTCAGAGTCTCGTAAATTCATTCTTAAATGGCCTACCCTTTATTCTAAGACCGTAATCTTTAGTTCAAGACTTCTCAGCCTGGTAAACAGTCCGCCCTGTTTAGTTTAGTTTAGTTTAGAGATACAGCGTGGAAACAGGCACTTCAGCCCACCGAGTCCGCACCGACCAGTGATCCCTGCACATTAACACTACCCTACACACACGGGGGACAATTGTTTCATTTATACCAAGCCAAATAACCTACAAACATGTACGCCTTTTGGAGTGGGGGAGGAAACCAAAGATCTTGGGGAAAACGCATGCAGGTCACGGGGAGAACGTACAAAATACGTACAGACAAGCACCCGTAGTCAGGATTGAACCCGGGTGTCTGCCGCTGAAAAGCAATAGCTCTACCACTGCGCCGCCCTGTTGTAAATCCCACCAAGAATTCTGTATATTTCAATATAACCTCTCATTCTTCAAAACTTTAGAGACAAAAAAGCCTAGCCTATGCTTGCTCTCGAACAAGTATACCCGAGTTCACATGAAGAGACCGAACCTGTCATAGGATATCCTTATTCTTGTATTCATTTTCTCTCATAATAAACATACTACATGCTTTCCTAACTGTCTGCTGCACCTTTACATTAGCTTTCAATAAAGTCAAGTATGCCAAGATCCCCTGGAACACCAAGATATTTCAGTCTCTAATTATTTGAAAAAGCACAATTAGTTAGAAAGATGAATAATACAACTATTTTATATGGTAGCGCAAAGTAAATAAATTGGCTCCTTGTTTTACTCAATACAGCTTTCCTTTACTTTTAATCGGTGGCAAAGTAATCATGTAATATGGATTACCAGATGGCAATGGTTGTTTCCTTTAATACTGAAGGTGCCCACAGGCCAAATCAAAATAACATTGATTAAATAAGTAATAAATGAAATCTTGTTACACTTCAGTCAACAAGGCAGCCATTTGTACATTCATCAGAGTTATTTATTGAGGCCAGCTTGCATTTAATCATTGAGTAAGTGACATATGAACTATTTATTAAGAGTAGCCTAATTAGTGCAACAAGTTTCATAGCAATTTTTTTTTAAAGCCAGTCCAGAATTTACTCAAAATAATAAGCCTTATCATTTTGTTTGCCCGCACAAGTCAATTATTATTATTATTTTTTTAATGTTTATTTTATTAGAAGCAATTGTACAAGAATAAAGCCATAGGCATAACAATTATACAAATTTCGTACAGCTTCATTTTTAACATTTTATAAATTGATAAGTGAATCGGGAAAAAATAAGTAAAAAGGAAAGAATGAAGAGAAAGAAGAAAAATACAAAAAAGAGAGATGAAAAGACCCCTGAACTGACAAAGAAGTGAGAGACAAAAAAAACGGAGATATGCCCCACTATCCTTCCCTCCCCCTGCTCACCCATCCCAAGCATCGGTCTTAAATTTGTGTTCGACCATTCTATTGTTGAAGACATTCAGTGAAAGGAGACCATGTTTTGTAGAATTGGTCTGATTTATCAGCCAAAACAAGCCTTATTTTTTCTAAATGTAGTGTCTCGGTCATTTCTGTGATCCACATCTTCATTGTGGGAACTGTTATCTTTTTCCAGAATTTGAGTATGTTTTTTTGTGGTTATTAAGCCGTAATCAAGGAAACGTCTTTGGAATGTCGTTAATTTAGAGCGGCCCTCTGACATTCCAAAGATTATTAATTTGCATCTGATTCCAATTGAATTTTAAGTGTTTTAGAGATGATATCAAATATTCCCATTCAGAAGTTTTGTATTTTTATACAGGATGCAAATGAATGGGTTAAAGTAGCTTCTTGGAGGTGACATTTATCACAGATAGGGGAGAGTTGGAAAAATCGTATTCAATTTGGTGTTTGAATAGTATAGCCTTATCAATATTTTGAATTGTATCAGGCGATGCCTGACATTTAAAGAACAGTAATGTATGTATAATAGTAAGATTAAACGAGAACTTACCAGTTTGAAGTTTGATCTTTATTTTATGAGGAGTTGCGATGAGGGATTACGTAAAGAAGCCTGCCAGCCCGCATGCACGTCAAAGCAGAGGTGTGAAGTCACAGATAACAGATAGTAAGATTCGAGAAACTAGAACTACCAGCTGACCTTTATGAGGCGAGGGTTGGGATTGGAGGGCACGTAATCCCTCATCGTAACTCCTCATAAAATAAAGATCAAACTTCAAACTGGTAAGTTCTCGTTTAATCTTACTATTTTACATCGGAGTCACGTGAGTGACTACGTGAAGATTTCAAAGCTCTGTGAATTCATGCCGTAGACTCGAGTCCATGCTACACACAGTATTAGTTGACCAGATGAGAAATAATAATGCATTCAAACATGACATAAATTTAAACATGCTGATGCTTTAATGGACAAAATTAACAATAGTAATCCCTCTCACCCGAGAGGAAACTATAAAACTGAACTTAAAACTGAGTTGGCAAATTCCCCTGGTCTGACTATGGGCTTATTATAGAACGTCTGAAAAGTGCGTTCTTTTGACCATCCTGCAGCCGCTAGGATATGGTCCAGCGGGACTGTCCATCACCCTCGCTGCTGATGTAGTTGCAGCCCTGGTGGAGTGAGATTTGATAATGTTAGTATTTACACCTGCATAAGCCAGAACTCGTTTTAACCATCTGGAGGTGGTCTGTACTGAAACCTTTTTATGAGGTTTCTTGTGACTAACAAACAATGCTAGTTCTGACCCCCTAAGGTTCTTGGTGATCTTAATATATTGCTGAAGATGAGTGACCACACATAACCAAGGGTCCAAGGGGTATGCTATGAAGAGCAGTTTAAGGCCGGAAGTGCCTAGTCTACTCTGCTTAATTAGATCATACACATAAAAAGTCATACTATTGGCAGATATGCTTATCCTATCCTTCTACCAGTGCCATGAGCATCACTACCTTGTAAGTAAGCTGGGCCAGGGACAGGGATGTTGCTGGAGCCCACCGACGTTAGAACCACGCCCACATCCGATATTTTTGAGTATCTGGGCCTGGGAGGATTCGAAATAAAGATACCCTTCATGAGCCGGGATATCAGAGGGTGAGACCCAACAGAGTGATGTCCCGATACTGGCAATAAGTATGATGACAAAGCACTCCTGGCAACGTTTAAAACACTGTAACTCAATCTCTCATCAAAGTGAAGGTTTGAGAGGAATTGTAATACATTTGTTATATGTGCTGTCTCATACAAAATTTTGGACTGTAAACAGAACACTTCCCATTTCCTAATATAGGAGATGTACTGTTTCTTAGTACTGTCTCTCCACACCGCGGTGAGCATATCCACCGTACGATCAGATAGTCCGAGCCCCAGGAAAGGTCTTCTTAGAGTCTGCAAACCAATAAATTGAGCTGATCATGCAGTGGATGATTCTCCCCCATCACGGGGTGAACTAGCAGATTTCTGCTTCTGGGAACTGCCATAAAAGGTTCTGCGATCATTCCAAGTATGATTGGAAACCATGGCTGTGTAGGCCAGTCAGGCACTACCAGAATGCCGGAGGCAGAGTCTTGCTTGATCTTAAGCAAGCACCGACTGACGAGGCAGAATGGGGGGAATGCATAGAAAAACATTCCTCCCCAATGTAGCAGGAATGCAGCCACCGCTACTACCCCTGGATCTGGTTCCCATGCAACATACTTCGATAACTGGTGATTGAGTCTGGATGCAAACAAATCTATATCTGGTGTTCCATACCGAGTGATAATATCATTAAAAGAATGATTCAACTTCCGTTCTATGTTGTCATTGAATTTCCATGACCTGGTGTCCGCCACCATATTGAACCTACCTGGTAGGTAGGTAGCTGAAATCCAAATATTTATTTCAATGCACCAGTGCCAAATGAGGTTTGCCAATTTATCACAGGTTACTGACTTGATTCCACCCATGTGATTAATGTAGGCCACCACTGTGGTGTTGTCCATCTGAAGTTGAACGTGCAGATGGTGCATATCCCCACAATAAGCTTTTAATCCATTGAGTGCTCGCAGCAACTCTAAACAGTTAATACCATACAAAAGAAGAATTGATGCCTCATATAATGCCCCATCCCAAAGCACTAGCATCAGTTTGTAATATAACTGAAGGATTGTTGACCAAAATGTTATTGGAGCAATGCCAAATATTGGACGTCCACCATTGTAACTCAGCAATGGCTTCAGCCAGCAACCGCATAGATCTGTTGAAGTGACCTGCATGGTGTTTGAGTACCTGCTCCTTTGCACATTGTAAATTTTGATAATGCAAAGGCCCAAATTTGGCAGCTGGAAAAGCAGCCACTAATTTGCCAACTATACTGGCTACTTGTCGAATAGAAGGTTGCTGTTTCACAATGAGATTGTTGCAGGCTTCTATTAATTCCAATCTCTTGCCCCAAGGCAGAGTTACAGACATGTGAATAGAGTTAATGGTGAACCCCAAATAATCCATAACTCTAGATGGTGTCAATTTCGATATAACTGGATGGATGAGAAACCCCAATCTCTCTAATAAGAGTTTGGTGGCTGAAATAGCTAATTTAGCTAATTCCAGAGTTTTTCCTATGATTAGCACATCATCCAAGTATGCCATCACTATATGATTTTGAGTTTGTAATGGCCCAAGTACTGGTTTCAACAATATTGTGCATAATCTGGGGGCAGAAGTTAACCCATTAGGCAATGCTTTAAACTGCCATAGTTGCCCCATCCAGCTAAATTTCAGATATTTCTGGTGATCCCTATGAATGGGTACCGAATAGTATGCATCTTTAAGGTCAATGCATGCCATATAACATCCCTTGGAAACCAGTTGTTTGGCAGTGACAAAGTTTTCCATTTTGAAATGTCTATACTGCACATGGGAGTTAAGCTGAGTCAAGTCCAGGATGTTTCGGCATCCTCCATCCTTCTTTTGTCTTGTAAATATATTGGACACAAATTTGTGAGATTCATGACTCGACTTCTCGATTACCCCTTTTGTAAATAATGATTGAATTTCAGCCTGTACATCCAAACCCTCCAGTTGTGAGTGAACAAAGGTTTGGTTTGGTGTATGCTGGGTGGGTGGAAGTGAATTAGAAAGGAATTCAATTTGGAACTTGTCTATACTGTGCAATATAAACAAATCTGATGTTATCCAACACCATTCATTCAAAAACAAGCGTAATCTCCCACCAACTTGTGACTGACCCACACACCGCATTTTCCGGAAAGAACCAGACCCACCTGGAGTGCGCGAGCTGCGCATTTTTAGAGCCTTGCCCTAAAACGGACCTCTGTCCAAAGCATTCGGTCTTCGTGCTCCCACCAGCTTCTTTGAATCTTTTGCTGTTGGTGGAAGCATATGGGTGCTGCCGCCGGAATGACGAAACCATGTTTGTTGGTGGAGCTCTGATTAGCCCCACAGTTTTTGCCTCTTCGTTGAGGTATTTGACCAGCTTAGGTAGATTTTCCCCAAACAAATAGTTTGGTGGCTGTATGTTACTGGCCCTGCATAATCCCACAAATTTGGGATTCAGGGCAGGGCGGATGGCGTTCTTGTGGAAGCAATGAATCTCAAAATGTGCGTTGCATATTACTGCCAGCGCATCTTGTTGCACATCCAACAGAGACCTTCCATCCACCGACCTAGCAAAGGCCGTGATGCCTGAAACTAGTAAGTTCAGGATCCTGTGGAGTTTTACTTCCTGTGTTTTGATGCCCCCACCAATGTAACTCCAGATCGAGCTGTTTACAGCCGGCACTCTGAGTGAGGCACAGTTGACAGGCGTATGGTATCTCATGGATGTTTGCACCATTACCTGCTCCTTGAGTTGATGTGAGGTTAGGTAATTAATGCTGGCCACTAATTCTTCATCCAGCGGCTCCCCAATTTCCGATGGTATCGCGAATTTGGGTACCATAGCCGGTAATTCTGTATCCCGCAGCTCGTGCATCAGGGTATGCTCCCCAGACATACCACCGAACTTCGAGTCAGCCCAAAACTGACTCCGTATGCTCTCCTCCTCAGAGATATTTTGCAGCCCTGCAACAGGCACTGTCGCGGGCCCCTGAGACCCGCGTTGATATGACTCCGTTCCTTGGAGTATATCGTGATGGAGCATCCCTTCCATCAGATGCTCCATCCAGGATAGACATCCGAAGACGCTTCCCAATGACGGAGGTGACCCCTCCTGGCCTGGCTCGTCCGAGTCAATAGGCCTGTTGGACTTCTGTTTGGCTTTTCCACCTCTCTGGGTAGCCAAGGTGCTCTCCATAGGCACCAAGTCTGAAGTCGCTGGCTGCGCCGCCAGCGACTTGGATGGTGAAATCAACTGCCGCCCGCTAACCGCACTGCCGCGGTCTTCCGTAGTGGCTCTCCCCGCTGCCCATCTAGACTTCACCCTTGATTTGTCCATCACAGTTCGTACTTGAAACCTGGAATCAAGATTTAGCAAACAAATTACCTCAGAATAAGTTCGAGAACTTACCTGTGGGTCTTTTAAACTTACCGCTGGAAGAGCGACGCGCCTACCAGCCAGTCGTGGTGCCTTGCATTAGACATATTGCCGTGCATGCGGGCTGGCGGGCTTCTTCACGTAGTCACTCACGTGACTCCGAAGTAAAATAGGCTTTCCTCCCATACATCTTTTGAAACAGGTAAACCCAACTCGTCTTCCCATGCCCGCCTATAAATCTCAGAAGGTAGGGTATCAATATTTGAGAATAATATAAATGTAAGATATAAACTTACTTGTATCGGCATGTCTATTCAAACAATCGTCTAATATATCTGGACCCATAAAAGGACAATCTTGTGTGTATGTTTTCACATAATCTCGGATTTAAAAGTATCTAAAAAGATTGTTTGTGTTCAAGTGGTATTTCTCCTGTAGTTTTTGAAAAGAAGAGAGAGTCCCCTTTTTGTAGCGGTCTCCCACAGTATTAATGCCCAGGTTTTTCCATTGAACAAACACCCTACCTAAAGTAGACGGTTTAAACGAGGGATTGTTTGCAATAGGCAGAAGGAGAGACAAGTTTCTCAGTTTAAGACAATTTCAACTGTTTCCAGATACGTAGAGTGCTGTGTATTATCGGATTTTGCTCATACATTGACTTATTCAAATGTATTGGAGATAGGAGGATCGAGCCTATATTAAAAGGCAAACAATCTTCCCTCTCCATTTTTAACCAATTTATTTGTTGACATGTATCGTCCAACCAGAAGATTATGTTTTTATTGTTAGTTGCCCAGTCGTAAAAAAGAAAGTTCGGAAGAGCTAATCCTCAATGTTCTTTGGAATTGCACAAGTGTCTTTTGTGTATTCTATGGGTTTTGTAGTCCCAAATAAAATTAGTGATAGTAGAATCAATTTTTTTTTAGGGAGATATATCGGTATTGATTGAAATAAATATAAGAGTTGCTGAAGGAAGATCATCTTTATGGCATTTACTCTACCTATAAGGGAGATAGGCAGTGTGTTTCCAAAATTGAATGTAGGCATATAATTTAGTAATTAATGGTGGAAAGTTTGCTTTAAATAGGAGTGTTTTCTAGTCACGTAGATTCTGAGATATCTAAACTTTTCGGTAACAATTCTGAAAGGAAATTTTTGGAGTTGGGAACGGTCTTGAGCTTTTATTGGCATAATTTCACTTTTATTCCAATTTATTCTAAAACCTGAAAAAGCACCAAATTGGTCTATAATGTTTAGTACATTTGGGATACTGGTCAATTATAAATGTATTCAACAAAATTAAATAATCACTCTTTAACTCACACTTTCCTTCCCCAACCTCAAAAAAAATACAACAAACACTGAATCAGTATTTGCCCTTCACAGAAATAAACAGGCCGATCATGTTTACATATCCTCCTTCAATAACCCCTTGGACACAAACGCTGGAGTAACTCAGCAGGATGAGTTCAGGCAACAGGTAGTTCCAAACTCAGGAAGCATCCCCTGAGATGCTGATCTTCAGTGGACGGGTGACGTTTTGTGTCGGGATCCTTCTTCAGACTTTTTGTGGGGGGGCAGAAGGAAGCTGGATAGTGGGAGAGGCAGGATAGTGTGTGCAGGTAATAGGCAGACATACTGTAGGTTAGGACGGGAGCTTGATAGGCAGATGATTGGAACAAAGGCCAGAGATATGAAAGGAAGGAAGGTGTCAGGCAGTTACGAAGAGTTACGGATTGTAAAGCAAGAGGGAGGAACGGGCAGGAGTAGGGGAGAGGGGGTGAGTGAATTGGAGAAATAGGTGGAGCCCAAGTTGGGCACAGGGAAGGGGAGGTGGGAGTTGTGCGGGAGATAAGGGAGGAGGTAATTAGAGAGAAGTTACCTAAAATTGTGGAATTCAATGTTCATACTGTTGGGTTGTAAGCTACCCTAGCAGAATATGAGGTGCTGGTCCTCCAGTTTTTGTGTGGTCTCTGGCAATGGAGGAGGCCCAAGACAGAATGGTCAGAATGGGAAGGCCAGTTAAAATGGTCAGCAACCAGGAGATTAAGTAGGCCTTGGCAGGCTGAGCACGTGGTCAGCAAAGCAGTCGCCAAGTCTATGCTTGGTTTTGCCAACTGACTGGAGGATCCTCCCTCTTTGTCCCGCACAGCTCTCCCCTCTCACCCCCTCACCCCCATCCCCCTGTGCCCAAATACATGTTGGCCTTCATAACAAGAGGATTTGAGTATAGGTGCAAAGTGGTCCTTCTGCAGTTTTACAGGGCCCCAGTGAGACCACACCTGGAGTATTGTATGCAGGGTACACAAAATGCTGGAGAAACTCAGCGGGTGCAGCAGCATCTATGGAGCGAAGGAGATAGGCAACGTTTCGGGCCGAAACCCTTCTTGAGTTTTGGTCCCCTAGTTTGAGGACGGACATTCTTGTTATTGAGGGAGTGCAGTGTTGGTTCACAAGGTTAATTCCCGGGATGGCGGGACTGACATACGCTGAGAGAATGGAGCGGCTGGGCTTGTATACTCTGGAATTTAGAGGGGGGATCTTATAGAAACATATAAAATGATAAAAGTACTGGACAAACTAGATGCAGGAAAAATGTTCCCAATGTTGGGGGAGTCCAGAACCAGGGGCTACAGTCTAAGAATAAGGGGGAGGCCATTTAAAACTGCAATGAGAAAAAACTCTCCCGCTTTCGGCGGGAGATCGCCCGCTGAAAGGCCATTTTCGCAAAATTCCCGCTCTCCCGCTTGAGATATAATTTCTCACTCGAGCGGGAGATTTTTGCGGAAAATTGGCCTTTCAGATCTCCCGCCGAAAGCGGAGAGTTGGAGTCACTACTGCAATGAGAAAAAACTTTTTCACCCAGAGAGTTGTGAATTTGTGGAATTCTCTGCCACAGAAGGCAGTAGTGGCCAATTCACTGGATGAATTTAAAAGGGAGTTAGATAGAGCTCTAGGGGCTAGTCGAATCAAGGGATATGGGGAGAAGGCAGGCACGGGTTACAGATTGTGGATGATCAGCCATGATCACAGTGAATGGCGGTGCAGGCTCAAAGGGCAAAATGGCCTCCTCCTGCACCTGTTTTCTGTTTCTATGTTTCTACACTCTCACCTATTTCTCCCCTCCACTAAACCCATTACTTTCCTCCCTCTGACTCCACAGTCCATAACTTTTCATCCCTGTCACACACCTTCCTTCCTTTCTTATCTGACCTTTGTTCCAACCATCTGCCTGTCAAAACACCCCTCGCCTGTGTTGACCTTATTTTCTGCCACGCTGTGTCGTGCCTCTCCCCTCCGCAAGGGAATTCCAGATTTACTATGATGTATCTGAAGGTTTCTCCTGTTTGCTTTTTCAAAAACCTTGTATCTTTATTCCTCAAGTTTAGTTTAGTTTAGTTTAGAAATACACCGTGGAAACAGGCCCTTCAGCCCACCGAGTCTGTGCTGACCAGCGATCGCCGCACAATAACACACACCAGGGACAATTTTACATGAATACATTTATACCAAGCGCCAATTAACCTACAAACCTGGACATCTTTGGAGTGTGGGAGGAAACCGAAATCTTGGAGAAAACCCACACAGGTCACGGGGAAAAAACGTACAAACTCCATAAAGGCAGCATCTGTAGTCAGGATCAAACCCGGGTCACTGGCGCTGTAAGGCAGTAGCTCTACCACTGCGCCACCGTGCCGCCCATGCTAAAAAAAATGCAGTTCCGTTCACATGTTAAATATTTTGATAATTTTAATCAATCATGACTCTAACTGTTGAAAATGGGTTAATGGAGAGATAAATTCACTCAAGTCACTTAGCTGCCCACATCTCTTCTCGTCATACAATCTTCCTGATGGCTGGTTAAGTTGCCCAGCAGAGAGGGAATATTGAAGTCCTCCTTTGAAGAAGCAGGGTGGCTTCTGCTGTGTCACGGAGCTACCACTGCAAGGGTTGTAGAGAAAACTAGACCAGAAGGTCCTGAGATTAGACGTGTTGCTTCCTATTTCAGGACCAGGTGGATCGGCAACGCACTCCAAATCTCTCGCCATTCCCCATGTAGATTGCTCTTCTCCTCCCTTCCTGCGCAGAGGTCGAACACATTGGACAATCAACACGGGAAATGGACTTGCAGCATGTTAATGACAATAGGCAATAGACAATAGGTGCAGGAGTAGGCCATTCAGCCCTTCGAGCCAGCACGGCCATTCAATGTGATCATGGCTGATCATCCCCAATCAGTACCCCGTTCCTGCCTTCTCCCCATATCCCTCGACTCCGCTATCTTTAAGAGCCCTATCTAGCTCTCTCGTGAAAGAATCCAGAGAACCAGTCTCTGAAGCAGAGAATTCCACAGATTCACAACTCTCTGTGACAAAAAGTGTTTCCTCGTCTCGGTTCTAAATGGCTTACCCCTTATTCTTAAACTGACGCCCGGGAGTTAATATTGTCAGGCCTGATTTTTACGGCAATTCATGAGATTCCAACTCGCTGCACCAAACCCCACTCAGAGTTAAATGAGGCCGACAATATGATAGGGTTCACTTGGCTGACTTTTTTACAGTTCGGTTTTATGATGACCCTTAATGTTCCATTGCCTCTCTGTGTGTGAGCATTATCCATTTATGATGGAACAAATTAATGGTAATGTAATTCGTTTTTTACAATAGTCAAGTTCAGCCAAGTCACAGGTTATTCAGGCAGAGTGCAATAAATGGTCACAAGTTGTGGAAACTCAGCTTCGATCATAAATGGATAATGCTTAACTAGTTTAGAGGAACAAAACCAGTCGTCACAGCCCTCCCTGTGCTATGGCTAGGAGGTACAATATTTGATTGCCACACACTGCATTTATAAAAAATATCACAAGTGCGATTAAAAATAAATCTAGTGACAGCCGAAATGTCGGCTTAAATGAGTAATTACCTCATTTAGTGTATCCAGAGAGGTGTGCTCCTGCAACATTACAGCAGCCAGGTCAAACAAGAAATACACATTCAAATTAACCTCAAAATGAGGTCTTGCATAGTTAGCTATGCAATTTGTTCTCCATCTATTTTTGTCAAAAACAAAATCTCCAGTTGCTTTTTGAAACAGTTAACACTTTCCACCTAACCTGTGCCAGAACACAACCCGCAGATTGAAAAGACTAGGCATGTATTCACTGGAGTTTAGAAGGATGAGGGGAAGATCTTATAAAAAACATATAAAGCTATAAAAGGACTGGACAAGCTAGATGCAGGAAAAATGTTCCCAATGTTGGGCGAGTCCAGAACCAGGGGCCACAGTCTTAGAATAAAGGGGAGGCCATTTAAGACTGAGGTGAGAAAAAACGTTTTCACCCAGAGAGTTGTGAATTTGTGGAATTCCCTGCCACAGAGGGCAGTGGAGGCCAAATCACTGGATGGATTTAAGAGAGAGTTAGATAGAGCTCTAGGGGTTAGTGGAATCAAGGGATATGGGGAGAAGGCAGGCATGGGTTATTGATTGGGGACGATCAGCCATGATCACAATGAATGGCGGTGCTGGCTCGAAGGGCCGAATGGCCTCTTCCTGCACCTATTTTCTATGTTTCTATGTTTCTATGCTTTAGGGCTAAGCATTTCTCATGTGGAAACTTGACTGCCGTGTCATGATGTTCTAACGGCATGTGGCTGAATCTGACTTCTATAGTGGTACAGGCCCAGGTGCAAGTGTGTGAAAGGGCTCAAAGTCGGACTCAAACCATGACTGGATTACATCTCAACAGCTGTGACATTAAAGGCCATAGATAGACGCAAAAAAGCTGGAGTAACTCAGCGGGACAGGCAGCATCTCTGGAGAGAAGGGATGGGTGACGTTTCGGGTGAGGCCCTTCTTCAGACTGAGAGTCAGGGAAGAGGGTTTCCTGACTGCTGTTACTCCAGCATTTTGTATCTATCTTCAGCTTGAACCAGCATCTGCAGTAAAGGCCATGTCAAGTGAGAGGTTGTTGTCACATCTTGACAACCTTAAGTCTGAAATCAAAGTAATTGACTTGTGTCAACCTGGCATTAATGATCTAGAAATGCGACAGTCTCATCGCAGTGGATATGCACAGTTGCACTGAGCATTTTTGAAGTAGACAAACACTGTGCACCTTTCAACATTGCAAAGGTTTGATCAATAACCCTGTTGAGATAGATTGGCCATGACAGTGGCCACCCATCCTTAATCTATAAGAGTACTAAGCTCTTTGGTTGAAAGTATTGACTCTCTCAGCAGGACAACCACATCCAAACTAGCTGGAAAAAAACATAGTGATGCAAAAGATATGTGGGAAATCAAACAGAGCTGTAACACCAGAACCTTGATCTTCCTCACCAGAGTGTTTTAAACAAATGTTTAAAAGGTGTAACTTTACATTGCAAGTAATAAAACTTATTGGGGGGTAACTTTGTCACTGAGATTCAAGAGTCAGGCATGGTTGACAATCAGATGGGATTCTTTTACATCATTTTACATTAAATATTGGTTTCAGAGTAAGTGATGGACAAATTGAGAGCTGCACAAGTTGGATCCACTGTTTCACACTTGTTTCTCCAAACTCCGCTCCTGTTGATTACATTACAACCAGGCTACAAAGGATGTCCTGTGATTCACTGTGATTTTACTGTAAGCGAAGATTAAAAACGTTAGTCAATTATTCGATAAAACATCTTGCATATATTCGTCTAGTTTAGAGACAAAGGCCCTTCGGCCCAGCAAGTCCGCGCCAAACAGTGATCCCCACACACTGACGCTGTCCTACCCACACTAGGGACAATTTATATTCACACCAGTCCAATTAACCTACAAACCTGTACGTCTTTGGAGCATGGGAGGAAACCGAAGATCTCACAGAAAACCCACGCAGGTCATGGGGAGAATGTACAAGCTCCGTACAGACAAGCACCTGTAGACAGGATCGAACCCAGGTCTCTGGGCCACCATGCCGCCTGTGTATATGTGTGCCTTGATATACACAAAAAGCTGGAGTACCTCAGCAGGAGAGGCAGCATCTCCAGAGAGAAGGAATGGGTGACGTTTCGGGTCAAGACCCTTCTTCAGACCCAAAACGTCACCCATTCCTTCTCTCGAGAGATGCTGCCTGTACTGCTGAGTTACTCCAGCTATTTGTGTTGATCTTCGGTTTAAACCAGCATGTGCAGTTCCTTCCTACACACATATGTATGCCTTTATGTGTTAATGCTTATTACCTTTACTGAATAGTTTAAGAAAGAATTGTATCACACAAGGTGTTGATCTAAAGATTTCTCAAAGCACTTTTCAGCCAAATTAAGTTCTTTTCAAGTTCAGTCACTGTGGTTATAAAGGAATTACAACATGCAGTTCATTCTAAGTGGTCAAAGAGATAAGATAATCAGCAGATAATCTACTTTTACAATGGATCTTATAAAGCTGCCTGAAAAAGTAGAGAGACCCATCTTGATAGAGTCATTGAGTTGTAGTGTGATACTAGACTAAGTGGGACCCGTTAGGTCCCAGCATCACACGGGAGGGCTGGTCCCCCTATGCAATATTCCAACTCTCCACCAATTCCAATATTGGTGGTCAGTGGGGGGGGGGTTTGGGGGCGCTTCCTGGAGCGTCAATATAGGTGTTGTGGGCTGAAGGGACTGGTTTCCAGAGGGCTAGTATGGAAATTGGGCCGAATGGATTCTTGAGCTGGCAGCTTGGTCACTCAAGCCTGTTGCGCTGGTAACTCACTCACTCACGGCTGGTGGGCTGCAGTTGACTCACGGCTATTCCTTGAAATTCCATTTCAAGCAGGATGCAAGGCCACCAAATTCAAGTGCAGTTTCTTACCACTTCAAGCAGGGAGCAAGGCCACCAAATTCAAATGCAGTTTCATACCACTTCAAGCAGGGTGCAAGGCCACCAAATTCAAGTGCAGTTTCATACCATTTCAACCAGGGTGCAAGGCCACTAAAGACAGCGAGTCGTGACTTCTCCCTCCTCCATCTTGCAGAAACTGAGCCACGCCCACACTTCTGGGTTTTATAGTCCCTCCCCCCTCCCATCAGAAGGGACATGGCCTTCATGGTGTGATTGACAGGAGAGAGAATCTCAACATATTTTAAACACTAATAACTATTATTTTTAATCGATAGGTAAAATCCTCGGCACCTGATGAGCGGTGGGGAACTCTGAGTCAGATGGCCAAAAATCACAGCCGTACATGGAAGCGTTTTTTCTAAAATCAATATAAAGCGCAAACAGGAAGTGGTCAAGATTAGACTTTTAATTATATAGAAGGCAAGGCAAATTTAATTCGGCAAGGCAACTTTAATTCAGCAAGGCAACTTTAATTCAGCAAGGCAACTTTAATTAGGCACGGCAACTTTAATTAGGCAAGGCAACTTTAATTAGGCAAGGCAACTTTAATTAGGCAACACAGCTTTAGCATTTCCAAACCAAAGGCAACACAGCTTTAGCATTTCCAAACCAAAGGCAACACAGATTTAGCATTTCCAAACCAAAGGTAACACAGCTTTAGCATTTCCAAACCAAAGGCAATACAGCTTTAGCATTTTCAAACTACATTTTCAAACCACATTAAGGGCACTGACAGGTCAGTAAAACCACTCACAGTTAGTAGACATGTGTTCAGTGTTATTCACAGCTCAGACTGAGAATTGCGACCTCTCGCTCCCCCATCTTGCAGAGAACTGATGCAACTCCAAACTTCCGGGTTTTATAGTCCCTCCGGAAGGGGCATGGCCTTCAGGAGACAGAATCTGAACATTTATTTGTCTACCAATTGTGCGTAAGAGTTTCTACACAGAGGTGCCAGTATATGGGCTCACAGACTCAGATTGAGCAAAAACGCTCACAAGCCCCGGCAAGTTAAAGCTTTGATAGACACACAATGCTGGAGTAACTCAGCAGGACAGGCAGCATCTCTGGAGAGAAGGAATGGGTGACGTTTCAGGTCGAGACCTTTGGTTAGACTCAGATTCCTTCCTACATGTTAAAGCTTTGGATCCACTATTATCATTTAGGTATACTGCCGAATTGTATTTTGAAGAAAATCATGTCATTGGAATTATTTGGGGCTCGGGTAGGATATGGATGGTCTCGTGACAAGTATAAGTGCTGGCACACGCATCAAAAGCCTGGGCTAAATCCCAACTGGGATGCTGCCTGTGTGGAATTTCGACATTCCCACTGCGATCACATCCCCAAAACATGCAAATTGGTTAGTTAATTGGCCGCGACGAATTGACATGAGCAAGTAAATAGTGATAGTCTGGGGGAATTGAAGAGAATGTGGATAGAATATTAAAAAAATGGGATTACAGGGTAAGATATTTCAGCATTTCTGTCTGTGCAGAATCAATTAAAAAACTACAACAATTAAAATAAACAACTGCCAATGTTTAAAATTATAATCTTAATATAAAATCTGAAATCATATATATATATTTGCAAACAATAAAACAAGCGCAAACAATTTAAAAAAAAGATACAGCTCACTATACCATCCTTTCCCCCCTTTACCATAAAACGTCCATTCAACTGGCTGGGCTTGCTCAGTCTAATTTAGCACAAGATCCAAGTCAGACCTGAAGTAAACATGCATTTCCATCAAGCTGCTGTTCTATCACATGGAACTTGGTGGCAATCAGTAGTTGGAAAAGCCTCAGCAGACTACTACCAACGGGATTTGTGTGGAAATCACAAAACACATCAGTGCTTTCATGAGGCAGGTTGCATGCAGCGCAGAGCTACTTTCACTGGACAATGGACTGGCCATGCAATTTCTGTTGGAGAAAGCCATCCTCTGTATCTTTGATGCAACACCTGTCCCTATACCTCCTCCCTCGACTCCGTCCAAGGACCCCGACAGCCCTTACAGGTGAGGCAGAGGTTCACATCACCTCCTCCAACCTCATCTACCGTATCTGCTGTTCCAGGTGTGGAATCTTATATATCGGCGAGACCAAGCGCAGGCTCGACGATCATTTTGCTGAACACCTCCGCTAAATCCGCCCACATGATTGGTAAACCTACATGATCTCCCGGTTGCTAAACACTTTAACTCCCCCTCCCATTCCCACACCAACCTTTCTGTCCTGGGCCTCTTCCACTGTCAGAGTGAGGCCCAACGCAAATTGGAGGAACAGCACATCGTATTTCGTTTGGGTAACTTACAACCCAACAAAATGAATATTGACTTCTCTAACATCAAGTAACCCTTGCTTTCCCTCTCTCTCCATCCCATTCCCCATCCTAGTTCTCCGACTAATTTCAGTCATCCTGATTAAATGTTATCTTGCATGCTTCGTTGTCATCTTCCTCGGGGAAACAATGATCCGTTCTACACTGTTCTTGAACTTCATCCCCTTTGATGTCTCATTTTCACACCTTACCCTTCCATATCTCTGTGTCTCACTCTCCCAGTCTAAAGAAGGGTCTCGACCCGAAACATCACCCATTCCTTCCCTCCAGAGATGCTGCCTGTCCCTTTGAGCTACTCCAACATTCTGTGTCTATCTTCATGCTTGAGTTGGACCTGTCCCTATTTTCTGTGTCTCTATCCTCAGTGCATAAAAAGTCTGAAGTTTAATCTTCATGGGAAAATAATTGATGGGATAATAACTGACTGGCATTCAAGATCACAGAAGAATTAGTTGACCAGCTACACTTCTCATTGCTTGAAATTGAGCCAATGAAAACTACCATGATAGATAATTATGTGCACCTTGTGTGCAGTTTTAAAACTTTCACTCTGCCTTGTAGCAAGTTTCCCAGACAGTAGCACACAGTCAGTAAAATTCTCCACAGTATCCAGTTGTAAGGAATAAATAGATTAAGACCATATTTAAGGATGAAGCAACAGTATGATAACTCAAAACATATTTGAAACATAAGATTGTTAAGGGCTTGGACACACTAGAGGCAGGAAACATGTTCCCGATGTTGAGGGAGCCCGGAACCAGGGCCACAGAAGCCATTTAGAATGGAGATGAGGAGACACTTTTTCTCACAGAGAGTGGTGAGTCTGTGGAATTCTCTGCCTCAGAGAGCAGTGGAGGCAGGTTCTCTGGATGCTTTCAAGAGAGAGCTAGATAGGGCTCTTAAAAATAGCAGAGTCAGGGGATATGGGGAGAAGGCAGGAACGGGGTACTGATTGGGGATGATCAGCCATAATCACATTGAATGGCGGTACTGGCTCGAAGGGCCAAATGGCCTATTCCTGCACCTATTGTCTACTGTCTATTATCTATTGTCTAAAAGATTATTGGCTAGATATTTATCATACAGTTCTCAGAAAGACACCATTGAACATTGTACTAACTCAGGATAGGCTAATTTTGTGCACACCTCTGGGTATCTTAGCACCTGTCAGGAAATTCAACCTGCTGAAGGACCTTTTTCTTCGGAATTAAAATTAATCCATGAGAGCAACATATAAATTTCCTCTCTGTGAGGTTTTTATCTTTGCTGGATTGAACAAGGTGGCCTAGAAATTCATTTGCACACATCACTAAGAGCCATTGAGTAATGGTCTCCAGTGCAACCCAAATCATCGTTCACCATATTCCAATCATTAACATCAACATAGAGCACCAATAATCAATTTAGATAGCCCAGATGATACATAAATCCATTCTTGCTGTATAAATCCACGTGTACTTGGATATGGCAACATAATCTGTACCCATTTTTTGATGGCTCAATACAAAAAAATAAAAAAAATCCACATGTACTGATTATAACATCTAATGGAATTAATTCCTGATCCTTTAATTAAACACCACCGGGGTCAAGGGACGGGCGTTCACGTGGCGGCCCTGTTTCCACCAATCTTTCCACCACCACGCACAAAAAGCACAAGAAGTGCAAGACAGACACCGTTGCATGCGGATGCCGAGAAGTGTGTGTTGGCTCTGGCTGGACAACTTGTGGCCTTGTGTGTGGACTCGAAGAAGAACAGCACTGTAGGTTCTGAAGATGGACACACGATGTTGGAGTAACTCAGCGGAACAGGCAGCATCTCTGGAGAGAAGGAATGGGTGATATTTCGGGTCACGACCCTTCAGTGTCAGGGGAGAGGGAGACACAGAGATATGGAACGGTAAGGTGTGAAAACGAGACATCAAAGGGGATAAAGGTTAAGGAAAATGTAGAAAAGATCATTGTTAGCTAGGGGAAGGTGACAGCGAACGCATACAGAGATAACAATGTAATCAGGAGGACAGAGGCAGGTCGAAGAACTAGGATGGGGGAGGGGTGGAGAGAGAGGGAAAGCAATGGTTACTTGAAGTTAGAGAAGTCAATATTCATACCTCTGGGTTGTAAGCTGCCCAAGCGAAATATGAGTTGCTCTTCCTCCAATTTGCGCTGGGCCTCACTCTGACAGTGGAGGCCCAGGACAGAAATGTCAGTGTGGGAGGGGGAGGGGGGGAGGGGGAGGGGGAGGGGGAGGGGGAGGGGGAGTGAAAGTGTTTGGCAACCAGGAAATCGGGTAAGTTTAGGCCGACTTCTGAAAGGCGGCATCTTGCCTAAAGAAATAATGACTTCCACAACTCCACTCTGCAGGTGCAAACTGTGGTGAAGATCTTGAACACTGCATAACTCTCAACACTGTAGCTGTTTCAGCTATAAGTGATGCTCATCACAATATATCAATGAGATTCACACGCAAGTTGTAATAGACGGAAAGATTAATTGGGGGGCTAATATATGAAGCCAATGAAATCCACCCTCTCTTCTGAAATTCCAAGTGGCATTTATTTTTGGACTATTTCATAGTTCACAATGGGAAGGAACAAATGCCTTCAGGGATAGACGAGCCATGTTTTATTCAATTTGCATCTATTGGTTGTGACAACTGTGTTGTCAAGCTATCATTGCATAAACAATCATTTTTGACTATTGCTCTCTCACCTATTCCAGTCATTTTCAATCCAACAAATAAAAGGAGAACCAGAGAATGGGCAACACAGAATAAATGTTTCATTTCAACTGGTGACCTTGTTCATTGTCCTCAGCCTCTTGTGCCTTAGAAGTTATCAATAGACCAAGCAGGGAGAGGTACCTAGAGATACCATTCAACTTCACAGGGTAAGGTCAGACATTGTCAGAATAAAATGGCAACTGGCAGAATAAAATACAGAGTCATACACAAAATGCTGGAATAACTCAGCGGGACAGGCAGCATCTCTGGAGAGAAGGAATGGGTGACGTTTTGGGTTGAGACCTTTCTTCAGACAGTCTCGACCCGAAACGTCACCTATTCCTTCTCTCCAGTGATGCTGCCTGTCCCACCGAGTTACTTCAGCTTAAACCAATGTCCTCTGGTCCTCGATTCATCCACTCTGGGCAAGAGACTCTTGCATCTCGCTGATCTATTCCTCTGATGATTTATGCACCCTATAAGATTACCCCTCATCCTCCTGCATTCCCGGGAATAGAATCCCAGCCTGCTCAACCTCTCCCTACACTTTGAGAGTTTGGTCTTGCACTCTGGTATGTCAACCTAGGGCAGGACATATACAGTAAATAGTGGAACCCTGGAGAGCATTGCAGAACCGAGAAATCTGAGGGTACAGATGCATGGTTCCATGGATGTGACAAGACCGGTGGTCAGGGTGGGGAAGAGGGTTTTTAGCATCCCTGCCATCATTGAGAAGAGTACAAAAGTGTAATATCACAATACAACTGTAGAAGGTGAGACCACCCTTATGGGCCTGTCCCACTTGGGCGATTTCTTCTACGACTGCCGGCGACTGTCATAGTCGTAGCAGGTCGCCAAAAAACCGCCGACTGATCCCCCCTCCACAACAATGTCTACAACTACCTACCTCCTAGTCGATGTCAAGCTACGGCATGCTACCGACAACCGATGATCCATTAGGACGTCAACCTACGACCACACCTACGACAACCTACGTCCACCCGCGTCCAGCTACGACAAGGTAAGACGATTCAGTCGCCGGCACCTGTCGCCGGTTGACATAGGTTGATGTAGATTGACGTAGGTAGTCGCCAATGGAATTCACCAAAGTCAGCACCGGCGACAACCATATGTCATCCTGGCGACAACCTACATCATCCTGGTGACAGTGCCTGCATCAGGCTACGATCATTGGTGCCAAGCCCACGGGCGCCGACTGTTGCCGGAAAGGTTTGAACACTTCAAAACCCAGCGGCGACCAGAAAAAAGGTACGACTCTTTGGGCGACTGAGGAGACCATACAGGCGACACCCCGCCGACCATCTGGAAACAGCCTGGTCGCCTGTCGACGCCTAAAAAATCGCCTAAATGGGACAGGGGCATAAGAGACTGTGTGTTATTCCAGTCACCAGCTATAGGAGCAGATGAAATTCATGAGGATGTTACATGGACTTGCAGGCTCGAGTAACAGGGAGGGAACGGGACTTTACTCTTTGAATGTTAAGAGGTTGAGGGGTGATCTTATTACGATGTACAAGATCATGAGGGGAATGAATACATTGAATGCTCACAGCCTTCTGTCCCAGCATATGGCCTTCTGAAAGTAGTGAACATAGGCTTAAGGTGAGAAGGAAGACATTTGAGAGGGATCTCAGGGATAACCTTTCCACTCAGAGGGCAGTCTGCATCTGGAATAAGCTGCCAGAGGATCCTATAGAAGCAGATACAACTTTCAAACAAACATTTGGACAGATGTATGGATGGGAAGGACTTTGAGGGAGAACGAAATGCTGGGAAAAGGGACTGATCCAGAATGCCAAAATGGTCAGCATGGATTAGGTGGGCTGAAGGACCCTGTTTTCTGCTTTATAGCTCTATGACTATAATTAAGTGGTTCATGCCTCAATAGCCAGTATATATACAGGGAGGAGAAGTATTTTCGCCTGGACAGTGAGGAGCCCAATTTATGCATTTAGGCGTCACCTTAGTTCAGTTTCAGTAATAGTTTATTGTCACGTACACCGAGGTACAGTGAAAAGCTTTTGTTGATTGCTCACCAGTCAGCGGAAAGACAATACACAATTGCAATTGAGCCATCTACAGTGTATAGATACATGATAAGGGAATAAGCACAGGGAAGAGCTGCAGATGCTGGTTTAATCTGAAGATAGACACAAAAAGCTGGTCAACGGGTCCGACAGCATCTTTGGCGAAAAGGAATAGAAAAAGAACAGGTGACCTTCGGGTCGAGACCCTTCTTCAGACCCGAATCGTCACCTATTCCTTTTCTCCGGAGATGCTGCCTGACCCGCTGCATTACTCCAGATTTTTATGAAAAGGGAATAACATTTAGTGCAAGGTAAAGCCAGTAAAGTCCGAACGATCGGTTTGTATTAATCCAAATGCAGAAGATGAAGAACATAGAGTAACCTTTCCTTGATCTTAATATTTTTAATTTTATTTATTTATTTATTTTTATTAGAAGTAAATACATAATAATAAACATTTTGTTTGTTATAGTCATACATTATTAATATTATTTATATTAACAATTGTATCGTAATTGCACTTCTTTGTATTTTTTTAATTTTTACATAGATAAAAAAAAGAGAGAAATAAAAACCTTAAAACAAAAAAAAGTGAATGGAGTATTCAACTGATTATGCATCCTTGGAGCTATATCCGTGGATTATAAAATATAATTCTTCATCTATTCCTTACTTCAGGTTTCAGTCAGGTTCTCGTGCCGAACCAATTTGCCCCTTCAAATATTCAATAAATGGAGACCATATTCTTATGAATAGTTCTTGTTTGTCCATTAAGACAAATCTTAAATCCAAATGTAGGGTCTCCGACATTTCCATTGTCCACATTTTAATTGTGGGGGTTATAGGGCCTCTCCAGAATTTTAATATTAAAGTTTTCCCAATTATTAAACTATAATCGATAAAAGTTCTTTGGTTCATTGTGAGTAATTGATTTGGTTCTAGTATTCCTAATATTATTAATTTTGAATCAGGGACCAAATTGGTATTGACAACTTCTGAAATTATCTTAAAAATTTCCATCCATAAATTAGTAATTTTTGTACAGCTTACAAATGTGTGCGTAAGATTAGCCTCTAAGTGTTGACATTTATCACAAATAGGGGATACGCAAAGAAAAACTCTGTTTAATTTGGTTTTTGAATAGTGCAATCTATGTAAAACTTTAAATTGTATTAAAGAATGCCTAGCATTTAACGAACAGTGGTGTATATGTTGTAAGCTTTCATCCCATATTTCTGGCCCTATTATTTGGCCTAGTTCATTTTCCCATGATTGCCTATATATTTCCTTCATGGGTGCATCATTATCCAATAAAATATTATAAATATAAGATATCAATTTTTCTGTGTTCGGATGTTTATTCAAACATTCATCAAGAATTTCTCTCTTTCTATTTCTATAATCCTGTGTATTTGACTTAGCATAGTCTCTGATTTGTAGATATCTAAAGTAGTCTTTTGAGTGAAGCCCATAAATTTGTTGTAATTCTTGAAATGAAAGAAAGGAATTCTTCCTATAGAGATCACAGATCTTAATAATTCCGTGATTTTTCCATTGAAAAAAACCTTTATCCATCATTGAGGGTTTAAATGTAGCATTGTTTACAATGGGAAGTTCTAATGGTAAACAATCTAATTTTAGGGTCTTCTTTAATTGTTTCCAAATACGTATTCCACTGTCTATCTTTCTTTATAGATTTTTTTGCTTCATTTAGTATTAGCAAATAGTATCGATCCAATTTCAACGGGTAAACAATCTTCCTTTTCCATTTTTAACCAATCTGGTTGTTTGTCCAGTTCTTCCAACCAAAAATTCATATTATTAATATTAACTGCCCAATAATAAAACATAAAATTTGGTAATGCTAAGCCTCCATTTATTTTTGATTACATAAGTGTTTTTTATTTATTCAGTGGTTCTTATAATCCCAGATAAAGCTGGTGACTATAGAGTCAACCTTCTTAAAAAACATTTTTGAGTGGTATATCGGGATTAATTGAAAAAGGTACAGTCCTTGATCTTAATTTGTAAATTTGTTATACCATGCAGTTCATGTGTGGGCTGGAGGGAGTTGAACAACAAAAGAGTAGTAGTGAGAATGTGCTTGATGTCGAAGAGGGAAGAGTGTGGATGGTAGACACAGTGGGTAACTCAGTGGGTGAGGCAGCATCTCTGGAGAGAAGGAATGGGCGACGTTTCGGGTCGAGACCCTTCCTCAGAGCGTGGATGAGTGTGGATGGATGATGGATTGAAAAGCAGCATGTGGTTGATTAGTTGTGTGATTGATACTGTGTGTATTTGTTCAACTCTATGTTTTCATATTTTCAGTGGTGTTGAATTCACTTTGACATATTTTGGTATAGTCATGTTTTTTTTTGCAAACTAGTTTAGGCTGACTGGCATATCCCCTTTCGAAATTCCCATCTAAATATTGAGCTACAATTATACCCACATGGTATATCAGATTTTAAATACTTTCTTTCAATCTATCATTTCTGGCTGAGGCCATGCCATAAATAATGCTTCAGTTCATGACACAATTCGGCTGAAGAAACTGAGGAACTGGTTGTGGGTCCATTCCTACTGATACCACAGTAACATGTGTTGGAAGGCCTGTCCAAAGAGTCATACCCTTACCTGGCCGCCGCTGGATTTGCAACCTGCTGCGACTCTGACCGGTGCCAGCAAGTCACCGAAAAATCACATAAGTGGGACAGGCCCTTACCTGCTCTGTTATCAGTGTCCCAGTGATTTATCTAACAATGTATTCAGGAGACTGTTGACCTGCTCTGTGCACAATGTATATCTAAAGCCACTGTGAATCATTGTGAATGGATAGCTCCCAGTGATATTAACAGTATCTTCATTCTTTGCCATTGATTCAGGACAGGAGCAGGCACTAACCACTGCTCTGAATCATCCGGTACATCCATGTTCAATTAAAATAGGCTCAGATAATACTTCTATAGATGAACACTAACCTGCTGACTGGATAGCTGTACCTCGGAACACGTGACAATAAACTAAACCGTAAATTGTTAACTATCCTACACACACTAGGGACAATTTTACATTTATACCAAGCCAATTAACCTGCAAACCTCTACGTCTTTGGAGCGTGGGAGGAAATCGAAGATCTCAGAGAAAACCCACGCAGTCACGGGGAGAACGTGCAAATTCCACACAGAGAGCACCCGTAATCGGGATCGAACCAGGGTCTCTGGTGCTGCAAACACTGTAAAGGCAGCAACTCTATCTTGAGTATTAAAGTATTCAAAATAAAGTGGTAAAGCAATTCAGCCTCTGTAGTGAAGCAGCCTCTTTTGAGGGAATGGACAGATGACGTTTCGGGTCGGGACATTTCTTCAGACCCTTGCTATTATTTCCCTTTCTTATCCCACTGTCTTTAAAATCCTTACTACAATATCAACCTTCTCCTGTGCTGAAGTGTTCATGGCTCCTTGTGTTAATGCGAGCATTATTTAGAATATCGTTTCCATGTAGATAACGGCTTAAAAGTACTATTAAAAACATTGTATCTCATGTTATAACAAAGCAACAGTGGTTGAGTAAGGTGTTCAGTGTATTGTTACTTATTACTGTGAGGCCTGAAGACTATAAGCAACAGAAGGTGTATTGAGATAAAATACCTGCCTTTATCGCCACAGATCAGTGGAGTCCTGTTAGATGGAATCAAAGGTTTTCAATAGATTAAGTGTTAATGTTAGGTTACGGCTGCCAAGAGAGTCTTTTCCATTCGTAATCATGCCATGTTTAACAAGTGGATTCCCTCAACATGTACATTAAATGCAGCTGAAATGAGTTATCAATCAAGCATATACATTTACCAGATTCATGACAGATATGCTTCAAACTATGGTTAACTTTGACAACAACATTAGGCAAATAGATCTGTTGTTTCAATCAAAGAAGGCTCTGTGCACTGGTCTGCTCATTGTTCCGATTAGATAAATGTTTGTTTGTTTAGGAAGGTCCTTGATGTTAAATGGTGCTAATGAGGGCTGATGGATTGGTGCTTGCAGCAGCCCTGCGGCTGTGCGAGTCATTACTCTGCAAAGGGGCTTGATGGGATGCACTAGCTTTTGCAGTGTCTCAGCTGCTGAGACTCCCCGATATAATCAGGTCATAAAACTGGGCGCAGGCATCAGCAGAAAAAGACACACATATGCACGCCTCAACTCCCAATATCAGAATATAGTATTAACCTTCAAAAATAAATCCAAATTCAATTCAATTCAATTTTAATGTCATTGCACAGATACAAGTATGGGTACAACGGAATGCAGTTTAGCGTCAGTTCGTAGTAATAGCAATACAGAAATAAATACAGAATGCAGACAATGTGGACGGAGGGACTGGAGAAATCTATCGGCAGGACTCCGAGTTCAGCAGTGTGATGGTGTTGTTGTAGAAGCTGTTCCTCATCCTACTAGTGCGGGATCTGAGGCTCCTGTACCACTCCCTGATGGTAGGAGGGCAAACAGTCCATGGTTAGGGTGGGAGGGGTAATCACTCTCAGAAAAAATCTATTCAGTATTAGAAAGGAAATAAAATCTGTATCCTTTTTTATCTCAGCCCCATGTTATAATATTTTGCAATTTATGAAATACATTGTTGATAATATGAACCGCTTTGCTTCAGAGTGAGAACATGAAAATGGTCAAAGACATTTGCAATAAATTATACATTAATGAAATATATTTAATGCAATATTTATACAATTCAATTTGGTACAGTATGTAATGCGAATGACTATGTGCTGTTTTCATCCACAAGCATTGTTCCTGGAACATAGCATTTCTGTCTGGAGTGTTGTAGGAAGGAAATGCAGATGATGGTTCAAATCGAAGGTAGACACAAAATGATGAGTAACTCAGCAGGCAACATATTTGGATAGAAGGAATGGATGATGTTTCGGGTGGAGATGTCACCCATTCCTTCTTTAGATAAAAGGAATGGGTGACGTTCTTTGAATAGCATCTTTGGATAGAAGGAATGGGTGACCCGAAACGTCAACCCGAAACGTCACCCATTTCTTCTATCCAGAGATGCTGCCTGTCCTGCTGAGTTACTCCAGCATATTATGCCAATTTCTGTCTGGAGAAGGGTTTTGGCCCGAAACGTTGCCCATCTCCTTCGCTCCATAGATGCTGCTGCACCCGCTGAGTTTCTCCGACATTTTGTGTACCCTCGATTTTCCAGCATCTGCAGTTCCTTCTTTAACATTCTGTCTGGAGTTGTTTGCATCTAAATCTGAACAGAGACAAGTCATTCATCAATGGGACACCACTGCCTTGCAGCTCCAGGGACCTGGGTTCAAACCTGGTCTCAGATGGTTCTTTTGTAAAATTTGTATGTTCTACATGTGAGCTTCTGCCAGGTGCTCTATTTTCCTCCCACATCCAATAGACAAACTTGTAAGTCTTCTGTAAATTACCCGTTAGTTTTGATAAATGGCGAAAGAAGGGGAATTGATCGGTAATGTAAGAGCAAGTTTCAGAGCCAGAGAGATCGCTCTGCTGAGAGCTGGCATGAACCTGATGAGTTGATCATAAGATCATAAGATCATGAGATAGGAGCAGAATTAGGCCATTTGGCCCATCAAGTCTACTCCGCCATTCAATCATGGCTGATCCATCTCTCCTGCCTAAACCCATTCTCCTGCCTTCTCCTCAATAATCTATTTCTGCCTTAAATATATCCACTGACTTTGCCTCCACAGCTGTGGCAAAGAGGTCCGCAGATTCACCACCCTCTGACTAAAGAAATTCCTCCTCATCTCCTTCATAAAAGAACGTCCTTTAATTCTGAGGCTATGGCCTCGAGTCCTAGACTCTCCCACTAGTGGGAACACCTTTCCACATCCACTCTATCCAAGCCTTTGACTATTCTGTACGTTTCAATGAGGTCCCCCTTAATTTTTCTAAACACCAGCGAGTACAGTGGGCCCAGTGGTGGCCTAAACCACTCCGGGTAGTGACAGTGTGCGGGGATCGCTGGTCGGTGTGGACTCGGTGGGCCGAAGAGCATGTTTCCATGCTGTATCTCTAAACTAAGCTAAAAGTACAGGAATTTTGTTTTCCCCTTGAACGTCTGTTAATTCATGAGTCATTATAGTTATGTCAAAGAGCAGGCTATGATAGCTACATTCATTTCATCATCACTCTTCATCTATTTTCAAAGTCAATAATGGCTGGGCATGTCTACATAGATTTCTGCTCTGTTCTAGGTTGCAGTGATGTCCGTTCAATCGGTTCTTTAAATACAGTCACTAAATAACTACAATGTCAATTTTTTTAAATCTCTTTTAATGTCCGCAGTAAATTAAAATGTTTTATCCCCAAGAATGTGTGGTTTGGAGCAGGCAGAAAATTATTTTGGTAAAAAAGTGGATTAAGAACCAGTGTCTGCAATGTTTCCACTTCATAGTTTAACTGAGGAGCCTTTGAATACCAGACGGAAACTATTCACCTACAATAGAGATTTAATAATTGGATGGCAATATTAATGGGTACTTGTTGAAGCAACATCCTTAGGAAACATTAATGAGCTTGCTTAACATTGTTTTTAAACATGTTATTTAAGGAACTCATGTTTCCTGATGACCTGGGAATACTTTTGAGAAATAAATGGGTGTGATGGGTTTGAGAAATAGATCCACTAGCTTCTTAATTAGCCTCTCTCTAAATATAATCCCATTAATGCATTTGCTGTTCACTTCCCCCAGCACATTTTTCCTGCTTCATTTCCAGTGAGGTTAGTAATGATGGTACATTCTTCGTTCCTCTGGAGAAAGCATGAAAGGCTGGCCTTTGTGAACATCCAATGATCAAGATGTTTAATGCTGCTTGTTCGATAACACGCCCCAAATGTGTAGAGTCGGAGTTAGCCATACTGACCAAAATGTCTGAGCTAATCCTATTTGCCTGTCTTTAACCCTATTCTATCCATGGACTAGTTTCATCCAACAATGAAGAAAGCCAATATATTTTCACATGATGGACTGTAACTTGAGGCATAATGATGGGAGGCAGCATTCCTACATACTTGCTACTGTTGTCCTTTTAGACAATAAATTCATAGGATCTTGGAGTAGAATTAGGCCATTTGGCCCATCAAGTCCGCCATTCAATCACGGCTGATCTATCTTTCCCTCTCAACCCCATTCTCCTGCCTTCTCCCCATAGCCCCTGACACCCATACTAATCAAGAATCTGTCAATCTCCATCTTAAAAATATCCATTGGCGGCCTCCACAGCCTTCTGTGGCAATGACTTCCACAGATGCACCACCCTTTGACTAAAGAAATTCCTCTTCATCTCCTTTCTAAAGGTACATCCTTTTATTCTGAGGCTAGGGCCTCTGGTCATAATCTCTTCCACAAGTGGAAACATCCTCTCTACGTCCACACTATCCAGGCCTTTCACTATTCTGCATGTTTCAATGAGGTCCCCCCCTCATTCGTCTAAACTCCAGTGAATACAGGCCCAGTGCCTTCAAGTGCTCATCATGTTAACCCACTCATTCCTGGGATCACTCACGTAAACCTCCTCTGGACCCTCTCTAGAGCCAACACATCCTTACTCAGATATGGTGCCAAAAATTGCTTACAGTACTCCAAATGTGGCCTGACCAGTGCCTTATAGAGCCTCAGCATTACATCCCGGATTTTATATTCTAGTCTTCTCAAAATAAATCAAGAAGAAGGCATTCACCGTCTTTACTAGCAATTCGACTTGAAAACTAACTTTTTGAGAATCTTGCACCAACACTCCCAAATCCCTTGGATTAATGAATTCTCTCTCTATTTAGAAAATAGTCTAGGCCTTTATTGCTACAAACAAAATGCGTGACTCCACACTTTGCTCAGCTGTATTCCATCTGCCACATCTCTGCCCACTCTCCCAACCTGTCCAGGTCCTTCTGCAGAGTCCCTGCTTTCTCTACACTGCCTGCCAACAACAGAGGTTGTGGGTTTAGGAAGTGTTGTCAAAGAAACCTTGACAAGTTGAGGCATTTAAGTTGAGTAGACATTTAAAGTCTTGGAAGGGGTGGCTGTCCAGCATGCTGCTTTGTTCTGGGTTATAAAGAGCTTCTTAATTGTTACACTTATCCAAGTATGTGAAAAGTATTCCATCAGTCACAATCCTGACTTGTGTCTTGTACAAGGTGGAGAAGGTTTGGGGAACTGGAATTACGTCACTCGCAGCTGAATACTCAGCCTCTGACCTGCTCCTGTGGCCACGGTAGTAATGTGGCTCTTCTGCTGATCAATTGTTCAATCAAGTGTAGAGGAAAGCACAACATCAGCAGTGCTCTTGAAGTGGAGAGGCGAGTGTGGTATATTGTCGTGGATGGTCATGACCTGCCACTTACACTGTAGATAATTGTTTCTTTATGTTTAACAGCACCAGCCTGAATGTTATCCAGCTCTTGCTGTGCATGGTCTACTACTTCATTAACTCAAGAGCTGTGAAAGGAACTGAAAATTACATCAGGAACAACCATCTCCATGTCTGGTGAAAGGCATTGATGATTGCAGGATGATAGTTGAGCCAAGAGCACAGTCCAGAGGAACTCCTTAAGCATTGTCTTGGACTTCAAGTTATTGACATCCAACATCTTTTTTTTTGCAGCAGATATGACTTCAGCAAATTGAGTTTTTCTCCTGGTTGTAATTATTTAATTGACTTCACATTTCCCAGCATGTCTTGCTTCCACACTGAGTCCAATGCTGCTTTGATGTTACCCGTGCCTCCTTTGAGATGAATGGTTTAGTCAATGTGTGGATCCAGCCTGTAATGTGTTTTGGAGCCGAGCGATTCTTGGATAGCATATCCTGAGTTTCAGAGAACAGGATATTGGCAAATGCATCACGAGAGCATTGCCAGCGACCAGTTCCACATTGCTGGGAAGACGAGCACTAATCTCTAATTGCTTTTCAGACTCCACTGTGAACCACATGGTGAAGATCCTCCTCTAATGCTTTGAAGTAGCAGCTTCTGACCTGCTCTTTTATGTGACTGTTCCTGTTGAATTTCTTGGAGATGATATTGCCTTTGAAGATCAGCCGCAGTTGTTTAGACAACCTGCGGTCATAGATGGTCATTGACCACCCACTTTACGGTGTGAATGATTTGCCTTTTATCAGTCCATGTCTCCGTGTTGGCCAGTTTTGACTGCACATGGAGCAGTCATTTCATTTTCTAAGGAGCTTGAAATTTGATCCTAACATTGTGTCGTTTTCAGCAAACATTCATGCCGTATGTTTGAAAACTTCTGACCTTATTAAGACAGCCTTTGAGAACACTTCTACCAGGTGAAGTGAATTGCCTAAGCTGAAGACTTTGTTAACGGAACATAGATGGCGGGTGAAATGGATCCAGCCACTTGGTATTTGTAGCTGAAACTGCGTATCCTTAAGGGCCTGTCCCACTTGGCCATCATTCGTGCACCATTTACGAGAACTGCTAGCGTGTTGGTAGCGTGTGGGTAGTGCGTGGGTAGCGCGGGACGGGCACATGGAGTGGTGTGGAGAAGTGTGGAATGACGTGGAGGAGTGTGGACTTCGTCCTGCACGAAATCTTCGCCCGCCACCAGCTTGTCGCGTAACTGATGGCCAAAGTGGGACAGGCCCAAGACCCTGGCGCGGCGCAACGTCTCACCTCCAACAGCAGCAGAAGCAGGCAAATGATCGCCGAGCTCGGCCTGGGGCTCACGGCCGTTGCTGATCCGGATCCGCCCCCACTCCTACTCCCAGAGCGGGGCCAAGACGATTGGAGATAGACACAAAATGCTGGAGTAACACAGCGGGATCGGCAGCAACTCTGGAGAGAAGTTTAGACAGGCTCTTTAGTCTTGCATTTGTTGGCCCCCTTCATTACTGAGGATGGAAGTGATCACTGCTTCCCTTCCTACTATTGATCAATCATTTCATTATTTGCTGGAAGTCATGACTAGAGGTGACAGGATGTTGTAGGGTGAACGGTAGCGAGGGCTACTAATCAGTAAACAGGGATGTGGATTGTGCTAATGTGGTGACAGGTAACCACAGACAAAGCCGAACAGGAATGTCATTGATTACGTGTGCACCCATCATTGTAACACAAATTTGGATCGACTGTTAACGAATTTAGACTTGTGGATAATCATCTCAATGTGTTTGTGACCTAATTAAGTTTTTTATGAGTTCCATTCTGTAATTAAGCCCTCCGTTTATTATTAATGGAGTCTCGGAGCAAAACCTTGTCATCTGAGAATATTAAAAAATGTACCGGTCACACTTGGCAGGTGACCTTTGGCTGACCTCCCTGGCACGCACGTACCGGTTTAATAAACCACCGGTTACTTCAAAACACCAATTCTGCGAGGCCTTTCCATTTTGTTCAAAAACAGGGCAACAGAACCATTGCCTCATTGGCGTAGATTGGATATTTCTGATGACAGGGAACTGTTTCTGCAGATGAATATGCTTGTGGCTCTGCTACATCCCTTCAATAAAACTGGGAAGTAGGTGCCTTAGCTAGATTGGGAATGATAGTGGGGATCTGACCCATGTAGGGAGATATTTCACTTTTACTTTCGTTTATTATTGTCAAGTGTACCAAGGTACGGTGAAAATAGTAAGATTAAATGAGAACTTACCAGTTCGAAGTTTGATCTGTATTTTATGAGGAGTTACAATGAGGGATTACGTGAAGACCCCGTCCAGCACGCATGCGCGACATTGTTCAAAGCAGCGGTGTGGATTCACAGAAAAACACAACGATTGAAATAAATATAGTAAAGAAAAAATAAGAACTTAATTACCAGTTGATCTGTATAATAGAGGGTGGGAGCGGAGGGCACGTAATCCCTCATCGTAACTCCTCATAAAATACAGATCAAACTTCGAAATGGTAAGTTCTCATTTAATCTTACTATTTTATTTCGGAGTCATGTGAGTGACTACGTGAAGACTTCAAAGCTCTGTGATTCCGAACCGTGTACCAGCTCATGCTTCACTCACTGTCTGAAGACCTTTGAGGGAGGAAGTATGTTATCACAATCAACAATAACCTGTTTGTGAACAAAAAAGGTTTATTAATAACAACAAAAAAACAGAGAGCTCCCCCGGGCTTAAATTAAATATTATCTGCAGACTCAAAAATGCTGTCTGTAAAAGTAGTAGGTTCCGTCAACGGCTTATTATAAAACCTTTGGAAAGTTCTTTCCAAGGACCATCCTGCTCTGGCCAGAATATGGTCCATAGGCACGTCCATTCTGATGAGAATATGGTCCAGTCAGACAATACCTGACCAACGTCCATGTTGGTCAGGTATTGTCTCCTGGTAGACTCCCGGTGGGATGCGGTCATCATATTGATGGCGTCCTCAGACAGTCCCAGGCCCAGTAGAGGTCTTTTTAGAATCTGCAAGCCAGGAGATTGACTCTGTCATGGCACGGGTGTCTAATGCCTGACACTGGGTGGATTAATAATACTGGACTGCTGGGGAATTCCAACGGTGGGGCCTCTGGGAACCATGACTGTGTAGGCCAGTTGGGTATTATCAAGATTCCTGAATCGGAATCCAATTGAATCTTGCGTAATACCCGACTGATGAGGCAGAAGGGAGGAAAAGCATAGAATAACATTTTCCCCCAATGCAGCATGAATGCATCAACTGCTGCTGCCTCAAGGTCTGGTTCTCAAGTGACATACGTTGGTACCTGGTGATTCAGCCTAGATGCAAATAGATCGATATCTGGTGTGCCATATTGCTTAGTAATTTCAGCAAATACTTTAGGATTTAACATCCATTTGATGTTATCATTAAATTTGCGTGACCTGGTGTCTGCCACAGTATTTTGCTTACCTGGTAGGTAAGTTGCTGATAACCAAATATGTCTTTCGACACACCATTGCCAGATTAGGTTGTCCAAATTGTCACATGATATCGACTTTACACCATCCATGTGGTTTATATAAACCACCACCGTGGTATTATCTAATTGCAACCGGACATGTGCGTGATGCGTATTAGATGAATATGCTTTTAAACCATCAAACGCACCCAACATTTCTAAGTAGTTAATACCCCGTGTCTGTAGGCAAGATGATTCAAAATTAGTCCATCTGCCCCCTGTGCTGGATTGCATGTTAGTTGCTCCCCAGCCCAAAGCACTGGCATCCGTTTGAATGGTTAATACTGGGTTGGTGATTATTATGGGACTGGAACTAAGCCTAATGTTCCTTGTCCACCATTGTAACTCTGGAATGGATTCAGCAGTTAAATTCATAGCTCGGTCAAAGTGACCTGCGTTTTTCTTTAGTGCGTGCACTTTAGCTCTTTGTAAATTTTCATAGTGCAAAGGCCCAAATTGTACAGCTGGAAAGGCTGCTACCATTTTCCCAATGACACTAGCTACCTGCCGTATGGTTGGCTGATGATTAACCATTAGTTTGTTGCATGATTGTGCCAACTCTGATGTTTTCCCTTTCGGCAGAGTTACAATCATGCGAATAGTGTCAATCGTAAATCCAAGATCGTCCATGGTTGTGGATGGTGTCAAATTGGATTTATCTGGATGTATAACAAACCCCAAAGTTTCAAACAAACGTTTGGTGGCTGCTACTGCCAAAATGGCTGTCTCCAAGGTTTTCCCTACTATTAAAATGTCGTCTAAGTACGCCATGACTACAGTGGCTTGCAAAAGTATTCATACCCCTTAAACTTTTCCACATTTTGTCACGTTACAACCACAAACGTAAATGTATTTTATTGGGATTTTATGTGATAGACCAACACAAAGTGATGCATAATTGTGAAGTAGAAGGAAAATGATACACGGTTTCCAAATTTTATTACAAATAAAAAACTGAAAAGTGTGGTGTGCAAAAGTATTCAGTCCCCCTGAGTCAATACTTTGTAGAACCACCTTTTGCTGCAATTACAGCTGCAAGTCTTTTGGGGTATGTCTCTACCAGCTTTGCACATCAAGAGACTGAAATGTTTGCCCATTCTTCTTTGCAAAATAGCTCAAGCTCAGTCAGATTGGATGGAGAGCGTCTGTGAACAGCAATTTTCAAGTCTTGCCAGAGATTCTCAATTATATTTAGATCTGGACTTTGAGTGGGCCATTCTAACATATGAATATGCTTTGATCTAAACCATTCCATTGTAGCTCTGGCTGTATGTTTATGGTCGTTGTCCTGCTGGAAGGTGAACCTCCGCCCCAGCCTCAAGTCTTTTGCAGACTCTAACAGGTTTTCTTCCAAGATTGCCCTGTATTTGGCTCCATCCATCTTCCCATCGACTCTGACCAGCTTCCCTGTCCCTGCTGAAGAAAAGCATCCCCACAGCATGATGCTGCCACCACCATGTTTCACAGTGGGGATGGTGTGTTCAGGGTGATGTGCAGTGTTAGTTTTCCGCCACACATAGCGTTTTGCATTTAGGCCAAAAAACTTCCATTTTGGTCTCATCAGACCAGAGCACCATCCTCCACATGTATGCTGTGTCCCCCACATGGCTTGTGGCAAACTGCACTGGCTTTGTTTCAACTATGGCTTTCTTCTTGCCACTCTTCCATAAAGGCCCAATTTGTGGAGTGCACGACTAATAGTTGTCCTGTGCACAGATTCTCCCACCTGAGATATGGATCTCTGCAGCTCCTCCAGAGTTACCATGGGCCTCTTGGCTTCTTCTCTGAGCAATGCTCTCCTTGCCCGGCCTGTCAGCTTAGGTGGACGGCCATGACTTGGTAGGTTTGCAGTTGTGCCATACTCTTTACATTTTCGTAAAGATGTTCCGTGAGATGTTCAAAGCTTGGGATATTTTTTTATAACCTAACCCTGCTTTAAACTTCTCCACAACTTTATCCCTGACCTGTCTGGTGTGTTCCTTGGGCTTCATGATGCTGTTTGTTCACTAATGTTCTCTAACAAACCTCTGAGGCCTTCACAGAACAGCAGTATTTATACTGAGATTAGATTACACACAAGTGGACTCTATTTACTAATTATGTGACTTCTGAAGGCAATTGGCTGCACTGGATTTTATTTAGGGGAATCAGAGTAAAGGGGGCTGAATACTTTTGCATGCCACACTTTTCATTTTTTTATTTGTAAAAAAATTTGAAAAGCATGTATCATTTTATTCCACTTCACAATTATGCGCCACTTTGTGTTGGTCCATCACATAAAATTCCAATAAAATACGTTTACGTTTGTGATTGTAACGGGACAAAATGTGGAAAAGTTCAAGGGGTATGAATACTTTTGCACGCCACTGTATATGCTGTTGTTTCCTCAAAAATGCCAAGGCAGGTTTTAAGATTTTTATGAACAACCTTGGAGCTGATGTTAGCCCATTTGGTAAGGCTTTAAATTGCCATAGCTGTTTCATCCAGATAAACTTTAGGTATTTACAATGCTCCTTGTGTATGGGTACTGAGTAGTAGGCATCTTTTAAATCGATGCTTGCCAGAAAGTACCCTGTAGAAATCAATTGACTGGCTGTTTCAAAAGTTTCCATCTTGAAATGTAAATACTTAACAGACTCGTTTAAAGAAGTTAAGTCAATGATGATGCGACATTCACCATCTTTTTTAGTTTTAGTGAAAATATTAGACACAAATTCCAAAGGTTCATGTTTTGTTCTTTCAATGACACCTTTTGCTAGTAGCCTTATCAGTTCAGCTTGACCCTCTTGTTTCTCTTTGGCTGAGAGGGTGAATACCCTTTGGGGTATATGCTGAACTGGCGGCATGTTTTCATGAACAAAGTCAATTTTATAGCCATGAATGCTGCTGAGTATATATTTGTCATTAGTGATAGACTACTATATATCCCAAAACAAGTGCAATATCTCCCCTGTTAGTATAGAGCCCCTTCTGCTCATATGCTGAGAGGAACCAGACCCACGTACCTCCATGGTTACTGGTGCTTCTTCTGCTTATTTGCTGGACGATGGGGTGTCTGCTGGGCTGTTGAGGACTGCTGTTGATGTTGATGTTGCTGTTGATGTTGATGTTGCTGTTGATGTTGATGTTGCTGTTGATGTTGATGTTGTTTGGGGTGGCGCATTTTACATGGGGTCTGCTCTGGGCCCTGGCCTAAAAAAGGCTTATGGGGAATGGTTGCAGACCCCGAGCTTTTACCAGTCCCATATGGTAGTCGATGACTGGTGGACGCCGTGGGGTACTGCCGCCTGGGTTTGTTAGGTCTGCTCAGTCCCAAACCTGCCCTCACGAGACCAAAGGTCTTGGACTCTTCCTCCAGGTCTTTAACCTTTTTTGGAAGGTCCTTTCCAAAGAGCAGAATTGGAGGTTCTGAACCCGGTGTTTTGCAAAGTCCTGCAAACTTTAAGGTTGATGATTTCCTTCCGTAAATTGTTAATCTCATATTGAGTGGTGCACAGCAGAGCTAATGTGTCTTGCTGATTTGTGGAGATGTCCACACCATCAATGGACCGAGCATATGATGTTATTCCTGCTGTCAGGAGTTTTAGGATTTTCTGGAGCTTCAACTAAAGGTTCCTGATGTTCTGCCCCAAATGTCCCCAAATTTGGCTGTTTACAGCTGGTACATTCAATAATGTACAATTATCTGGGGCTGAATATAATTCAAGAGCCTCATTGACCACCCGTTCTTGTAGGGGTTTTGAGGACAGGTGGTCAATGCTGGTTGCAAGTTTCGGCTCTACAGGCCGACCCGCTCGTGGAATGGCCACGTAGCGGTTGACCACACTCAGCAGCTCTTCCTGATTCTGTACACCCTGCGTACTCCGGACATCTTCAGCCTGCGACCCCTCTTCTTGACCAGCCCAGACCTGGTCGCCAATCCTCAACGGGAGACGAACGGGGGCGAGCTACAGATTTCTTTCCTCTGGTCTTGCTCATTCTTCCTGGAACACAAAGCAGACCACAGAGAAAATACACACGGCCACGGTAAAACACTTACCTGTCGGCCCGACTTTCAAATTGTAGCGGGAGCGCCTTGAACTCCCGTTCGTCGCGGGTGCACTGCATGAACGCTAATGTCGCGCATGCGTGCTGGACGGGGTCTTCACGTAGTCACTCACGTGACTCCGAAATAAAATCATTGTTTTGTATGTTATCCAGGTAAATCCTACCATACATAAGTGCCAAAGATAAAATCAACTAAATGCAGAATGTGGTGTTGAAACTGCAGAGAAAGTGCAGATAACAAAAAAGTGCAAGGGCTGCACAAGGTAGATTGGAATATCTAGAAATTCAGCCATAGCATATGAGGGGTCAATTCATGGTCTGAGAACAACGGAGAAAAAGCTGTTCTTGAATCTGGTGATATGTGCTTTTGTAACTTCTGACCGACAAGAGATAGAGAAGAAGAGACAATGAACAGGGTATACGTGGTCCTAGATGATGTTGGTTGCTGTCCTGAAACAGTGTGAGGTATAGTTGGAGTCAAGGGAGAGTGTCATGAAGGCTGATAGTCAGATGCACCTGGCTGGTTTAAGTGATGGAACTTTGCTGTTCCAGTTGCCCTTGACACCCTGCGCATGTCCACTTTTGAACTGTTGGAATTGTGAAATTGTTCTAAATCTAGTTTTGTATCTAGTTGATTATGGCACAGTGGTAGTGCCACAGAATATCCTGGATGAGACAGTTTCCCTTCAGTGTTACACCTACCAGCTCCATCATGAACAGATTGATCAGCAACAGGCAGATTGGTAACAAGTGTGCTTTTCTCATGGTAGCAGCATCCTTTGGAGTTGCCATTGTTACGAAACCATTTGGTGCGCTAATTTATTTGTCATGTTACCGAGGTACAGTGAAATTCATTTTGTGTTCAGTTCCGTTCAAGTATCACTGTAGATAATTACTTAGATACATCTTAGATAAGCATCTCAGATACAGTACAAGTGTGTAGCAGTAGTACACTGAGACAGTCTCCAGTTTGTCACCATTTGCAAGTAAGTCCCTGTTGTTGTAAGTGAAGGGATCTTGATCTGGCCGTGAAGGTCTGTTGTCCTAGCAGCGTTGCAGGGACGGCCTGGCCAAGCGTAGCCCAGGTGTCATCCGCTGCCGCTCCACAATTGCAGGCTGTGTCAGGACCACGTGCTCGGCCACGGGGAGCGGCGCCCAGTCCAGCAGAGCCCCAGGCTGTTGCAGAGCCTCCAGCAGCCCACTCCCCCGTCGAGGCCATGCATTCCCTCCCACAGCCGGTCTGCTTACCGACCCTCCTGGTGGGTTCTCATGCTTCCTCAATCCGCAGCGGGCGAACCGAGGCTTCCGGGGAAAATGTCCTCCTGCTCGGTGATTTCCTCACAATGTTTCCTGAACATTATGTGCTTTTGGTTTACACGTGTTTATTTATAGACTCAGAGAATCGTACAGCGTGGACATTGGTGCTTTAGCCCACTGAGTCCTTGCCTACCATCAACCGCACATTTACACTTAAGCCTCTGTCCCACTTAGAAGACTAAACATTATCTAAAATCCAACATCAATCCCATTTGTTACCAACCCGCACATCTTTGGAAAGCAGTGGAAACCAGAGCACCCAGAGGAAACCCACACAATCAAACTCCAAACTGACAGCGGCTCAGATCAGGAGTGAACCCAGGTTTCTGGCATTGTGAGACCAACAGCAGCTCTACTAGCCCCTGCCCATCTCAAGAATAAGAGGTAATCAGCAGGAGGATTCCTTCTGTTCGCTGAAACAGGCCCTTTGGCCCACCGAGTCAGCACCAGCCAACGATTCCTGCACACTAACATTACCCTACACACGCAAGGGACAATTTTACATTTACACCAAGCCAGGATCTCGGAGAAAAGCCAGGCAGGTCATGGGGAGAACGTGCAAACTCCGTACAGGCAGCACCCGTAGTCAGGATCGAACCAGGGTCTCTGGCACTGTAAAGAAATAACTCTACTGTGACGCTGCCGTGGCCGACATCGTCTGTGCTGAACGTGTAGCCAAGATGAATTAATCTAATCTGCCGACACATCTTCTTTTCTTGTTATAAATGTTGGCCTCACTGTCATCGTCCGTCTTGAAAAGGACGCGAGCTTCCTGCAACAATCAGTGGGAGCCATCACTTGTCACAGTGGATGATGGTGGTAGCAGAATTAGTTCAGGATTCTTCCAGTTTCCAGCCCCGCGACATGGAAGCTTCTGCTATGGGGCCTGCCGACACATGATACATACCCCCCCCATTCACTGCATATCCATGTGCCTATCGAAAAGCCTCTTCAATGCCACTATCATACCTTCCTTCACCACCACCCTTGCCAGCGCAATCTGCTCACCCACCACTTGGTGTAAAAAAACCGTAGCTCATATATCCTCCTTTAAACTTTACCCCGCTAACCTTACAGCTATGCCCTCTAGTTTTCATTTCCACCACGGGAAATGGTTCTGACTGTCTACCATGTCTATGCATCCCATGATGCTGGCACTATCCTGGGTGTGGAGTTGAATTACCTGGAGGTGGTCTCAGAAACGTGGATGCTCCTCAAACTGCGGAGCATTCTGCGTAATACAGCTCACCCGGCCATGTAACACTGGTCAACCTGAGGAGCACCTTCAGCAACGGACTGGTTCCACCAAGATGCAGCACAGAACGCCACAGGAGATCCTTTTTCCCTGCTGATATTAAACTGCGCAACTCCTCCACCTTCAGTCGTCAGGTAGACTGACTCCCCCCTCCCATCTTTGCACATCCCTCATCCTGGACTTTTCCACTTGATCATTTAATTTCATGTTTGTGCAATATTATATATGTGCTGTGCAATAACTGGTCACTTAAATTTCTTTATTATTACAATGCACATGACACTTTCATTGCCGTGTAACTGCATCTTTTTGACTGGCGGCAGACCGATTTCACTCTGGGATAAATAAAGTGGTATCATATCATATAATGTTGATTTTTTTTCTATCAGGTCTGCCTTCAAACTCCAGCATTCCAGAGACAATATTCCAAGGTTGTCCAACCTCTCCCTGTAGCTAATACACTCCAATCCAGGCAGCACTCATCTGCACCCTTTCCAAACTTTCATCTCCTCCCTGTAATGGTACAACTGGAACTGCATACAATATTCCAAATACGGACTAACCAAAGTCTTATGGAGATGCATCATGGCGTTCAGGGAGCTATAGATCTTGACCATAAAACCCCACTGCTGATCAATACCATTAAGGGTCTTGCCATGAACCATATACCTTCCCCTTACATTTGATCTCCTAAAGTGCGTCACTTCCCTCTAACTTGGATTAAACTCCATTTCACATCTCCCCATCCATTTCTGTAGTTGATCTACATCCCACTGACACTTTGCCAGCCTTCCTCACTCTTCACCTCCAACTATATTGCTGTCATCTACACACCTACCAGCTAACCTATCTATATTTATATTCAGGTCATTTATATACATCACACACAACAGCAGTCATAGCAGAGATCCCTGCGGAACTCGACTGGTCACAGACCTGCAGCCAAAATAAAGCCCCTCCACCACTATCCTTTGTCTTCCACGACAAAGCTTGTTCTGAATCCACACAACCAAGTCATCATGAATCCCATGCACCTTAATCTTCTGGGTCAGCCTACTATATTGTAGGGAACATCGTCCAGTTGGTTTGGCTGCCCAGCCTGCAGCTGTCTGTCTTTTAACATCTTTCTTTTATTTTTAGTGTGTAAAAAGTGTTTTGTTTTGGAGTCTATTCTTTTTTATGTGGGGGGGAGGGGGGGGGGGGGGAAACCGCTTGTCCTGGTGCCTACCTGGTCGGAGAGGTGGCTTTTCTCCGGGCTGCAACATCAACCCGTCCTCGCGGCCTACCAGCGGGCCTGGAGCGGCGTTTCCTGAGGGGACCGCCCAGAACCTCGGCTTTGGAGGCGGTGCAGCGCTGGAGCGCCATCACGGAGCGGAGCGGGCAATTCCTTGCCTGGGTCGCCACGCTGGAACTCCGGAATGCTGAGACCGCAGGTGAACATCGCGGAGCGGCCAGCTGCGGGCGGCAGCGCTGAACCTTAACATCGGGAGCCTGGGATCTCTCAGCGAGATCACCAGGGGTGGAAATCCATCCGACTGCAGAGGCCTCAATAGGCCTGACTATGGGTGGACATGTGGATGGGACTGGACTTTGTGCCTTCCCCCACAGTGGGAACCATTGTGGGGGGATGTTTTTATGTTTATTGTTAATTCTTTAGTGTTGTGTCTTATCTTTATCTGTGTGCTGCATGGCAAGTCAAATTTAACAATACCAATTGGTGTATGTGACAATAAATGTCATTTGTCCTTTGTCCTTTGTCCTATGAGGGACAATATAAAAATGCTTTACTATGCAGCCAACATCCACCACCATATCCTCATCAATCATCATCATCACCTCTTCAAAAAACTTGATTGAGTTAGTAAGACATGACCTGCCATGTACTGACTGTCCCTAATCAGCCCATTCCCTTCAAAATGTGAGTAAATCCCAAAGAATGCTCTAGAATAGTTTCCCTACCACTGACATTATGCTCACCGGCCTATAATTCCCTGAATCCACCATTGGACATTGTCCAAGTAAAATAATTGAAAGAGTGGGTTGGTATTCGACCTGCAAAGATAATCAGTAAATGTTAAGCGGCTCTGTACAGATTGTTTCATCATTCACAACATAACACAATGGTGCAGCGGTAGAGCTATTACCTTACGGCGCCGGAGACCCAGGTTCGATCTTGACTACGGGTGCTGTCTGTATGGAGTTTGCACGTTCTCCCCATGACCTGCGCGGGTTTTCTCCGATATCCTCGGTTTCCTCCCACACTCCAAAGACGTGCAGGTATGTAGGTTAATTGGCTTGGTATAAATGTAAAATTGACTGCAGTGCGTGTAGGATAGTGTTAGTGTGCGGGGATCGCTGGTTGGTGCGGACTCGGTGGGCTGAAGGACCTGTGTCTCTAAACTAAACTAAAATTTGCTGATAATGTACAGCCTTTTCTTTCTTTAAGCTGCTCAAAATTACAGCTTCCTGGTACATCATTCTCCTCCTAAAATAAACAGCTACTTGCCATGTTCAGTGTGATGAATGCAGTTGAATATTCTGACAGGAAGGCTAGTGGAGAAAATCAAATAGCATTTCTTGCTCCTGCTTTTTATTGTCTGTTTTTTTTTCTAATTATAGATAATCGGGACGATTCCTTTGATGTCAAACCCTACAGTGCAATCTAATCAAAATGCAGGTGGGACTCAAGGCATCCAAGTACAACCAATTACCCCTCAGCTTCTGACTAATGCCCAAGGTCAGATCATCGCCACTGTGATTGGAAATCAGATCTTGCCAGTAATCAACACACAGGGAATAACACTGTCGCCCATTAAGCCAGGCCAGCAGGTAAATAATTTCCTCCCCTTTTGTGGCTCTTTACCTGTCATGAAATGAATCAAAGCAGAAAAAGATGGAACGCTGCAAGGCTCGAGGTATAATTTTTAACTGTCCTCTCAGGTGATCCTGGTTTATAAGTATATTAAATGTGTAGGAAGGAACTGCAGATGCAGGTTTAAACCGAAGATCGACACAAAATGCTGGAGTAACTCAGCGGGACAGACAGCATCTCTGGAGAGAAGGAATGGGTGATGTTTCGGGTCGAGACCCTGTCTATAATAAGTATTTTCATTTAGTTATTGAAACAATGGCATAAGAAAGTCTGATGAGTTAACTGGTGAAATTGTGCACAGCTTTGTAAATGAACAGAGACTAATTATAAGCTGGTCTTGGAATAAAGATGCAAACAGTAAAACTAACAATGCCTCCGACCTGGGCTGAATTCAGGTGTCTCTGAACAAATAGTGTGATGCCATGAAAAGGAATTGAGACTCGAGGGCAACAAATGGAGCCAAACTTTCTCAAATGGTTTTAAAGTGGACACATTAACTCATAGGCTGTTGACAATAATGATCCTATTCAATGGCTTTATCACTGTAAGTTAGCAATCCTGGGTGATTTGCATATAAGGTCATGTGATAGGAGAAGAAATAGGCCATTCAGCCCATCATGTCTACTCCACCATTCAATCATGGCTGATCTACCTCTCCCTCCTAACCCCATTCTCCTGCCTTCTCCCCATAACCCCTGACACCCGTACTAATCAAGAATCTATCTAACTCTACCTTAAAGGGCCTGTCCCACTTTCACGACCTAATTCACGACCTTTTTTACTCGTGGACATTTTTCATCAGGCTAGAAAAACGCCCCGACCTACTTGATGCCACCAGTACCTACGACTAGCATCATCACCTACCTACGACCTAACTACGGCCTCCTACGAACTTCCTACGACCTTGTGAGGACCATGCTGCGAGTATGAGTCAAGGGCAAACTCGGCTGAGGTCGTGAATTAGGTCGTGAAAGGGGGACAGGCCCTTAAAAATATTCATTGTCTCCACAGCTTTCTGTGGCAAAAAAATCCACAGATTCACCATCCTAAAGAAATTCCTCCTCACCACCTTCCTAAAGGAATGTCCTTGAATTCTGAGGCTGACCTCTGGTCCTAGAGTCTCCCATTAGTGGAAACATCCTCTCCACGTCCACCCTATCCAAGACTTTCACTATTCTGTATGTTTCAATGAGCCCCCCCCCCATTATATATTTATTAAAATTGTATTTTAATGTCCTCAGAAACAAAGTAATGTGATTGTTACTGAAGCAGATGTTGGCCTTGACTGTTTTGTCTCTTCAAATGGAGTGCATCATTAAAGACACGCGACTGCAGAAGCTGGAGAAACTCAGCGAGTCAGGCAGCATCTGTTTGAAGAAGGGACCCGAGCCAAAACATCGTCTGTTCATTTGCCTCCACAGAAGCTGCCCGACCCGCTGAGTTCCTCCAACACTCTTATTTTCTCTCATAATATCAGAGCTTGATTGAGGAAATGGAGGAGTATGTTTTCTCAAAAATTGTTAATTAATAAGTAACATTTGAAAGTTTTAATATATTTTATGATGTGAAGGTCATAAGCAGTTATCACATTAGGTTCCTTCAATTCATGCTTTAGAGAGTAAGTGTTGACGTTCCTTGTCTCCTGCCGTTGCTGCTTCTCTGGTTGTCCATAGTTGTCCAATGCATGTCATGATAATCCATAGGTATGATTGTAGCAAGATATTTCAGATCTAAGTCCTAATGTTAGACCCTTATCTGTTGAGGTCTCGTGTATTTGTTTGTTTGAGAGACATCAACCATTGGTCAATGGCCAAGGAAATAAAGTACTTTAATAATTCTTACCAGAAAAAAACATGCAAAGGTTACAGTTCACATACTATTCACTGTGACAGTGAATAACAAGATTGCACACCCAAAAGGAAGCTTCATTACTGATCTGAAGTGCAATTAGCCACATTAACCCAGGCCACTTGATTCCAAATCACATTTACATCGTAATTGTTAAACATTGTATTATTAAAAGTTAATATAACTGTCTATACCTGCATTTGTCAGTGATATTCAGGAGAGAGCAGGTGACTGGCACTCATTGGTGTATATCTAACATTTAAGCAATATACAATATGGCATAAGATTCCCAGCCTGGCATGAGAACAAATCGTGTAGGAAGGAACTGCAGATGTTGGCTTAAACCGAAGATAGACACAAAATGCTGGAGTAATTCGGCGGGACAGTCAACATCTCTGGAGAGAAGGAATAGGTGTCGTTATGGGTCTCGTCCCGAAACGTCACCCATTCCTTCTCTTCAGAGATGCCACCTGTCCCGCTGATTTACTCCAGCATTTAGTGTCTATCTTTGTTGAAGACAAATAGCTTGGGCGCCTCTGGAAAAATTCAGATAGAAATCAACAAATTTAAAATAACCTCACAAAACCAAAATACAACATTTGTTGGAAATCTGAAAGATTAAGAGGAAGTTCTGGAATTATTTTGAAGATTAAACAGCATCTGTGGAGAAGGGAAGGAACTGAGAAATAAACCCAGTGAGTGTTTTTAGTTATTTGGAGTTGAGTGGATCAATGTTTCGAGGGACAGATTGCTAGATTTGCCCCAAATATTGTAGCCAAACACCTCTGCTTTACACTACAATTGAAGCCTTACAAATTTGTATCAATTATAAGAACATCATCTAATATCCTTGAATATCCTTGTGCATTCCAGTAATGTCAATTTTTGCAAGTTTTTGGAGGAGGAGTCAAAATCAAAATAACTGCAGGTACAAGAGACTGCTGATGCTGGAGGAATCTTGAGCAACTCAGCGGTTCCAGTATCTGTGGAGGGAAATGGACAGACAACGTTTTTTGGGTCAGGATCTATCTTCAGGCTGAGTCTGACTGAATTCCTCCAGATTGTCTGAAGATGCTGGAAATCTATAACAAAACAGAAGATGCTGAAAATACTAAGCAGATCTGTGGGAAGAGAAGAAGGATGGCTTATCTGTTGTCTGACCCTATTTTTTTTCCCTCACAAAATGAAGTGACGTACAATAATAGTTATCCAAATTCAAGCAGATAATAATTTTTGAGATCCTATCATAATACTGCTAAGATACTGAGTTATTTTATTGAGCTTCCCATCAGAGTGGCCCTCCATATCCTGCATCATAAGGATAATAACAAAATGTTATAATTGGCAATATGTGCCCATAAAGATTTCTCACCTCAGTTGCCATTTGAGCTGCTGATTTTAAATTCTGTGTGTGTTTCCAGTGTCATCATATGCAGTAGATATTTAGACAAGCTTAACAGCTACATTGTTTCTGGAGTTTTGCCTTCAGTGAATGAGGAACTGATTGAACCAAAAACTTAGCTAGCAGTTCCTTGCCATATAGCATAACACAGGAGCTACCAGCATTTTAGTTGAATGTGGAGGTTCAATTCGACGGCATGTTTATCTGCTACCTAGTTTTGAGCTTACACCACAGCTAATTGGTGACCCACCCAAGGGGGCACTTTCTTGAGTGTTTAGGTAGCATTGAGTTAACTTTACTCCACCGTTAACTCAGTGTTATTCTTGGCCTGATAATATTTTAAGCGAGGAGGAGGAAACATAATGGAGCAAAAAGTATTTGGAAAAGGAAAGTGACTAGTGCCTTATTCCCCAGGTCTCCTGGCTCTATTCCATAGCTCCAGCTCCCCTGAAAACAGTATAGGAAGGAACTGCAGATGCTGGTTTACACCGAAGATAGTCACAACATGCTGGAGTAACTCAGCAGGACAGGCAGCATTTCAGGAGAGAAGGAATGGGCGACCTTTCAGGTCGAGTCCCTTCTTCAGATCCCAGTGCTGTATTCTTACATATCTCACATATCTAAGACCACTCACTTCCAGATGACTGCCTTAGATCTGCAGCCAAAATCCTCATCAATTCCTTGCTTAATGCAGACTGGTCTGACCTTCCATCGTTCACCTTCCATAAACCTAAGATCATCCAAATTCTAGTAAGTCCAACCCTTTGGTACTGACCAATATTGGCTTTTGGTTATAATTAATACCCGTATTTGAAGATTTTCATAATTTTCATTTCCCTCTCCAATTGACTTCTTCTAGTCGTGTAATCCTCTGAGATTCTTGCAACCTGGCCTCCAGCACACCCTTCAATGTCTCCACCATTGGATGCCTTGCATTCACCTGTTAAGCTCGGCCATTAGAAACAGCTTGGTTTCTCTACTTCTCACTTTCTTTAAACTGTTTCGTAAAGCTTATCCCGACGCATATTTAGTCATCAATCCAGATATCGATGTGTAAGGATAAGTTGTCGATCTAAGCTTGCTGACCAGATTTTCCATGGAGTATCTTTAGGGTTCTTTAGGGTTCTTTAGGACCCCCCCTGCTTTGGCCTGTCCATCATCGTGTGTCGTAGCACCTAAACAGCAAGAATCAGACAAGGGGATGAATTGGAAAACCTTTTTCTTGAAACCGAGGATCGAGAATATCAGTTTGAATTATTACTGTTGGAATGCTATTCATGATCAGCACAAAATAGAACCAACTTAATATAAACTCATTTTCACCCTGGGTTTATTTTTGACTGTGTGAAGCCAAAAAGAGGCATTTGCTCTAGTGTAGGTGCAGAACGTGTGTGAATTGATTTTGCTGAATTATTTTCTCCTCCCTGCAGATCTCAGTGTGTTCTAACCTTTGGTTGTATGTTTATGTGTTCTGCTTCCACTGCAGCAACAGCAACAGCATCCGCAGGTAGGCCAGGCAGTGTCCCAGGCTAACCTTCTGCACATGGCACACGGGCAGTCCTCCCTCGCACAAAGCCCAGTGCGTCAGGCCTCCTCTTCTTCCTCTTCATCCTGTTCTTCTTCAGCTCTGAGTGTTGGACAGTTAGTCAGCAGTAAGTAGGGGCTTCTCGCAACACAATTGGTTAGCCAACAGCTTCATCTTCAGACAAACATTGTATTGAGTTTTTGCAACTGAACACAATCTAATTGGTTTATGTTATGTCCTAACAAAGTCTACCCAGGTCAGCTCAACATCTGCCTGGAAGATTGAACTTAGAGTCATTAAAATTTGTCACGTATTACATTGATTGGCTTTTAAAAGATCATATTAGATGAAACAGGATAAGTTTTTGACAGGAATAATATGAAAGGGTGTGGTGAAAATACGGGGAAATTGGATTGGAGTACATTGCTCCCAATGAAAGGTCAAGGCAGTTACACGCTGCATAAGATAAAATGGCCTCCTTTGGTGCGCTAAGCTCTGTGGTTCTAAGTGCTAAGTTGTGAGGGGTAGAAAAAATCAGCAGGAGTCCCAATAAAGTCCATCATTCAGAGTTCCTGCCAATCTCATCCCTTCATTGACTTTGACTGATGATCGACTGAAATAGCTACTTCCATGATTTCTTTGGGGTTTCCATTTAAATCATGCTGGGTGAATCGTGGCAGAACTTCTACCACGATGGAAATAAAATGAAAACAGAGGAGGGCTATTCAGCCCCTTGAGTTGTTCCATCATTGACTGATCTAGATTTCAATGTCAGCATTGACTCCATTTCCATTGATTATGTTACCTGACAAAACATCTTATTTACTTCAATAGTCCTCGCAACCAGAGCCTTTTGAGGTTACCGATTTCCTTGGTATGGAGACAAATTACTTTTCTCATAATAACTCACATATTATCCTTTTTTTCTATCTTTTAACAAACCACATAATCTATCTCCTTGATGTTGCTAGTTTAACACAGTTAAATTGTTAGAATATTTTCTAACTTCTACTCAATCCTTCAATGAATAGACAATGCGGCTGGGTGGTGCAGCGGCGGAGATGCTGCCTTAGAGCACTTACAGCTCCAGGTTCTATCCTGACTATGGGTACTGTCTGTACAGAGTTTGTACGTTCCCCCCGTGACCTGCGTGGGTTTTCACCGAGAGCTTCGGTTGCCTCCCACGCTCCAAAGACGTACACGTTTGTAGGTTAATTGGCTTGGTGTCAATGTAAAATTGTCCCTAGTGTGCGTAGGATAGTGTTAATTTGTGGGGCTCGCTGGTCGGCACGGACTTGGTGGGCCTAAGGCCTGTACCTCTAAACCAAACTAAATCCTAATACTTCAGCCAAGGTGACCATCATTGTGAATGATAGCACCACCTGCCTGATGGTTCTAGTGGCAGGTACAAATCTGAACGTAGCATAACCATATCAACATTAAGCAGACGTCACTGGAGATACCTATTTTTTTTCTTGTAAAGAGCTGAATTATTAGATAAAATGTAAAGTGCCCTTTGACTCTAGTGGGAATGCTCTCGTGTATATGTGAGCATGGAGCACACACTGTGTAAAAGAAAGCTTCGTGAGAGACAATAATCAGAGGCACTAACATTATTTCCGGTTTTTAGATTGATCACAGTGTCACATTCCACAGGTCACTGTACACCTGGGGCTGCATTCAGAAAAAATGGCTCCTGCCCATCTTGAGGCCTGAAAACTGAGTACGACCTCGAATCATTTTTTTTAAAGAAATTCTTGATTCACTGATGGCTCTCAACCTCAGTGAGTATATCATGGTTCAAGTCCCACTCCAAAGTCTCAAGAAAATAGTGTCAGAAGTGCCCCATTTTAGATGAGCTGACTAACCAAGGCTTCAACTGCCCGCTGAGGTGGATTTAAAAGGGCCAGCAATACTATTGGAAGATGAGCAGGTTACTTTTCTTGGAAACCTGACTAATTAAATCATTTTTAATGACCAGTCATATTCATGATTTATGAATTTATTTGCACTTCTTTCTTTGCCAATATCTTTTGCTTTCAAATCGCCCTACTATTTCAACTTGAAAAGTGTTTTACTTTAGTTTAGAGATACAGTGCGGGAACAGGCCCTTCAGCCCACCAAGTCCGCACTGACCAGCGATCCCCACACATTAACACTTGTCCTACACACACCAGGGATAATTTATATTTATACCAAGTCAATTAACCTACAAACCTGTACGTCTTTAGAGTGTGGGAGGAAACCGAAGATCTCGGAGAAAACCCACCAAGATCATGTGGAGAACGTGCAAACTCAGCACAGACAGCACCCCTAGTCAGGATCGAACCTGGGACTCTGATGCTGTAAGGCAACAACTCTACCTCTGCACCACCATGCCACCCCTGAATTTTTTAAAATATTTTTTATGTTACCATCACTTTGCATTCTGTTTATTCATCAAACAGAAGTACTTTTATTATTGTAAAATTAACCAGAACTAGCTTAATTAAACAAAAACAAAAGACTACATTTTTAAAACAATACCAGAGGTTTGATTTTTTTTCTGATGTTTTGAAATGATACCTCACATGACAGGACTGTGAAATGGAAGATTTGAAATTGAGGTCATGGTTTAATTGGAAAATGCGAGGAAATTGGGATTCCACAATTGGAGCTCTGTCCTCCACATTCAATTGTCCATCCTTCATTCACCCTGTCATATAGTCATAGAGTGGAAACAGGCCCTTTGGCCCAACTCGCCCGACCGACCAACAATGTCCCAGCTACACTAGTCCCACTTGCCTGCGCTTGGTCCATATCCCTCCAAACCTGTCCTATCCATGTACCTGTCTAACTGTTTCTTAAACAACGGGATAGTCCCAGCCTCAACTCCCTCCTCTGGCAGCTTGTTCCATACTCCTACCACCCTTTGTGTGAAAACGTAATGGATTCCTGTTAATTTTTTTCCCCTTCACCTTCAACCTATGTCCTCTGGTCCTCAAGTCCCCTACTCTTGGCAAAAGGCTCTGTGCATCTACCTGATCTATTCCTCTCATGATTTTGTATACCTCTATAAGATCTCACCTCATCCTCCTGCGCTCCATGGAATAGAGACCCAGCCTACTTGACCTCTCCCTATAGCTCACACCCTCTAGTCCTGGCAACATCCTCATAAATCTTTTCTGAATCCTTTCAAGCTTAACAATATCTTTCCTATAACATGGTGGCCAGAACTGAACATAATATTCTAAATGCAGTCTCACCAACATCTTATACAAGTACATGACTTCCCAACTTTGATATTCAATACTCTGACTGGAGAAGGCCAAAGTGCCAAAGGCCACCTTATCTACCTGCGATTTGACCTTCAAAGAACCATGCACCTGTACTCCTAGATCCCTCTGCTCTACAACACTACGCAGAGGCTTACCATTTACTGTGTAGGATCCTGCCCTTGTTCGACCTCCCAAAATGCAACACCTCACACTTCTCTGTATTAGATTCCATCAATTATTCCTCCGCCCACCTGGCCAATCGATCCAGATCCTGCTGCAATCATTCACAACCATCTTCACTATCTGCAATACCACTAACTTTGGTATCATCAGCAAACTTGCTAATATTGCCCTGTATGTTCTCATCCAAATCATTTATGCAGATGACAAACAGTAATGGGCCCAGCACCAAACCCTGAGCCACACCACTAGTCACAGACCTCGAGTCTGAGAAGCAACCTTCCACCATCACCCTCTGCTGCCTTCCATGGAGACAATTTGCTATCCTTTCAGCTATCTCTGCTTGGATCCTATGCGATCTAACCTTCCAGAGCAGCCTACCACACGGAACCCTGTTGGACGCCTTACTGAAGTCCATGTACACAACATCAACTGCTCTGCCCTCATCAACATTTGTTTGTCTCGTCTTCGAAAAAATTAATCAGATTTGTGAGACACAACCTCCCACGTGCAAAACCATGCTGACCATCCCTAATCAGGTCTTGCCCAAGCAAATGCCTGTTTATCCTTTCCCTCAGAATACTCTCCAGTAACTTACCAACTACAGATGTTAAGCTTACCAGCCTATAGTTCACAGCATTTTCCCTGTAGCCCTTCTTGAAAAGAGGCACAACATTTGCCACCCTACAGTCTTCCGGCACCTCTCCTGTATTTCGGAACGACTCGTAAATTTCAACCCGGGCTCCCGCAATTTCCTCTCTAGTTTCCCACAATGTCCTCGTATATATCAGATCAGGCCCCGGAGATTTGTCTACCTTCAAACACGACAGTACCTTCAGTACTTCTTCAACAGTAACCCTGACTGCTCTCAAGACACTTCCAGTGACTGGTCCAATTTCCTCATCTTATAAAGGTGGGTTGGCCATTTTGTTCTTTTTATGCCACAGGTTTGCTCTTTCCGTTCTCCCGTTTGCATGATTTTCAGCTGCATTTGAGATTTGTTTCCAACCTGGAGTTGTCATAATTTATTTCTGCTGCTATTTTTCCCCCACTGCAAGCTTCAAGCTGTTTCCTCAGCTTTTTTCTCTCTTTACTCATTGGGTTTTTTATTCCTTCACCCATCCCCAACTCCAGCCATTCAGTCACATTCAAACACACTTTGCCCTTACCCTGTCACTTCCAAGCCTCATGCACATTATGATTTAAGTACCATTCTCCATATAAAAATACACTGCAGTAATGCTAAGGTGCCTGGAGTCTTTGAGGTATTCAATAAAGTTATGATGTTACAGTACTATCACTGTGCATATAATAGCTCACACATTTTTAGTCAATCCTCAAGTAGATTTATACATTGCAGGTAGTCTAGTCAGTGCTTATTTACTGGTACTCCCTCTCAAATGGTAGTAAATGAAAAAAAAAAGAACAATGCAGTAAGTATTGCCTAGAGCTCGATGTATGCTTGCAAAATATACTGGCTGCTTTTACGGGCTTGTATTTCTATTTAGTCAATGTGGTCATTATTTTGGTATGTGCATGGTATGGATCTATGTGTAAGTGTGTGTTTGTGCGTAAGTGCGTGTGCATCATTAACATGTTTGTGTCAATTTGAACTGTCCCCAGTAGGAAGGTAGTTGTTTTCTTCTTAGGCAGTCTCCCGGGATCAAGGTTGGCTTACTTCCACAGATCTGTGGGTTCGGAGATGGTTAAGGAGGCGAAGGTGTAATTCACAGACGCTTTCATAGATGGGACAGGAGGTGGCTGCAAGGGATGGGTAGTTTATGAGGTGGTGCACTCTTTTGACTGCTTATGCAGGGCTTCTGTGTGCTCATGATGCATGGCCTAAGAAAAGTGGGGAGAATGTAAAACATGCAACCAACACTGCTCCGTTCTATCCTCAGCCCCCACTAATTGGGAGCAATGAAACCCAGCCCTCCAGTCTTGTGTTAAGTATGCATGTAGATGTCTATGTGAGTCTCTTTCAGTGCTTGTGTCTGTGTGTATCTCGGTGCGTTTACTCCATAATCCACTGACACACTTTTGTTTATGCATTCACTACAGATCCTCAAACAGCAGCCAGTGAAGTTGATGGAGTAAACCTTGAAGAAATTCGTGAGTTTGCAAAAGCTTTTAAAATTCGACGTCTGTCTCTAGGTCTGACACAGACGCAGGTTGGACAGGCCTTAAGTGCCACTGAGGGACCAGCATACAGCCAATCTGCCATCTGCAGGTAGCTAAGTACTTTGTGACTTTTGGAATTTGTCCAGTATGCTTGGTGAGTGTGTCAAAACATGTTTAACTGCAACTCTATCATTACCATTATTAACAGTGGAATTAATGTTAATGGAAATAGGACAATTAAAAATGGTAACATTTAGATTATGAATTTATTTTACGCTTAGCAACTGTAAGTACCAACTGAAAGTAACTGAGCGTACAAAATGTTTATGTGAGAAGCAATGGTCTAGAAATTGGATCATGATCAGAAATGGTTAAATAGACCTTGTTGGAATAACCTGTATGCTCTTGGTGGCATTCACGGTTTCTTAGGTAGCGGTTACCGGTGTAATATGCCAGGATGGTGGCAGGGAAAGTGGAGATGAACAGGGTCCCTGCTACCAGTAGAAGTCTACAACTCGAATATGAAACTGGTGGGGAGCACACCGAACCCTCCCGGCTTAATATTACAGAAAATAGCTTTCCACTTCCAGTCCAGAAACAGATCAGCTTGTCAACGCCAGTCTTTTCTTTAACACAAGTTACCTTCCCTCGTCATCTCACTCAAATAGCATAATCTTCTTTTCCTTTCAAATGTATGTGATTGAATAGCATCCCTTTAAATGTATCCATGCTATTCACTTTAGGTAATGCTTATGAGAGTGTTTAGTTTAGTATAGAGATACAGTGCGGAAACAGGCCCTTAGGCCCTCCGAGTCCGTGTCGACCAGCGATCGACGCACACTTACACTATCCTACACGCACTAGGGATGATATAGATTTATAGAAAGCCAATTAACCTGCAAGCCTGTACGTCTATGGAGTGCGGGAGGAAACCAAACATCTGGGAGAAAACCCATGTGGTCATGGGGAGAATGTACAAATTCCGTACAGACAGCACCCGTAGTCGGGATCGTACCCGAGCCTCTGGCGCTGAGAGCGCTGTAAAGCAGCAACTCTACCACCGTGCCACCCTGTGAGTTCCATGTTCTAATCAGGCCCTCGGTAAATAATTTATTTCTGAATTCTCAACTTTAATTTTTGATGATAGGCTCGAGCAGTCACCTTAAAGCCCTTAGACTAGGCCATATATCAACAAATCTTGGTGAGTTCCAGGACAACTGACATCTGTTATCATCTGTGCTAAATGATAAGACTCTTATCATTGAGCCCAAATACCATACTGATGGCCACCGTTCTTGAGCCCAAATACCATACTGATGGCCACCGCGGCCACTTTTCATCAACCAAGTTCATAAAGAAGGAGTGTCAACCCGAATCGTCACCCATCCTTCTATCCAAGGATGTTGCCTGTCCCGCTGAGTTACTCCAGCATTTTTGTGTCTATCTCCGCAATGATATATTTCCAATGTAATATCCATCCAAGGCTTGTTTCTGTAAAAAAGTATCAGGTCGCAACTGCTTTTTTTTTACCAGAATATAGGTGCAAGAAAATCTTGTATCAACCTCCCTCTACTTTGGACAACTTCTTAAGAGCCGTTGAAAATTAATCATTGGGCTATTAAATCAAAGGAAGAACCAAAGACTGTGGAAAACCAAAGATGCCACTTTTATAAGTAATTCTCAGGATATAGCTATCAATACATTTCACCGTATCTCGGTACACATGACAATAAACTAAATGAAGTTAAAAACAATCCTGAGATTTACAGAGTTGACTCAATCCTGATCGACTTAAATGTAGTGTCTGGTGGCTCTTTGGTGTTTCAGCTTGCCAAGGCAAATAACACAGATAGAGCTATTAACAAAACATCCTTCATTGAGGCCAGTCAATTCTCAACTAACAGCAGTGGCTGGTGCACCATGGATGAAAGTTATAACACATGGTGCGTGCAATTCTTTTAGGTATCTTTGCACCACGTACATTGATTCCCCTTTAAACGGATATGAACCCGTTCAAACAATCAATTATCTACATCGATCCTGACTACGGGTGCTGTCTGTACGGAGTTTGTACGTTCTCCCCATGACCTGCGTGGGTTTTATCCGAGACCTTCGGTTTCCTCCCACACTCCAAAGACGTACAGATTTGTAGTGAATTGGCTTGGTATAAGTGTAACATTGGCCCTAGTGTGTGTAGGATAGTTTTAATGTGCGGGGATCACTGGTTGGCTCGGACTTGGTGGGCCGAAGGGCCTGTTTCCACACTATAAGTCTCTAAACTAAATTAAACCTGACTCAGCTGGGCCTGCAACCAGTAACCCGTTGTTTATTTTTGGTAAAGGACAACTATGGTGGAATGAGGGCCAATGGTAGATGATGAGACGGGAAGCACTTTTCTGTTGATTCCTTCATTGTGCAGGCAAGCCCTTCAGTCTTCTCACTGGTCGCTGAATGGTATGTGATAGGAGCGGAGTTAAACCATTCAGCCCATCAAGTCGGTCATTCTCTCCCTCCTAACTCCTGCTTTCTCCCCATAACCCTGACACGTGCTAATCAAAAATCTATCTATGCCTTCAAAATATCCACTGACTTTGCCTCCACAGCTTTCTGTGGTAAAGAATTCCACAGATTCACCACCCTCTAACTGAAGAAATTCCTTCGCTTTTCCTTCCTAACGAAACGTCCCTTAATTCTGAGGCTATGACCTTTTGTCCTAGACTCTCCCACTAGTGGAAACATCCTCTCCACATCCACTCGATTCAAGCCTTTCACTATTCGGTACATTTCAATAAGGTCCCCCCTCATCCATCTAAACTCCAACGAGTACAGGCCGAATGCTGTCAAACGTTCATCATATGTTAACCCACTCATTCCTGGGATCATTCTTGTAAACCTCCCCTGGGCCTTCTCTAGAGCCAGCATATCCTTCCTCAGATATGGGGCCCAAAATTGCTCCCAATATTCCAAAATTGGCCTGACCAGCACCTTATAGAGCCTCAGCATTACATCTCTGTTTTTGTATTCTGGCCCTCTTGAAATAAATGCGAGCATTGCGTCTGCCTTCTTGCGCGTATGTGGATGTGAACTATGCAAGATTCCATTATAGAGGACGAACAAGGCAAACTGTGCCGACCTGAACTGTGAACCATTTTCAGAAACCGGTTCTCCAGGAAGGCCATGTGTTGCAAAAAATATCCTTGAGGAGTGGACAAACTGATGAGCCACACTTATAACTACTTCATGTGGGAATCAGCTTACAGGAAGGAGGAAGTGGCGACACAATGAACTGCAGATGCTGGAATCTTGAGCAAGAGGCAAAGTGCTGGGGAAACTCAAAGGGTCAGTTGCCACTGTGGAGGGAATGGATGCAGTACATCTCGGGTCAGGACCCTCTCCCATAGTAATGGAGAAGTGCAAGAGAAAGCTGGAAAAGAGAGATGATGGCGGGGCAAAGCGTGGAAAGAGATAGGTGGATTACAGGTTGGGGGGCCAGGTGATTTGCAGATGGGGGAATAAGTGACTAAGGTTAGAAAGTGAAAAAGAGAAAAACAGGTGTGAGATAAGGAAAGAAGAGGAGAGGGATGTAAAGCTGGAGAGAGGAATATTCATGGAAGGGGATGGTATGGAGAGCAAAGACGGGGGAGGGGGATAAAAGAGAAGTATGGACAGTGTTGAGAGGGGTAGGAGATGACCATAAGGAAGATGGAAAAGGAGCAGGGTGATGAGAGATGATGGGAAAATGTGTGTGCACCAGGTGACGGGAAAGAGATGCGGGTTGGAGGGTATTAGTTAAAATTGAATAATTTTAACACATTGCTACCCATGTGCAATATGAGGTGATGTCCGTCCATTTTGTGTGAGGTCTCACTCTGGCAATGGAGAAAGCCCAGGACAGTCAGGTCAGTATGGTAGTGGGACGAAGAGTTGATGGAGTTAGCAACCGAGAGCTCCAGCAAACATTGGTACGCAGAGCACAAGTCTTCAGTGAAACAGTTGCGTCGTCTATGCTTGGTCTCACCAAGGAGGAAGTGGTTCTTTCCCATTGTTTAGTTAAGAGATACAGCACAGAACTAGTCCTCAGGATGGAACCCGGGTCTCTGGCGCTGTAAGGCAGTAGCTCTCTACCACTGCGCCACTGCGCCGCCCTATGGGAGGAAATCAACATGCATGCATTGGAAGTGACAAGGCGATTACATGCATAGTATTAGATGAATGCCCAATGTAAAGCCAGTTTAAGGAAATGTTGTTGTGGTAACCTTGCAAGGAATAGCGGGACAGTTCTCTTTGGGGAGAAAGAAAAAGCTTCATAGATTACCTGAAAACAGCAGAAATATTCTTCATAACCTGACACACCTAAAATGTTAGCTGCTACTTTAAGCCCACTCTGAACCATTTTAATTGCATGACATTAGCAAGGGCATATCTTCTGCCATTTGTTGGGAAGCATAAAGAGCCTGTCCAACTTACGCGATTTTTCAGGCGACTTGCCGGCACCCGTCGTAGTCGCAGCAGGTCGCCGAACATTTTCTAAATTATGAAAATCCAGCGACGGTCAGAAAAAGATACGACTCATACAGGCGTCACCCCGCGACATGTCGCCTGTATGGTCGTGGTGACGCCTGTTTGGTCGTGAGCAGTCGCCCAAAGAGCCGCACCGTTTTCTGGTCGCTGCTGGATTTTCAACCTGTTGAAAATTCTCGGCAACCTGCTGCGACTTAATGACAGGTGCCGGCAAGTCGCCACTAAATCGCGTAAGTGGGACAGGCCCTTAATTAATTGGCCCATAGTCGTGTTTCTCTCTGCAGATGCATCAATGCTTTTCTTTAGTTTCCTATTCTATTTGTGATTCTGCCACAATATGGCAGGTTTCTTGATATGCCATCGTGTTGACTAATCCAGGGCAGGTGCTGGAATTTAAATGCGACAGCCTTTGGTTGACATTTTGGATGAGTGCACACTTTGATTTTCATTTCGAAAGAATGAGCATTTGACTACGAAGCCAGCACTCCCCTTCATCCTCGATGTTCCTCTTTTGACCCCTTGGGTCAATCTACTCAATGGCCTCCTGGGATGAAAAGTGGAGAAGTGAGCTGCCTCAGGCAATCCCTCTAATGTACTCCATAGCCTGGGGCTCATGGCCAGAGTCGCACTTTGGGTCAGAGAGCATCTTTCGTTCCTGGAAAGGGTGGCCACGTCATCCAGGGTCAATGCAGGCAGTCCTCATGGTCACAGCTCCCTCCCATAGGGTTAGTGATTAGACCTTTGTTTCCTGTGCTGGATGCACCCCAGTTCTCCATCTGTCTGATCAGCGGGTTTATGCCTGCATCATAAATGCCAGCTGCCCATTAACAGAATGGCTGGCACCATTCTAAACATAAGCAGTCATTCAGTACAACTGCATTGATGAGCAACATGACCATCCTGTGGGTGCCCTTCAGGGAGGCTCTGTTCCCCATGACCCTTTCCATGTCATGGAAAATTTAGGAGCAGGAGTGAACCTTTGGCCGCTTAAGCCTCCACCGCCATTCAGAATAAAATTATAGCTGATGAGCTTGTACTATCAAATATCTTTCTCAATAAACCTCTAACGCATTGCTTATCAAGAATCGATTTACTTCCTGATAAAGCATTAAAATATTCAATAGACAATAGACAATAGGCACAGGAGTAGGCCATTCGGCCCTTCTAGCCAGCACCGCCATTCAATGTGATCATGGCTGATCATCCACAGTCAGTACCCCGTTCCTGCCTTCTCCCCGTATCCCCTGACTCCGCTATCGTTAAGAGCCCTATCTAGCTCTCTCTTGAAAGCATCCAGAGAACTGGCTGCCCCAGCCCTCTGAGGCAGAGAATTCCACAGACTCACCACTCTCTTGTCTTAGAGTCTGCTTCCAACCCGTTGAGTAAGAGAGTTCCAAAGACTCACGACTTTATCAGGAAAGGTTCGATCATATCTCTGTCCTAAATAGCAGTCGCGTCGCCATATACCATCCTGTCTAAATCTCTCAGAATGGTTCCATCCAGCCCCCATTTACCCTTCTAACTCCATCAGATACAAGCCTCGCCTCAAACATTAGCTCATCCATGCCAAGTATGAGTCGAGAGCCACAAACAGCACATTAACATCCTTCCTTAAATAAGGAAGCCAAAACTGTAAAAAGATTACGAGATGTGGCCTCACCAATGTCCCTCAAAACGGATGTTTTTTTTGCCCCAATATCCAATTACCCCATTCATCTTTACCAGGAGCCAAGATAAACAGGTTCCATCATCACCAAAAGGGAGCTAACTCTTACCTAGTTTATTCTGCTTTTGATGATTCTTGAAAAGTTCTATCCATTTGAAAATTTTGTATTGTTAAAGATCTTTAAGAGAAGGAAAGTGCTTTTCCTCCCTTTTAACGTTGGTGTTATGAGTGGTCGCAGTAGGGGGTAGTTTAAAATGGCCGTGCTCAATAACTCTCCATTATATTGCATCGATTGTTACTGCATACAGAGCTCCAGCTTGTACACCACAGGATCCCTTCACTACTTCGACCCTCCTGTCTTGTCTTATAGGAAATTTCAGTGCAGAAAATCACTCAATTTTTTCAATCCTGTCAAAGAGACCACTTTGTTAATCTATGTATGTGTACATTTTGGCAAGTCGTCTTAGTACATACGTTCACAATGCAGTATAAATTTGAAGAATACAATCACTTTAAAGCAATGAGCACATAAGCTACAGGACGGTACGGCACGGTGGCGCAGCGGTAGAGTTGCTGCCTTACAGTGAATGCAGCGCCGGAGACCCAGGTTCGATACCGACCACGGGTGCTGACTGTACGGAGTTTGTACGTTCTCCCCATCACCTGCGTGGGTTTTCTCCGAGATCTTCGGTTTCCTCCCACACTCCAAAGACGTACAGGCTTGTAGGTTAATTGGCTTGGTAAATGTAAAAATTGTCCCTAGTGTGTGTAGGATAGTGTTAATGTGCGGGGATCACTGGTCGGCATGGACCCGGTAGGCCGAAGGGCCTGTTTCCACTCTGTATCTCTAAACTAAACTAAAATAAGAGAAATAGGATTATTTCAAACATGATATAAAGATCTCAAAAACGGATGCCTCGCATACCTGGCACTCAAATAAGACAGGGTGGATAATGTATTAGAGGCACAAGAGACTGCAGATTCTGGAGCAACATTGCAGGGCAGGAGCATCTGGGAAGGGAAATGAAGAGTTAAAGTTTGCGGTTGAGACTCTTCATCTAGACTTGTTTGACTTCTCATTGCGGCAAGCTGTGAAACTCAGTGAAAAATCAATCAATCAATCAATCAATTTTATTTGTATAGCACATTTAAAATCAACTCGCGCTGACCAAAGTGCTGTACATCAGGCACTAATGTGCTACATACAATGGTATACAGACCTAACAATACATACATAAACTGTTTAAAGCGCCCCCTCAAAGGCCTCAAAAAACGCTAGCGAGTCGAACTAGGTTTTAAGCCTCAATTTAAAAGAGTTGATGCGGGGGGCATTTCTGAAGAGAAGAGAGATGCTGTTCCACAATCTAGGTGCTGCAACCGCAAAAGCGTGCTCGCCCCTGAGCTTAAACTTAGACCACGGGATGGGGTCAGTAGCCCCAAGTCGGCCAACCTGAGGGACCTGGAGGTAGAGTGGTGGGTTGGAAGATTTTTGATATGAGCAAGCCCTTTAAGGGCTTTGTGTACGAATAAGAAAGTAGGATAATATTTTGACTGTTGGTAAGCATCAATCCAACAGGCATTGTTACCGTTCCTCTGGTAAGCTGTGGTTCGAAAACAGGACGTCACCAGCTCTGAGTTGGTGTTATTGCAGGCAATTCATTGATGGCAGAGGACTTGGAACCACTGACCTGCTTGCTATTTGTTTAGCAATACAGCATGGAATCTTCGGCCCACAGAGGCCATGCAGCCCATTGGTCACACGTTCACACTCGTTCTCCATTTTCTCATTCACTCCCTACAAACTAGGGGCAATTTTTTTGCAAAGGTCGAGTAATCTCCAAACCCGCACGTCTGTGGGATGTGGGACGAAACTGGAGCACATGTAGCAAACCCGCGCAGTCACAAAGAGAATGCGCAAACTCCACACAGACGGCTCCTGAGGTCGGGATCAAACCGGGGTCTCTGGTATTGTGAGCAGCAGCTCTACCAGCTGCACCTCCATGCAGCCCAATTGTGTTGTGCATTCTTGTTCCTTTGCTACAAGGATAATTGAAAATGTGACCTTTAGGCTTCCTAGACTAGATCAGTGCAAAGAATATTTGACTGAGTGAGTAGACATGCGTCCCCTCTGTTGTTTTCCAAAATGCATCAAATAATTTGCACAATGAATCTGTCACTTGAAACTGATAGATACAAAATGCCAGAGTAACTCAGTCTAAAGAAGGGTCTCGACCCGAAACGTCAGCCATTCCTTCTCTCCAGAGATGTTGCCTGTCCCGCTGAGTTACTCCAGCATTTTGTGTGTATCTTTGGTTTAAACCAGCATCTGCACTTCCTTCCTCCACTTGAACTAGATGAGAGCCAGCAATCAAACACCAGCAATAAAAAAGAACACACCAACATTCGCCCATTCAGTCAAATTACATTTGATCTTTGCCTCACCTCCATTTGCTCTTTTGGCTCCATGATTAGCCAACTGATTACCAAACAAGATATGTCCACGTTCCATGTTGGATGATGGTGGTGGTCAAAGTGCCGGATAAATGGAATGGTATTCCTTTATTCAAGCTATTGACATTATTATACCAGCCACCCAAAATTTAAATCTATTCCTTCTATATAAGTCGTTGATATGGATTGTAAATGGTGAATGCCCCAGTACTGATCCCACCTGTTCCAAATTGCCTACTCTAAAATGACGCAGTTATCTCAACTCTCTGTTGGTTAGCCAATCCTCCATCCGTGTCATGAGCTCTTACCTGCATAGCAAACCTCCTTGTGAAACCATTTTTTTGAATGCCTTTTCTAAATCCAGCATCAGTGCATTCACCAGTTCACTTTTATCCAGAACAGAATATGCAGGAGATATTCAGCTGAGCAGGGTGCATCTGTGGGAAGAGAAAGAGTTAACATTTTAGGTTGCAAATCCTTCCTCAGAACTGGCAAGAAGACAACCAAAGATCGTGAAGCTGCGGTGAGAGTGGGGGAGTGGGGGTATCACTTGTAGAGTAAAGACAGACACAGAAAATTGAAGTAACTCAGCAGGACAGGCAGCATCTCTGGAAATAAGGAATGGGTGATTTTTCGAGTCGAGACCCTTCTTTGGACTGAGTCAGGGGAGAGAGACACACCGAGATATGGAGGGGTGAGGTGTGAAAACGAGACATCAAAGGGGACGCAGATTAAGGAAAATGTAGAGTAGATCATTGTTAGCTGGGGAAGGTGACAACAAAGATAAAAGTTAATCAGGGAGACTGTCAGACTGGTTGTAAGCTGCCCAAGTGAAATAGGAGGTTCTGTTCCTCCAATTTGCGTTGGGCCTCACTCCGACAGTAACCCTCCTCACTCCGACAGTGGAGGAGGCCCAGGACTTTTGTAGAGTAAAACTGGAGTGACAGTGTGTTAAACAGTAAACATTGTTATCCGGCCAATAACTGAATGGGAGCAATCAGAAAGTGCGACACAGAAAAACAGTGTAGGAGACACAAGAGACCATAGATGCTGGAATCTTGAGTAAGAATAAACTGTTCGAGGAACTCGGCGGGCCAGACTGAATCTGCGGAGGGAAATGATCCAGATTCAGGATTAAATGTAGGAGTGCTCAGATGCAGCCTAACTTGTTGCCTGTTTGCAATTTCCAGTATTTTCTTTTTTTTTTAATTCAGATTTCCATCATCTCCAATTCTTGTTTTGATTTTCCCTTTCCATTCATTGGACACATGGCAAATAATAGGCAATTCCCGTTATTTATGTATGTTCTTGGCTGGTGGGTAAAGACTCCATCAATGCCACTTTCTCATCTATTGAGCTTTTTAATAAATTAACACCAATCCACATTAGGTCGTGAAAGTGGGACAGGGGCTTAAGTCTTAATGCACTTTATCAGTTTATTTATTCATGTGTGTATATATTTATATAATGGTATATGGACACACTGATCTGTTCTGTAGTCATGCCTACTATGTTCTGTTGTGCTGAAGCAAAGAAAGAATTTCATTGTCCTATCAGGGACACATGACAATAAACTCTCATGAATCTTGAATCTTGAATCTCTCTTGAAGCCCAGACTTAAGCAAATCCTGATTCCTGGAAGAAACAGTTATGGGCCTGTTCCACTTAAGCAATTTTTTAGGCAACTACAGGTTACCAATTTGCTGCCACATGTTCGCCGGTGGTTGCTGGGAGTAATCTCCTCAGTCGCGCAAAAAGACGTAGCGTCTTTCTGGTCGCCGCTAAATTTTCAACATGTTGAGAAATTTTCGGTGACAGTGGGTTTGACGTCAATGAGCGTAGCTTGACTTCTCCTGACGTAGGTGCTGTCGTAGGTTGTCGGCAGGATGACGTAGGTTGTTGCTGGTTTTTCGGCGACTTGCTACGCCTATGACAGTCGCCAGCAGTTGCCTAAAAAAATCGCCAAATGGGACAGGTCCTTTAGAGTCTCCCCTCAAAGGATTGCCCACATGACCTAACCAAATCAGTCTCCAACGCCAGAGCTAAGCAAACTTTCCAACTAATACTTTATAAATATATAGTGTGCCATGTGATTTTAATGCACATATTCCTCAGAAATCAGTAGATTCTCATCAACTCGGAATGGTCACTGCAGCCGAGTCAATTAACTGGCATCACGTTAAAGCTTTCTCTGCCTCAGAGGGCGGTGGAGGCCGGTTCTCTGGATACTTTCAAGAGAGAGCTAGATAAAGATAGTGGAGTCAGGGAATATGGGTAGAAGGCAGGAACAGGGTACTGATTAGGGATGATCAGCCATGAACACTTTGAATGGCGGTGCTGGCTCGAAGAGCCGAATGGCCTACTCCTGCACCTATTGTCTATTATTTATGTGCAAATTCTCCTTTATCAAGGCTTAACATAACTAAACCTCAAAGCATAACAGATACACAGAAAGGACACAAAACGTACATTTGTTTTATTATTATGCAGAACACACCTGAACCGTAAGTGCAAGTAAATGTAGTTTAAAGGAGCCTGAGTATTTAAGTATTCTATGTTTCACTCGAATCTTGCACAGATACGTGTAATTTAACTCAAAGAGTGGGAGGAATTTGTTATCTTGGCTTCATCTAGCTGTAATGGCATTTGACAACAGAAAGGTATCTGCTCATCTGTCTGCCTTGCAGTACTTTAAAGCTGATGCCTGCCCAACCCCAACACAAGTGACAACCAGGCTCCCAGTGTATTAAGCACAAACTCTCATTACAAATCTGACTTCACCTGCAACTCACTAACAACACAGCTATTGTATACAATCACCCTTTGACTGGTCCTTACATTAGGGTGTTGTCCCTTGGTTCCAATGGATGAGAGCTGCACCTCTCTTCAAACTGCAGTAATGGCCATGTTTATTTTGCTCTATCTCAATGCATATTTGCTTCTGTGGCTGCATTGCAAATAGTCGCTTGGATTGTGCACCACCTTGGAAGGAAATACGAGGAGGATTTGCGGTGGCACAAGGATATTTTACAGATGTCAGGGTGAAGGTTCCATTGTTTGTAAGCTCATTGCAGATTTAGTTTTCATGTCTGCAGCAATTATATTTAAGCTTTTGGTTTTGTTTAGTTTAGTTTCGAGAGTGTGGAAACAGGCCGTTCGGTCCACCGTCCGCACCGACCAGCAATCCTCGCACACTAACACTATCCCACACACATTAGGGACAATTTACAAAGCCAATCAACCTACATACCTGGACGCCTTTGAAGTGTGGGACAAAACCGAAGATATGGCAGAAGACCCACGCAGGTCATGGGGAGAACGTACAAACTCCGTACAGACAGCACCCGTAGTCAGGATCGAACCTGGGTCTCTGGCGCTGTAAGGCAGTAGCTCAACTGCTGCGCTCTTTAACTTGAATTAAATAGAGAAACCATAAGTGATGCTGTCCATAGGATTCTTGTGGAAGTTTTCTCTTGGTAAACAAATGCAACACAAAGAAATGTTGTCATCTAGGTGTCATCTAGTGGAGACTGACTGAACTGTGCAGCTTTAAATGCATCCACACAACATTATGCTTCTGAAGGATCATCTTTCTCTGTGTGTACCTCTTCTGCCTGTCCAAAGTGAACCTGCCTTCTCCAGCATGTTGTGGAATGCTCAGCAGACCATAATCATTTTTAACACCAACCATTGAATATTGAAGGACTTCTCCAGAACAGTATCCCTACCTGAAGTGCATTTTCAAAGCTCGAATAGCTTCTGAATATAATTTCTGGTCAGATAGCTGTTATAGTGTTTCTATCGTTTGCAGCTTAGAGTCCTCAGTGCAAAGCTGAAGCATGTTGTATGGATATTCTTTATACAACATGTTTAAGACAGGCAGACAGCGCTCTGCTTGGAGGGTTGAGAATATTATGGGGGTAGCTGCTGCAGGAGGAACTCTTTCACACAAAGAGTTGTGAGTCTGTGGAATTCTCTGCCTCAGAGGGCAGTGGAGGCTGGTTCTCTGGATGCTTTCAAGAGAGAGTTAGATAGAGCTCTTAGGCATAGTGGAGCTAAGGGATATGGGGAGAGGGCAGGAATGGGGTACTGATTTTGGGTGATCAGCCATGATCACATTGAATGGCGGTGCTGGCTCGAAGGGCAGAATGGCCTATTCCTGCACCTATTGTCTATTGAATGGTTTTAACAGCTTCCTGGTTATCTTGCACAGCACCCAGTGAAACATCTTCCTGTGGTGGCAAATCGGCAGAACATCCATGGAAAAACAACCCAGTAAAGGAGCATTCCAGACAGTGTCTTTAGTTGCACGATTGCAGGTATGGCTCCTAGACCTGTGGACAAGTCAGACATATTTTACCTAGGCAAAACTCAAAGGGAGAAAGCTGGAAAAGAGATGGAGGTGGGACAAAGCCTGCCAAGTGATAGTTGTAAATTGTGTTGTCCCATCCCAACTCTTTTCCAGCTCTCACCACCCAACTACAATCAGTCTTAAGGCAGAGATAGACAAATTCTTGATTAGAACGGGTGTCAAGGGTTATGGGGAAAAGGCAGGAAAATGGGATTAGGAGGCAGAGATCAGCAATGATTGAATGGTGGAATAGACTCGATGGGCTGAATGGCCTAATTCTACTCCTATAACTTGTGAACTTGTGAAGAATGTGCTGACCCAAAACATCGCCTGTCCATGTCCTCCACAGATGCTGCCTAACCCGCTGAGTTATTTCAGCACGCTGTGTTTTACTCGAGATTCCAGCATAAAAACATACAAACATAGAAACATAGATACAGGAGTAGACCATTTGGCCCTCCGAGCCAGCATCACCATTCAATGTGACCATGGCTGATCATCCAGAATCAGTACCCTGTTCCTGATTTTTGCACATTAATCTCCTGTGTGGAACCTTGTCAAAGGTTTTTGAAAGTACAGATACCAGGGGGGATTTCAGGTTGTCAGGGGGGGAATTAGCAAACTCAAACTGTTAGAAATAAAGGATTTTCAGTATTATATGCATATTATTTGGAATGCACTTTTTGAGGCAGGCAATCTTGGAAAGGAGGGGGGAATGACATTCTGACATATGGTGAAAGGGGTGCATGGGGCAAACAAGGTTGAGAACCACTGCTCTATATATTGGCTTAGAAAACCATTCCATATACACTCCAGGAAATCCTCCTCCTCAGTGCTGTTACCAATTTGGTTGGCTCAGTCTATATGTAGATTAAAGTCACCCATGATAACTGCTATACCTTTGCCACACAAATCTCTAATTTCCTGTTTGATGCTATCAAACCTCACTACTGCTGTGTGGATGTCTGTACACAACTCCAACAAGCGTTTTCTGCCAGTGGCTATTTCGCAGTTCTACCCACACAGATTCTACAGCATCCAAGCTAATGTCTCTCCTTACTATTGCATTAATCTCCTCTTTAACCAGCAATGCCACCCCACCTGCTCTTCCTTTCTGTCTATCCTTCCTGAATATCGAATACCGCTGCATGTTGCGCTACCAGCCTTGGTCACGCTGGAGCCATGTCTCCGTAAACCCAACTATATATATCCGTTAACAGCCAGCTGCGCACTCAATTCATCCACCTTATTACGAATGCTTCTCGCATTAAGACACAAAGCTTTCAAGTTTGTTTCTGTTTTCCCCCTTCGACCTTTTTGCTTCTGCCCTCATTTTACAGCCCTCTGTCTCCCTGCATTGGTTCCAATCCCCTGCCATATTAGTTTAAACGTGACCTTTCCTGCACTCTCTTTCCTGTTAACTGCATGCATACGCATCCACGTTGTTGAACCCAACCCCCGTCCACTATTTAATTTAAACCCACCCATGTCGCACTGGCATCTGCATCCAGACATCTTTTAGCTTCCTGGTCCATTTGTGTATGACTTGAGAAATCCAGGAGCCGTCTTCAATAGATTCCTCGGAAGATTCTGATGTAGAGGGCTGCAGTCTCTTTGCAATCCTCTGGAAATATGTGTCCATAGATCTAACAGTTAGAGGAGGTTGCAAAGATATGCCATCACCTGATATAAAAACGTGAGGCACTGAGAGACTGTTGTCTGATACATCCATGTCTCTACTTATGCACACTGTAAAATATTACCATCAAAGAACTAAACATATAGCAAGTACGAGGAAGATTTGAGATGACGCAAGGATATTTTACACATGCCAGGGTGTTAAGGTTCCATAGTTTGTAAGCTCAAAGAATTTTTGATTTTCAGGTTTGCCGCAATTATATTAAAGCTTTTAACTTGAATGAAATAGGGACAATGCAGTCCATAGGATTCTTGTGGAAGTTTTCTGTTTGTAAAGTGTCTCATAAGCAGCTGGAAGTGGGTCTGAAGTAGCCTCGTGCTGTTTGTAGGTTCATGCAGTTGTTCAACTGGTTTCTGCACTGGATCATACGTCCATGTTGTAGGAGCTGAATTAGGCCATTCAGCCCACCAAGTCTACTCCGCCATGGCTTTCCCTCTTAACCCATTCTCCTGCCTTCTCCCCATAAACATAGACATCAAAACATAGAAACATAGAAAATAGGTGCAGGTGAAGTCCATTCGGGGGCCCTTCCAGCCAGCACTGCCATTCAATGTGATCATAGTTGATCATCCAGAATCAGTACCCCGTTCCTGCTTTATCCCCATATCCCTTGATTTCATTAGCCGTAAGAGCTATATGTAACTCTCTCTTGAAAACATCCAGTGAAGGCGTCCACTGCCTTCTGTGGCAGAGAATTCCACAGATTCACAACTCTCTGGGTGAAAATTTTTTTCTTCATCTCAGTCCTAAATGGCCAACCCCTTATTCTTAAACTGTAACGCTTGGTTCTGGACACCTGTTAGGTACTTCCCCCCCCCCCCCCCCCCCCCTCTAGTGAATGCTATGTACTTAACTCTTTTGTTTCTCTCCTGAGTGCAGGCCCCGTGGCTGGGGGTCAGGAATCAAGGGGTTAAGGGCTCCTGTTCCCGATTGGCCAAGCTGCGTCAGGTGACGGGTGACTCATCGAAAGCTTAAATACCAGGAGTCTCCCAGAACTCTCTCTCTCTTCGTCGACCCTGACTCATGAACAGACTATGGTTTGAACTGCAGGAGGCCTGGCCACATGGCATAGAACTTTGTGTATTATTACCTACATTTGTCAATTACTATTGAATTGGGACGGATAAGGGCTGACCTGAGGGTTTTCGTGTATTTTGCTTCAGGGTTATTTCCATTTAGGCAGGTTAGAGACTCTAGTTCGACGGCCCATTGCGAGGCTGGCTGGAGCACTGTTATCTTTGTTTATTAGTTTATTCTTGTCCTTGACTGGATTGTTTGAATCAAGTTTGGGTTTTAACTAAATAAAATACTATTTTCTTGAACTTGAGCCTGGTTTTTAACTATGTTACGCGGCTCTGAAGTACCTGCATTCGGGAGTTGTAACAAAATGGGGGCTCATCCGGGAGCTTTGAGGACCCTAGACAGTTTTGGGTTTTTTTTGGTAGGCTTCTGGGGACTGAGGAAGTCTGTGTTGTGAGGAGATTTTTTTCTCTTCCGTTTGTGGTAACATTAGTGACCAGGGTTTGGTTGGTGGTTTGGTCCTACATTGGATATGGAGTTTAAAGTGCAGGAATTTACTGAGGCTCCTAGTGAAATGTACCAAGGAGCATTTGTGTATGCTGGCAGAGACCTATAAGGTGCCTATTGATAAGCATTTGAAGAAAGGGGCTGTAAAGTCGGAGTTATGGTCTGCGTTGGTGAGGAATGGGGTATTGCCTGCTGGTGCCGACAGTCCTCTATCTTCTACACAGCCTGGTCAGGACATGGGGGACCTCATTCGATTGAAGGAGTTAGAGCTTGAAATGAAAAAGGAGGAGAGGGCCTTAAGAGAGAAAGAGCTCATGCTCCAATCAGAGCTGGAAATGAACCGCCTTGAGCTGCGGGAGAAGGAATTGAATGCCTCCCGAGTTTCTTCTAGGGAACGGGAGTTTGATATGAGCAAGAACATCCGCCTGGTTCCCCCGTTTAATGAGAAGGATGTGGACAAGTATTTTGCAGTGTTTGAACGGACGGCTTCGTCCTTGAAGTGGCCTAGGGACATGTGGTCCTTGCTATTGCAGAGTGTCCTTGTGGGTAAAGCACAGGAGATGTACTCGTCGTTATCTGTTGACAACAGTAGGGACTATGAGTGTGTGAAGTCTAAATACGGTTTTTTAAGGGCTTATGAATTAGTTCCAGAGGCGTACCGGCAGAAGTTCCGGCGCTTTAGGAAGTTTGATAGTCAGACTTATGTGGAGTTTGCTTGGGAGAAGGGGGCACGTTTTGACAGGTGGTGCGCTTCTCAAGGTGTGAAGGACTTTGAGCTGCTGCGGGCCTTGATGATCATGGAAGACTTTAAGAACTGTCTCCCTGAGTTGGTTGCTACTTACCTTAATGAGCACAAAGTGATGGAGGTGTCTAAGGCCGCGGTGTTAGCAGATGAGTCTGTATTGACTCATAAAACTGAGTTTGCTGGGCGATCCTATAGTTTTGGTGCACGGCCGTTTAATCGTGGTGGTGTCACCGGTGGCAGTGCCAAAGTTGTTTCTGTGCCTGCAAGTGTCAGCTCATTAATACAGGGGGAGATCCGAGCTGATAAGGTTGACGGAGATTTCAGGACTAAGGAAGGGCCTGTGTGCTACTATTGTAAAGGGAGCGGGCACATCTTAAAGTCGTGTCCTGTCCTGCAAAGGAAAAATGCAAAGCCTGGGGCTGTGGTTTCTGGGATGCCCGTGTCTGATAAGTGTAGGAATTATTCTGCGTTCATCATGAAAGGTTTTGTTTCTCTAGAGAATGGGGGTCACAGAGTTCCAGTATCCATCTTGCGTGATGCTGGTGCTACTCAGTCCTTTATATTGGATAGTGTACTGCCGTTTTCTGGGGAGTCATCGGTTGTTTCCAGTGTCCCAGTGGTAGGATTCGGGTTGGAGGACATGGAAGTGCCTTTGCATACCGTGAGTCTCGAGTCCGAGTTGGTTTCAGGCCGGGTAATTGATGGGTTACGGCCGTGTTTTCCCGTTGTGGGAGTTTCTGTGATTTTAGGGAATGACTTGGCAGGAGGTAGAATTTTAATTACTCCTGAGGTGACGGCTGTTCCGATGGTGCAGAGTCCTGATATATTGGCAATGCAACAACCGACGGTCTTCACAGCTTGTGCCGTCACGAGGGCTAGGGCTAAGAGCCAGGCAAAGTTTGAAGATGTAGTGGACCTGAGTGAGAGCATTTTTGGGGATCAGGATGATGGATCCTGTGTTGTGAAGGGTGTTTCTACATCTCAAGACGGGAGTCTCAACAACTCCCCAAACATCGGAAACATTTTTCTTGCATCCAATCCCTGTCCAATCCCTTAAGAATTTTATGTTTCCATAAGATCCCCTCTCATCCTTCTAAATTCCAGTGAATACAAGCCCTGACACCCCTACTGATCAATCAATCCTACAGTGTTACTGCATGAGCTGCATCATGAAGTCTTCACAGAGATCTGCTGACTATTCTGGACAGGTAGCAGCTCCAATAATGATGCAACTGAACGGCAAAAAGGTGGCTCTATTCCTCTGAAATATTCCTTCAAAGTTTCTTGAAATAGCGAGCACAATTCCCATTAGGAAAATCTTCGATCATCACTCAAGCCAGCAGATGTGAAGCTGCAACATTTAGTGTGAGAAAGCAATGTTGAATTAGTGTCCTGAGTTCAGTTCTGCTCTCCCTGAGTTTCAAGCACTGGCAGGCTGGGAGGAACTGCAGGTCAGATTTAAGGGCGGCACGGTGGCGCAGTGGTAGATTTGGCGCCTTACAGCGACACAGACCAAGGTTCGATCCTAACTATGGGTGCTGACTGTGCAGTGTTTGTATATTCCCCCTGGGACCATTTGGGGTTTCTCCAGCTGCACTGGTTTCCTCCCACATTCCAAAGACGTGTAGGTTTGTAGGTTGTAAATTATCCCTCTTATGCATGATAGAATAGAGTGTTGGTCAGCGCGGACTCAATGGGCTGAAGGGTCTGTTTCAACGCTGTATCTCTAAACTAAACTAAAAGTGGAGTACAGGAGAGACGTACTATGAACCCACTGACTCCCATGGCTATATGGACTACACTTCTTCCCACCCTGCTTCCTGTAAGGACTCCATCCCCTACTCCCAGTTCCTCCGTCTACGCCGCATCTGCACCCAGGATGAGGTGTTTCAAACCAGGGCATCGGAGATGTCCTCATTCTTTAGGTAACTGGGGTTCCCCTCTTCTACTATAGATGAGGCACTCACCAGGGTATCTTCTATACCCTGTAACTCTGCTCTTATTCCCCATTCGCAACAAGGGCAGAGTCCCCCTTGTCCTCACCTTCCACCTTACCAGCCGTCACATACAACATATAATCCTCCGACATTTTCGCCACCTCCAACGGGATCCCACCACTGGCCACATCTTCCCATCTCCTCCCCTGTCTGCTTTCCGCAGAGACCTCCGTAACTCCCTGGTCAATTCATCCCTTCCCACCCAAACCACCCCCTCTCCTGGCACTTTCCCTTGCAACCGCAGGAAATGCTACACTTGTCGCTTTACCTCCCCCCTTGACTCCATTCAAGGACCTAAGCAGTCTTTCCAGGTTATGCAGAGGTTCACTTGCACCTCCTCCAACCTCATCTATTGCACCCGCTGCTCTAGGTGTCAGCTGCTCGACATCGGTGAGACCAAGCGTAGGCTTGGCGATCGCTTCGCCCAACACCGCCCCTCGGTTCGCAATAACTAACCTGATCTCCCGGTGGCTCAGCACTTCAACTCCCCCTCCCATTCCGAATCCGATCTTCCTCCATGGCCAGAGTGAGGCCCACCGTAAATTGGAGGAGCAGCACCTCATATTTCGCTTGGGCAGTTTACACCCCAGCGGTATGAACATTGATTTCTCTCATTTCAGGTAGTCCCGGTTTTCTCCTCCCCTTCCTAGCTCTCCCTCAGCCCACTGTCTCCGCCTCTTCCATTCTTCTTCCCACCACCCCCCCCCCCCCCCCCCCACCCTCACATCAGTCTGAAGAAGTGTCTCGACCCGAAACGTTGCCTATTTCCTTCGATCCATAGATGCTGCCTCACCCGCTGAGTTTCTCCAGCATTTTTGTCTACCTATGGATGAGACTAGATGTGTTAATATTACTGGCAGTACATTTTATGTTACATTTCTCAGATTAAGCCAATTCCTACACACCATCTCACAACAATGAACATGGATGTCAATCTGCCATTTTTTATATCCTGAACTGCAACATTTTTTAAGTTAATTTATAAGAACAATTTGCATACAATTGTATTCCCCAGAAGATCAGTATCAGTAAGATCAGAAGACGAGTTATGTTTCATGATGTTTAAGGTATGGTTACATATTACAACAATGCTTTGACCAGCCCAAGTGATTGAATAATCCCCTTGTGAGTAAGCCATTGACCTGTTCTCGCCTGCTACCGAGAATGGTTCTATGATGAGTACAACTTATCCAACTGTGAGTGACAGAGAGTGAGTGATATTATACACATACATATGCACGTATCTCTGAACTAAACTAAACTTGACATACTCTCACCTCACTGATTTTATTAAAAGACAATACTGTAATATGTTTATTGGGCTCTTTAAACATTGAGACATATAGACAGCAACTTAATGAGGCAAAGGATCAGAGGATATAGACCTAATGCAGGCAATTGGGATTAGACAAGATGGGCTATGTCAACATGGAGGTGTTTGTGGTGGTTTGCCCACGCAAACCACCACAAACTAGGCACCATGACTCCATAGCTCAGTTTCTGGTTGATTTATTCCTTCAGCTGTTGCAAGGTTGCCAAAAATACTCTATTAAAGGATGGTAAGGTAGATCATGAGAAATGGTTTCCTTTGTTGAGGATTCCAGGATAAAGGGGTATTATCTTAAAGCAGTGCCACGCACTTCAGAGGTAATATCAGTAATCATTTCTTCACGCCATCTACATCTTGAACATTCTGCTGTAAAAAAAGGTTCCAGTTCAAATGGGGACTGACAGAGATTTATTAGGCAAATAGTTTAAGGGTGAGCTACTTGGAATACTCAAGAAACAAAAGGTTGAGGATCACAAAGCTCCTGAATTGGAGGAGATCAAAATGATTAGAGCAACAAACCAATAAAGAGATTTGAACACAAGGTTCAGATTTTTTTGTATTAAAGCATTGTTACACTGGGATATGAATGAATAATGAGACAGATTCAGGAGTTCAAATACATTCTGCTTTTCTAGTGTTCTTATGGTTTGATGGTTAACAATGGAAAAATTAGAACACACCATTTTATGTAAGCCCAGAAATCATTGAGTTACTGAATTTTTCACAATGAATATCAAAATCTTAGCATAAGAGATTAAAGCACAAATGATTGAAATATGCACCTGATCGAAGAGTTTAACGCAATATTTTGATTGAATGTCACGGAAAATAATTTGGCATTTATTTCAGTGTTAGGAGTATATAAAACAAAGAACATTCATCTCCCCGCAGGAATGTGTGTTTGCGTGTTATTTAAGTAAAGAAGACTAAAATCTTTACAATTCAGTCAATTTTCTCCAGTGGGACTACTGACTGGGACAAGGGTAGTTGTCAATAAATGATTCCTATTGTTTAAAACTCATCCCTGGCCCAGATTCCGTTATTAAACTCTTGTGGGAATGTTACACAGTCAGCGATGCCATCTTTCTGAAACCAAGGCTGTTGGGGGGTTATGAAGATCTCACAATAATACTTTAAGGAGAGCATGTGTGTTCTCTCAATGCCCTCGCCAACATTTACCATTCAACCAACACCTAAAGCAAATGATCTTATAATTTATCCAGTTTGCTGTGCACAAATTGATTGCCTAAATCCCCCCATTTCAGCAGTGGACAGCTCTAGAGAAAAATGTTTGTCTTAAAGACCCTTTGGAAGGTCTAGAATTTCTCTCAAAGACCCTTTGGAAGGTCTAGAATTTGTGAAAGATGCTATACCAGTGCAAATCCTTTCCTTCCTATCTAACAAAGGTTTGCAATGGAAGCACATTCCTACTAAGTTCAATAATGGCCTGTATTGTGCATGTGTAATAAAAGAAAACAAGTCCTTATGGTCCCCTAATTTGAGAAAGGACATTCTTGCTATTGAGGGAGTGCAGCATAGGTTTACAAGGTTAATTCCCGGGATGCTGTCATATGCTGAGAGAATGGAGTGGCTGGGCTTGTACACTGGACTTGTGTGGAGTTTGGAAGGATGAGAGAGGTTCTTATTGAAACATATAAGATTATTACGGGTTTGGACATGCTAGAGGCAGGAAACATGTTTTCCAATGTTGGAGGAATCCAGAACCAGGGGCCACAGTTTAAGAATAAGGGGCAAGCCATTTAGAACGGAGACGAGGAAACACTTTTTCTCACAGAGAGTTGTGAGTCTGTGGAATTCTCTGCCTCAAGAGGGCGGTTCTCTGGATGCTTTCAAGAGAGAGCTAGATAGGGACTCTTAAAGATAGCGGAGCCAGGGGATATAGGGAGAAGGCAGGAACAGGGTACTGATTGGGGATGATCAGCCATGATCACACTGAATGGCGCTGCTGGCTCGAACGGCTGAATGGCCTACTCCTGCACCTATTGTCTATCAAATGAGATATGCTCACAATAATTATCCAGAGTAAAACACAAAGTGCTGGTGGAACTCAGCAGGTCAGGCAGCATTTCGGGAAGGAATGGACAGGTGATGTTGGGTCGAGACCCTCGGATTGGGTAGTCTAAACCTACCCAGATGCTGCCTGACCCACTAAGTTCCTCCAGCACTCTGTGTTTTGTTCAAGCTTCCAACATCTGCAGTTTCTTGCCTCTCAATTATCCGGCGTAATGTCTTTCTGCTCACATCCCTGCAACTTTAGATTAAATGAAATACTTATTTAATTGTATTCTTCACTTGGTCTGGACAGGCTTATAAATAGCTGTTTACATTGCTGAACTTTATATAAATTTGAACAAATTGGTATATTGGTACCGAATAGAACATATCTAGACGTATAGAAGATTGGAACAGTCATCGATGGGACTTTGCAGGAACTCTGTTTTCAGTATTTATTAACCCTTTATTCTAGGGCTTTTTATGAAATCAGTGATAAACTAAACCAGGAACTTCAGAAAATAAGAACAGAGCAGGATTCATATGGTTCATAAGTTATAGGAGCAGAATTAGGCCATTTGGCTCATCAAGTCTACTCCGCCATTCAATCATTGCTGATCTATCTCTCCCTCTCAATCCCATTCTCCTGCCTTCTCCCAGTTAGACCTTAAGTCTCAACATGCCTGTTCTGCCAATGAGTAAGATCATGCCTAATCTGCTATGGGCCTCTTTTCTGCCTTCTTGCCCATTTCCCATAACGCTAGGTGCCTTTTTGATTAAAAACCTGCCCATGTCTTGAATGTATTGTGATTCAGTCTTCAAGGCTTTCTGGGTTTTGCATGGAATCACATACACCTAGAGAAGAAATTCCTCTAACCTTCATTGTAAATTGATTTTTTTTTTTTAATTCTGAAACCATGCACCCTAGCTCTGGATTCCTGCTCAAGGAAAACATTCCCTCATCATCAACTTTGTGAAGCCCCACAGAATCTTGAACATTGAATTCTCCAATGTTAGATAACTAACCCCTCCCCCTCCACTTTCTCCCCCAAAATCCACCTTGCAATTTACTCCCCCCCCCCCAGCCACCACACCACTCCCCTCACCTGAACCATGGCTGATCTTGTACCAGTTTCTCCCATCCCCCCTCACCCTCTAATTGCATTCCTTCCACTAGTGCACATTGACAACTTAAAAAAATATTTTCTGCATTTTGAAATCCGCAATTTTTAATTCTTTTGGGGCCCACACCTGTCTTTTCATCTCAGGCCTTTGTCCAACAATCAGCCTATCAAACTCCCTCTCGCCTTTGTTCACCTATTACCAGCCTTGCTCTGTCCTGCCCTCCTCTCTTGCAGCTTTCTTCCCCCAACCCCTTCAATTAGTCAGAAGAAGGGTCCCGACCCGAACCATGTCCTCCAGAGATGCTGCCTGACTTGCTGAGCTACTTCTGCATTTTGTGTCTTTCTTTGGTAAACTAGCATTTGAAGTTCCTTGTAAATACCCCTCAGAATCTTATATATTTCAAGATCATCTTGCATCCTTATAAATTCCAATGATCTAAGGCTGCTTCCTCTGTTATATCCTCATCCATGCAGTGAGCTTCAAACTGTGCTGATCTGGGTATAATTCCCTCTGTTTCAATTCTCATTATATGGGAGGTCTCCAAGAGATTGAAAAATGTCAGACCCAATATTTTCTTATGAAATATCGCCATCCTGGAAATAAATCCACCGTTTCTTTTTCTAAACTAGCCCTATTGCAAATGTATTTCTTGATAAACAAGGAGGCCAAAATTGCCGGTTTTGGCTCATCAATTCCATAGAGCCATAGAGTTATATATATAACACAGAAACAGGATATTCAGCCAAAATGCTCCATGTCAGCCAAGATGTCCATCTGAACTAGTCCCTTGCCTGTATTTGACCCATATCCCTCTAAACCTTTTCTATCCATATTCCTATCCAAATATCTTTTAAACATTGTAATTATACACGCCTCAATAGCATCCACTGGCAGCTCGTTCCACGCACCCACCATCCACTGTGTGAGAAAGTCATCCATCGGGTCCCTTTTAAATCTTTCCCCTCTCACCTTACACCTATGACCTCTAGTTTTAGGCTCCCCTACCCTGGGAAAAAGGCTTTGACTATCCACCCTATCTATGACCTTCAAATTTGTATACACTTCTGTACTTCCATTCCCAAGTCTTACCTTGTGCAGGAACACTGCATACAAAAAGTAAACCATGTTCAAAACTGTCAGTGTGAACAAGTTTCATTCATTAATTTTAAGTGGAGATACAAGAATTTCCTGTGCTCAAATATAAACTTACTTTAATAAAACCATGTATTCTGATTTAATCTACTTTCATAATTAAAGTTCACAGAATAGAGCTCCACTTTATTGTGAGGGTTCTTCTGCCTATATTTTAAATGCTCTGAAACTCCTATTTTTTCCAAAAAGCTATGATTGTAAACCATTTAGGGTGACACGGTGGCGCAGTGGAAGAGCTACTGCCTTATAGCGCCAGAGACCCGGGTTCAACCCTGTCTAAGGGAGCTGCCCGTAACGAGTCTGTACGTTCTCCCCGGGTGGGTTTTCTCCGAGATCTTTGGTTTCCTCCCACATTCCAAAGACGTACAGGTTTGTAGGTTAATTGGCTGGGCATAAATGTACAATTGTCCCTAGTGTGTGTGGGGTAGTGTTAATGTGCGGGGATCGCTGGTCGACGTGGACTCGGTGGGCAGAAGCGCCTGTTTCTGTGCTGTATCTCTAAAGTAATAAACTAAGAGAATGAATTCAAAGCCTCCCAGGATAGGTGTACAACTATATATAACAATTTAATTCCAACATTAAAAGCCAAACCTTTATTTGGCCATACATTTGCACCGTGAAAATTGTTTAGACCAAAAAGAAATATGGTCTATTTTTGAGGTTCCAGTCAGTATTTAATGGAAATGAATGAAGCTGCGTTGATTTCAGACCACATGGAGATTTGTCTATAATTGAAAAAATCATATTTTCCAGTACAATTGTATGAACAGAATTACATTTTCATGTGCACTCTATTATAATGAATCTTTTTTGCAACATTTGAGAATCTGTCATCTCATAGAATTTGATTAAATGTGACATGTGCAAGGCAGCCAAAGATCTTTTAAACACTCATTCAGGGTGGCATTCAGTAAGAGTGCAGGTGTTGTTGAAATAGCTGCTTTGTGATGTCCTCAATGCTTGGCCATGCATTGAGCTCAGAACTGTGCTGCTCTGGACATGCTTCCCCTCTCTCTGCTGTTGCTCTGACCGTGTGGGTGGATTCCTGGGTGTTGCACAGTGTCTGAAGGAGCTTTTGGCCTTCTTCCCATCCCACTTTCCCACCAGAATAAGTCATTCAAAGACAAGGCTATCAATCTGCTTTTCTTTTATTTGAGTGTTCAATTTTCTCCAAATTGAACTGCCACTCAGTGTATGATTAACACATTTTTGCAGGAAATGTAGACACATTGTTAACTGGGAAAATTGTGTAAATGTGTATGTTTATACATTTCTGGAATATAGTTTTGATGATTGTTTTAGAGATGTAAATTATGTAAGTTATATGTAAGTTATATAAAATCAATAACATTTTTAATTAATTCTTTCTGGCAAAAATTGGTCACAGGGCCAATTCTAAGTGTCTCTGCCGGTTAATCAATTAGTAGGATCCCACCCTGGCAGAGCACCAGAGTAAGACTCTTCTTTCTCAACTTTCCTCAGACACACCATCCTGAGAAGCCACTTTTTCCTACCACAGGATGCCCAAGAGAGCTCTATAGCTAGCAGTCTGACAGCCAAACTGAACCCTGGCCTTTTGTATCCTGCCAGGTTCGAAAAGCTGGACATCACCCCTAAAAGTGCCCAGAAGATTAAGCCCGTTCTTGAGCGGTGGATGGCTGAGGCTGAGGCCCGCCACCGAGCAGGAATGCAGAATCTAACTGAGTTTATCGGCAGTGAGCCCTCCAAAAAGCGCAAGCGGCGGACGTCTTTCACCCCCCAGGCCTTGGAGATCTTAAATGCCCACTTTGAAAAGAATACGCACCCGTCAGGCCAGGAAATGACAGAAATCGCCGAGAAACTGAACTATGATCGGGAAGTGGTTAGAGTGTGGTTCTGCAACAAGAGGCAAGCGCTGAAAAACACAGTCAAACGCTTAAAACCACCCGAGCCCTCGACAGGCCTGGCCATGGAACCCCTCACAGACACTTTCGAAGAAGCCTCATAAAAAAAAACAAAAGGCCCACCAGTAAGTCATGAAGCGACATCTTTGGAAGAGACCTTGCACATCTCCTGCAAGTAACAGAATGCAAAGTGCTGTGTGTAAACACATTTTCAGACTGTCTGTTGAGTTTACTATTGAAAAAAGCAACACATTATTGTGCGGTAGAATTAGTTTTAATGGAAGAAAAAAAACACCCAGTCTTTTAGCAGGCTGAAACTGAACCAAATAGACATTTCTTGTACTGTAAAATATGTGAAAATATTTGACTGAGAAAAAAACCTACCATGAGTTACAGAGAGCTCTGATTGAACAGAGGGACCGCATCTGAAGTAGTGCCTGTCATTCAGTGTCAGGTACCCTGCTGCATTATTACTAATCTGTTAACCAAAGTCAGAACAAAAAAAAGCACCAGAATCAAAGTTATTAACCTACTGGTTTTCAACGTATATTGTATTTGAAGTTTTTACATTTGTGATTACAAAAAACGGATGAATTACTTTTCCTCCCCCTTCTGTTTATCATGTTGTGGGATCACAACTGTGAAAATCATTACAACGGTGTCATTTTGTCTTTCTTAACGTGCGACTGAAATGTTTGTGTGCCAACAATTTCTAAGTAATAAGCAGCTGCCAGTGGTTCTGTGTGATGAGTTTTAAATTGCACTGTAGTTCAGTAGTGCAATATGAAAGGGGAATTATACACATCGCCAGTAATGCAATGTTGGGTTTCCCTTTATTACAGTGGCCACAAACACAAAGAGGTTCTATTTAGCATTCCTGTATCAAAGCCTCAATTGTCTGTCTAATTGCAGCATCAATGTGAATTTTGTGTGCAAAGCAATTTTTCCAAAGTCTGTTAGCCAAAGAATTTCAACAGCATTGTGGTTAAGAGAAAAATGATAAAGGTTAAATTAGAGATTAGGACTTAGTCATGACCACATCATAGACTGTTTCATTGTTAATCTTATTTATTCAGAATAAGTATTGGAGCAATGCATAAGCCAAGGCCACTGAGCTACAGTAACTGCACAAGCTGTAACTGGCAATCATATTTCATTTACAGCTCCTGTTTTTCTTACAGATGTTTAGATGGCTGAGCATTTACCAGTTCCCCAAATCCCCAATGCCAAGGAAGCACATAAATGCACACACACATTTGACAAAGGTTTTCTTTAATGACTGCTGTGGTGTCTCTTTTGTTGGCCAAAGAATTGTGTCTCTTTTGTTGGCCAAAATTTTTTTTTTCCACATCAGGGTCACTATTTATGACTTAAGTTAATTTGTAGAAGACAGCATAGCCCCAAAGAATTGAGACTATATTCCAGATCTGGTCACACGAGATCATGTCTTCATTAGATCTCACCAAATATTACATATTTATTTGGAAACAGTGGATTTGAAATTACCAAAGACAGTGAAACCAAGGACTCATTGAAAAGAGATATATTCGCAATTATTTTACTCTTTCCAATTGAACTTTATAGATAACATTTAGGCTAATATCTGAGGATCTTAACTTTCACATGAAGTAGCATATTATCATATTCATGCAACATAGAGAGAAAATGTTATATCAGAAGTTATATCAAATTAGTGGAGAACGTCATAGAGCTGTTTCATTCAGGAATTTGTTTTCCATTGGTGGCATAGTATGATAATGATGAAATTGCAGTGTGTTTTGTATTTCACTTCTCCATTGACTTCAATGGAACCAAATGATGGAGCCAGAGAACATTTCACACACTCTACCATATTACACATTTTATGGCAATGACTGATGAAAACATTATCTTTACTTAAATGTCTTTAATCCAGACTTCCTGAAACCAATTAGGTTTGTTTCTCCACTACATTATTACACCTTTATTCGAATATTGAGCAAACATCAGTGGATATTCTAAAATGGATAAATGGTGGAAATGGTTTTGCATCAGTGGTCCTTTATTGAGTAGGTAACAGTTAGATATCTGCTTTCATAATACCCATTTTATTGACAAGAGGTCAAATAAGATGATGTACACGTGATTATTCAAGTCTCAGGCCAAATGGATTATCACATTTCTGTCTACTGAATAAACCCAGCATCTATGTGTATTAGGTGGTGTTTGACTCAAAGCATCATGCTAGTGTTGTGTTATGGAAGTGAAAAAAATAAGTAGAACATTTTGTCCAGATTCAAGCCATTTGGTCAACAGTAAGAACAGTTGCTAAACATTTGTTCAAGAGATTGTTTTTTTTTTTAAATTCAGGACTTGAGGGAAAGTGTTGTGACAGGAAAGATGAAGATGGCCAAGCTTCAAGTGATACTTCTGACATTGTAATGGGACATTTATATCATGAATTAATATTCATCTACATGGCCAAACGGTGAAGAGAGCTGAGCAATAATGAAACATTACACATAATGACAAACATAATGACCAGTTATTGTTGTGGGTGTACTAAACTTCCAGAAATGACGCCTAGACTGCCTGAGGCCAGGTGAAAAGTCTGCCATATAGCAAACCATGAATGCATGTTATTTCAAAGGAGCCAACCTCCAATATAAAGGAGGGAAGAAAATCAGTCACGTTGAGCTGAAATGGGTCGCAACAAAAGTCATTTTATCCAGACTCTGCTAACTGCCACCCTGAGAATCTTCATAATCATAAGCTTCTGAAGGCCTAATGGTCATAACACAACGGAAGGAGAATCATTACTAATAAACCACACTTTTTAAAGTGCTATTACTGATTTGTTCTATGGAGCAATCTCACCAAGACAATCGCTACAGTACTAGGTTGTTTGTCTGGTAACTCCTTGAATACATTGATCACTTGAATTATAACTAAATCGTTTTTCAGTATTCTAGACCCCGGCATTATAATCCCCAGTAAAATGTTAACCAATTTTGCAGAAACATTGTTGTACAACTGGCCATCAAGAGAGACATTGCAATATGACAGCTGTTGTTTACATTGATTATGTGTCTTACATTGATCCAGTATCCCTTTCTCTAATTTCACATGGGTTTTTTCTGTCCCCTTCAAGATCCTTATTTAACTTTAGAGATTCTGAAAAAAATCTAATACTTGAAAAAGTTTTCTTTAACTCATTTACTCATTCACACCACATTAGCAGATATGAAATATACTGAATGAAACTGAGAAAGATAAGTAGAGGCTTAATGTAACTCAAGCTGTAACCAAATATAGAATCAAAATGCCTTTGCTCATCTTATCAATGCTGGACCAAAGCTCAGAGTATATGAGTATAGGTATATGCACATTGTATAGATGTGGCTCAATATTACAGACAATCTCACAATATTAAGCTGTTACTTTTTAAATCTCTTTATAAATACTTTACCTCAACACTCTACTTCTAGTACCCTTAATTCCAACATTCAAAACCACTAATTTCCTTGTTAGAGTTTGATCAATTGAGTGAAATCTGTTTGGGTTGAAGTTTGCATTGTTCTCAGCTGAATGTGTAAGTCATGTGTTTTTGCTTGTTTATAAATTGAGAAAGTTCTATTTGTAGCACAGTGTCCATTGATTCATTTGCAAATGAGCGTTTTGCTAAAAGCTATAAAATTGTTGCCAGGGTCACTCAAATAAATTGCTGCAGAGTCAAGGTGTGAAACGCACCACCGTTACACTGACAGTAAAGAAGACGAACTCCTTGGAACTTCAAATCAAAGGAGGTTAAAAACTGGAGCCAGAGACAAAACCTACCCAATGAAGATCCTTTACTGTTCAGACATTTAAACCAAAGCTGACTTACCTGCACAGGTTGCTTACCTTTTATAGACTGAAAATACTGTACTTTCTCTACAGCAATATCTGTATGGTCAGTTAAGCTGCACTTTGTGTATTTCTAAACAGCTTCAGATCTGTCACTTTTACTTTGTACCATAAAAATAAACAAAACATTTGAAATGATATTTTTAAACAAAATGATTATTTCATGGATACTTTGGTTATGATGCTATGTGATTTAATGTTGATCTCTCCACAGAGTAAAAAAATGTGTACATTGTGGTTTTAGGGAAAGTTACTTGATCTTTTTAAGTATCATAATTCCTGGTGCTTTTGTTATAGCCTTTGGATGTAGATAGCTGGTGATTTTAATCTGATCAACTGATTAATATTGCCTCATTAATGTCACGAGTGTGGTACCGACTGGATCAGTACTGAGATTTTTATCACTGTTCATATTATTAGAGCAATTATTGGATTCATTCATATTTCGCAGCACAGAAATCATGAACGATGATTGGGTTTTTCTATGGCCTCTAAAAAGCACAAGCAGAAAACAGATGCATTGTAGACCTCTCTTTATGATTTTGGCACACCTTTAAACACTTTATGACTAATGAAGAACTTTTGAAGTGTAATAATTTGTACTGCTGGGAATTTTCATACAGCATTTCCTAAAATACCATTAAGATGATGTTGATTGAATGATGGACATTGGTACTAATGACAAGGGGGGAGCTTATCAGCTCTTCTTTGTAATAATTTGCAACTGACAAGCCAGAGGAACGTAGGTTTGTTGACTCACCTGACAGATGGTATCTCTGACAGATCAATGTTCTCTTTGTACTGAAGTATCAGATTTTAAACAAGTCTTGGGCATGTGAATTGAACCCACAAACCTGATTCAGATGCAAGCTGGGCACCCAGGATCCAAAGCTGACTAATGACGCAATTGTTGACCTCCTGACACAGAACCCAATGATATTACTCCATCCCTCTCTCCATCCCTCGCTCACCCGTCGTTGTACTAGCTTCAAAGTCATCTTGTTGAGGCTCATTGTCTGTAACTCATTTTCACTTAGTCCACAGCTAACAATGGCCTGTTTCCATTATCATAGTTACCTTTTTGCTTATCTTTCATTCATTTGCTCAATATTTCTCTATATCACCGTCTATATATTTCATTTCCCTTTCCCTTGACTGAGAGTCTGAAGAAGGGTCTCGATCCGAAACATCACCTATTCCTTTTCTCCAGAGATGCTGTCTGACCCGTTGAGTTAATCCAGCTTTTGTGCCTATCTCCAATAATAGCAATTGTTCAATAATAGCAATCATCGAAGAACGGTAACATGCATTTCATTTACACATTACTTCCCCTTGTGAGTTTGTTGTCATGAACATGGACGGTAGAGTTGCTGCCTTACAGCGCTTGCAGCGCCAGAGACCCAGGTACAATCCCAACTACGGGTGCTGTCTGTACGGAGTTTGTACGTTCTCCCCGTGACCGCGTGGGTTTTCACCGAGATCTTCGGTTTCCTCCCACACTCCAAAGACGTACAGGTTTGCAGGTTAATTGGCTTGGGATAAATGTAAAATTGTCCCGGGTGCATATAGGATAATGTGAATGTGCGGGGAATCCCTGGTCAGTGCAGACTCGGTGGGTCGAAGGGCCTGTTTCGGCGCTGTATCACTAAACCAAACTAAATATCACAGTTTATATTTCTGTGTTTCTTTCATTGCTCCAGCCAATCACCAATGTGTCATTGTTTAACAAAGAAACCTATAAAATGTAGACAGCCAATGATGACTCTAAGCAGAGAGATATTCATCACCTTGTTTATGAGCAAGCAAGTTAGGAACAGCTGGAAGCCACTTGGCCCCTCGAGTCTGTTCCACCATTCAATGAGATTATGATCGCTCTGATGGTAGCCTCAGCACATTCCAACCCTTCAACAGTAGCCTTTCACCTCTTTTTGTATCAAGAAATATCTACCTCTGCCTGAAAAATACTCTCTTTCCCCCGCCAATTTAGAAGGCATTTCAAAGACTTTCAATCCAAGAGAAAATCACTCACCTCTTAAATTTTAAATAGATCCTTATATTTTCAGAAGAATGACTACTGGTTCTACTTCCTCCTCCAAGAGGAAGTATCTTCTCCACGTCCATCCCATTCAGACCCATCAAGATTTTACACATTTCAATCGTCACCTCTCACTCTTCTGAACTCTTGCAGATGGAAGCCACGTCTGTCCAACTTTTCTTTGTAAGACAGTGACAGGGCATTACTGCGTAAATGGTACTGTTATTTCATTGGAACGTGGGCTTTCAGATAGGTAGAGAGCTAAAATTACTACTGTAAGACATTATTTATTTTTTCTTCCAAGTTACTTAAAGCTGAAAGCAAAGCTCTCTTCAATTTGGAGAGGTCAAGAAATGGAGTGGTTTTAAGGAGGTAGTTGTTCTTTTTACCAAATCATTTTTCAGGACATTATTACAATATTGCACTGTCCTCTTGCAGGTTGTAATTATCTATTTGTCTCAAATGAACAGTGACCATTACTGTACAACCAAGAACAAAATTGTGAAGCACAGTGATCTAAAACATCCAGAATTGTACCTGTAAGGAGCTTAAAAGCCTTATATAACCTACCCATTAGACTACTTCTGTTATTACCAGTAATAGCAAAGTCAAGGGATGGCCATGAAAAGGTTGTTCAGTTGAATGAATCCATAGAGCATGGAATAGTGTAAGTTCCAGTCTCAATAAAACTTGCCTATTTATTTAGCCGGCCGAGTAGAGATAGTGATCCATATTTTCTTCATGTTTCCCGCTCCTTTGGTGTAGTTCATTTGACTTGGAGGAGTGCATTCCTAATTTGAGGAAGGACATCCTTGTGATTGAGGCAGTGCAGCGTAGGTTCACGAGATTGATCCCCGGGATGGCGGAACTTTCATATGAGGAAAGATTGAAAAGACTAGGCTTGTATTCACTGGAGTTTAGAAGGATGAGGGGGGATCTGAAAGAAACATATAAAATTATAAAAGGACTGGACAAGCTAGATGTGGGAAAAATATTCCCAATGTTGGACGTGTCCAGAACCAGGGACCACAGTCTTAGAATAAAGGGGAAATCATTAAAGACTGAGGTGAGAAAAATACGTTTTCACCCAGAGTTGTGAATTTGTGGAATTCCTGCCACAGAGGGCAGTGGAGGCCAAGTCACTGGATGGATTTAAGAGAGAGTTAGATAGAATTGCTTGTGGAATCAAGGCATATGGGGAGAAGGCAGGCACGGTTTATTGATTGGGGACGATCAGCCATGATCACAATGAATGGCAGTGCTGGCTCGAAGAGCCGAATGGCCTCCTCCTGCACCTATTTTCTATGTTTCTACAGTGCCTATCTTAATTTCTTTCTAGGCCCAAAATATTGTTGCAATTTTACTGTTCTGCATCCCCGCCCAAACCTGCCAATATACTTTCTCTATTAGCCCGACTACATTCCTGCTCAATACAAGCAATGTAATTTAAATGCAATTTTTCTAAAAAGGAACTGCGATTGCATGTTTGTACCAAAGAAAGACATAAAATACTGGAGTAACTCAGCGGGTCAGGCACCATGCCTGGGAAAAATCAATGGGCAATGAGTCTCAAGAAGGTTCCCACCCAAAATGTCACCTATCCATTTTTTCCAGGGATGATACCTGACCCACTGATTTGCTCTAGCATTTTGTGTCTATCTAAAACATACCGGTCGCTAAACACTTCAACTCTCCCTCCCATTCCCACACTGATCTTTCTGTCCTGGGCCTCCTCCATTGTCAGAGTGAGGCCCAGCTCAAATTGGAGGAGCAGCACCTCATATTTCGCCTGGGCAGCTTACACCCCAGCGGAAATAATATACATTTCTCTAACTTCAAGTACCCCTTGCTTTCCCTCTCTCTTCATCCCTCCCCCTTCCCAGTTCTCCGGCCAGTCTGACTTCCCCGATTACATTTTATCTCTGCTTGCTTTGTTGTGAACTTCTCCGAGCTAACAATGATCTACTCTACATTTTCCTTGAGCATCATCTCTTTGGATGTCTCATTTTCACACCTTACCCCTCCTTATCTCTGTGTCTCCCTCTCCCCTGACTCTCAGTCCGAAGAAGGGTCTCAACCCGAAAACGTCACACATTCCTTCTCTCCAGAGATGCTGCCTGACCCGCTGAGTTACTCCAGTATTTTGTGTCTATCTTGGGTGTAAACCAGTATCTGCAGTTCCTTCCTACATAATTTAATTTCAGCTTGCAGGACAATTTTGCATTTCTTCCCGTTATTTTCATAGGCAATGCATGGCCAATTTAGTCTGAGGATCTTTCTGCCAATTCATGTTGGGGGAATAAGTGATTTGTTTGCATATTGGATTGTCTTGCACCCCCAGAAGTTGTCCTCACGTTCCAATTCTATTTCTGGTGCCTCTGCACTACTTTACTTATCCCCGCCGCACTCTCCATCCCCTGTGGTTTAGGGGAATGTTATAAGACATTGTAATTGAATAGCCACTCATGGCTACTCACAAAAGTTGTTGCTTTCAACGCTTCTTTCTGTCCTCCTGCACTTATGGAATCACAGCCAACCTTGAAGGAAGGTCCGCCCCCAAAACGTCACCTGTCTATTTCTCTCCAAAGATGCTGTTTGCCTTGCTGAATTCCTCCCACGGCTTGTTTTTGCTCAAGAGTCCAGCATTTGCAGTTGCTTGTGTCTCCAAATATACAGAAGCTTTGAGACATGACTACAGTTTATAGCATTCTAAAAGGGCCAATGATGATGAACTATTTCACCCCATCCAAAAAAGCAGCAGCAAAGTGGAAGATAACTCGCAAACTAACCAGACAAAATACTTTTATTACGAATGAGACATCAATCTGTGAGCAGGCTCTCCTGGAAGATACTAAAAGCAAATAGTACTAAACTAGACTAAGTCACACGCGAGGGCTGATCCCCCGACACAATATTCCACCTCTCCACCAATTCCAATATTGGTGGCCAGTGGGGGGGGGGGGGCTTCCGGGGGGGGGGGCTTCCTGGAGCACTGGTATGGGTGTTACTGGTATAGTCCTGCAGGACTACTGGTCTCCAGAGGGCTAGTATGGACATTGTGGGCCAAATGAATTCTTGGAGTGGCAGCTCAGTCCCTCAAGCCTGATGTGCTGGCAGCTCACTCACGGCTGGTGGGCTGGCAGTTGACTCACGGCTATTCCTTGAAATTCCATTTAAAGCAGAGTGCAAGGCCACCAAATTCAAGTGCAGTTTCATACCACTTCAAGCAGGGTGCAAGGCCACCAAATTCAAGTTCAGTTTCCTACCACTTCAAGCAGGGTGCAAGGCCACCGAATTCAAGCGCAGTTTCCAACCACTTCAAGCAGGGTGCAAGGCCACCAAATTCAAATGCAGTTTCATACTACTTCAAGCAGGGTGCAAGGCCACCAAATTCAAGTGCAGTTTCATACCATTTCAAGGAGGGTGCAAGGCCACCAAATTCAAATGCAGTTTCATACCATTTCATGCAGAGTGCAACAACACCACATTCAAATGCAGTTTCATACCATTTCATGCAGGGTGCAAGGCCACCACATTCAAATGCAGTATCATACCATTTCAAGCAGGGTGAAACCATCATTAAACCACCATAAAAACACACAAACACCGCACTCACAGTTCAGTAGACATTCAGTGTGTTCAGTTGATTCACAGCTCAGAGAGAGTCATGACCTCTCCCTCCCCCATCATGCAGAGACTGAGCCACACCCACACTTTCGGGATTTATAATCCCTCCCCCTCCCACCGGAAAAGGTGTGGCCTTCATGGCGTGATTAACAGGAGAGAGATTCTCAACATTTTTTAAACACTAATAACACTTTTACTTTTCATTGATGGGAACAATCCTCTGCACCTGATGAGCGGAGGGGGGACTGAGTAAGATGGCCAAAAATCACAGCCGTAAGTGGTAGCGTTTCATCTAAAATCAATATAGTGCAAACAGGAAATTGTCAAGTTTAGACGAACAACCATATGCAGTGCCTTATACTTCAACCCAAAACCCCCAAACAACCCTTTGCTGTGCCTTTTTACTTCAACCCAAATACCCCAAACAACCATTTTCAGTGCCTTTTTACTTCAACCCAAATCCCCCAAACAACCATTTGCAGTGCCTTTTTACTTCACCCCAAATCCCCCAAACAACCATTTGCAGTGCCTTTTTACTTCACCCCAAATCCCCCAAACAACCATTTGCAGTGCCTTTTTACTTCACCCCAAATTCCCCAAACACCCATTTGCCGTGTCTTTTTACTTCAAACCAACCATATTTTCATTTTCAAACCAGAGAGTTACAAAACAATTTAAACATTAATATCTCTCTGATTTTTCATCGATGGGAAAAATCCTCTGATCCAGTCCGGCGGAGGGGGGCTCTGAGCGAGGTGGCCAAAAATGACGGCCATAAGTGGTGGCGTTCTCCCGGAAATCACATTCCAGCGAGTCAAAAGCGGTCAAGATCTGACTTTTAATAATATAGATAATTCAAAATGTGAGAAATACATTTGTTTCCAAAAGCTGCATTTAGTGTACGCCATATGTGTAATTTACATTATAGTTTATGGTAAATGGAAGAAACTAGGAAAAAGTCACTCTATCCACAATCCACCACCTAGGTCTTCCTCATGTGATGTCTGGCTTGGTTGTTAACTAAATAATAGATTGACTGTTGTGATCATTGGATCCTTGGCTTACCAGTTAGAGCAGAATGCATACTGTAGGTATATGTTCAGGATTTTGACCAAGTCAGTAACTACCCTGCAAATCAACCCTCCGTACACTAACTAAAGATACTGCTCGAGATCCTAAGACCCCCATAGTTATCGTGACAGCATGACTGCCAGAAACAAAATTCTAAAGGGTTATTTCATGTGCCTGGATTGATCTGGTGGAGTTCCAACCCTCAGCTTTTCTACCACGTTCTGGTGCCAGGCATTGCATTATTAGAACTAGATGCTTCTCATGCAATCTTGCTGTGAGGAAAGGACTAATGATTTAAGCCGCCGAAACAAAGTCAAGGTTTGGACTGAAAAGCTCAAGGAGACCGTCAGAGAAAAGATTTGTGTGAACATTCATGTGTGTTGTTTATGCTTAGATTTGCTAAAACGCAAGATTCACCAAGATGATCCACAACATTGAGGGAGTGGAGACCTTTCCACCTTAATGAAGAGATCCAGATTGTTCATGTAGACCCTTAGGCACCTATGACATCAAATCCCAATGCCCAAGGTGCTCCTCGCTGAAATCAAAGTAGATGAAACTTTGAGCTGGAGTAACTCAGCGAGTCAGACATCATCTCCGGAGAAAAGGAATAGGTTATGTTTCGGGTCGAGACCCTTCTTCAGACTGGGAATCGGGGGAAGGGAAACAAGAGATATAGACAGTGATGTAGAGAGATATAGAACAAATGAATGAAAGATATGGAAAAAAGTAACAATGGTAAAGGAAACAGGCTGTGGGCTAGGTGAAAACAAGTTACAGACAATGAGACTCAACAAGATGACTTTGAAGCTGGTACGAATTTAGTGGGGTTGGGCTGGAGAGAGGAATGCAAGAATTACTTGATGTTAGAGAAATCAATATTCACATTATTCAAAATAAATTTTGGGTGGCCTCTCTGGAGCAAAGAAGTTGGAGGTCAATGTAATATCGAACTCAACAGAGAGAGAAATATAGCCATGAGGATCTGAAGCATTTGTTTGTATTCACAATACTGCAGGCAGATTTGAGCTAATCCATCCACAATTCCAGTTCAGTTCAGTTCAATTTAGTTTATTGGCATATGTCACAGGTACAGTAAAAAGCTTTTGTCAGCAGAAAGACAATACATGATTACAATCGATCCATTTATAGTGTATAGATACATGATAAGGGAATACCGTTTAGTGCAAGGTAAAGCCAGCAAAGTCCAATCAAGGATAGTTCGAGGTAGATAGTAGTTCAGGACTGCTCTCTAGTTGTGGTGGGATGATTCAGTTGCCTGATAACAGCTGGGAATAAACTGTCCCTGAACCTGGAGGTGTACGTTGTCACACTTCTATGCCTTTTGCCCGCTGGGAGAGGGGAGAAGAGGGAGTGGCCAGGGTGCGACCCATCCTTGATTATGCTGCTGGCCTTGCTGAGGCAGTGTGAGGTATAAATGAAGTCAATGGAAGGGAAGTAGGAATTTGGCTTGTCGCCATCATTCCAGTCATGGTCCTGAACTGGCATACCAGTGCGGAAGTTTACAGTCTGGACTTTACAGAAAATCTGCTTTGCATCAGCCACACGTCCATGAAAATATTAATTTTGAAATGTTTTCTCCGCTTGACCAGGTGACAGGAATTGGAAAGATTGGTAACATGCCGGTTTATCTGTGCATAAAATAGGAGAAATTAAATTATCTAGAATATGGGTTTCTTCAGCATTTTTGCAAGGAGTATCACTCGGACAAGGGAGACTGACAATAGAATTCCTTCATAGAAGGCAACCATGCTTGACTAAACAGTATTGCCTGGGACAAGAAAGTACCAAGATCGTACCATGTGGTAGAATCAGCTTTAAGGCTTAAAACTAATTATGGGGGGGAGCGGTCAACAAATTGGAATGTATGGATGAAGTTAAAGGGAGGGAGAATGCAGGAGAGGTTACTGAAGTCTCCAGAAGTGATAGGACAGAAAGTTTAAGAATGAATAAGAGACAAAGGTCAGGTAATATCTGGACCAATGTGAGAAGAGGGTCAGTGAATACCAAACTAAAGGTGTTATATTTGAATGCACATAGTATAAGGAACAAAGTGGATGAGCTTATAACGCAGTTAGAAATTGACAGCTTTGATGTTGTGGGCATCACGGAGACATGGCTGCAAGAGGATCGGAGCTGGGAGCTGAATATCCACGGTTACACGTCCTATCAAAAAGATAGACAGGTGGGGCAGAGGGGTGGGGTAGTTCTTCCGGTAAGGAATCAAATTCAGTCCTTAGCAAGGAGTGACATAGATGTTGAATTATTGTGGGTAGAGCCTGATGGAGGTTATTTACAGGGTCCCAAACAGTAGCCAGGAAGTAGGGGACAAGTTACATCAGGAGATACAATCGGCATGTAAGAAAGGCAATGTTACAGTGATCAGGGGGGATTTCAATATGCAGGTAGGCTGGGAAAATCAGGTTGTTCGTGGACCCCAAGAGAAGGAATTTGTAGAGTGACTCCAAAATGGTATGTTAGAGCAGCTTGTAGTTCAGCCTACCAGGGAAAAGGTAATTCTGGATTTGGTATTGTGTAATGAACCGGATTTGATTAGGAGAGTTTGAGATAAAGGAACCATTAGGAGGCAGTGACCATAATATAGCAATGTTACAACATTTTGAGATTTGAAAAATCAAGTCTGCAGTTTATCCCATCAGAAAAGAAGTTTAATTTGACACCTAATTCACTTTAATACCTTCAGTATTAAAAAAGTTACGGCCATTTTCATACTCGGAAATTAGCATCTTGTTCCCTATTGTTTTTGCATTGACTTAACACAAAAGCTGTGATCGAGGACAGTCAAAAGTCCATAACTTTCTTAAAAATTAAGAGAATTGAATGAAATGTTCAATTATTATAGATTGAAGCATTCTGAAACAAATATAAAACATCTTACTTGGATGACCTGAAATTAAAGCATATAATTAGTTAATTACCTAATTGTAGTGATTTACAAAATTGACCATTGTGACGGAAATAGTAATAAACACCCAGACTGCCTTGAAATTCAAAAATGTGATATTCTCAAGATCAGAACTTTAATATTATTGTATTATATGCTGTAAGTCTGTAACAGATAGGTAAATAAATTACAATTTCTAGCAATAGACCAAGTCTTTATGGAGTAGATCAGTTGCTAGCTGGTACATTGGCATATCATAATCAGAAGCATCATCATACTCCTCAGATTGTAACCAATAAGCAACTCTATACACCTTGTTTTTCCTCAACTTTTTCCTCAATTTTGGCATTGTAAACTACAAGTGTTTGCTCTTCAAACCACGCATGACATGCCTTTCTGCCCACTACTTTCCCATTAAGAATATGCTGAAGATTCCATTTCCTAAGAAAAGGATTTATTTTTTAAATAGCCTAAAGTATCCAAATAACAAACTAATCCCATTCACACAAGAATTCACTATATAACATGATTTTTAAATCTCACTGTCATGAATTCATATGCCAGATGGAAGGAATTTGATGTTTAATTCCCATAAATTAATCTAGAAACATCCACTCAATATAATCAAAAAAAAAAATTTTTTGCACAATACATGGGACTAAAACTGATATTTAGTATAAAAATATTGCCTATGGGTATTCAATAACACAAAATATAGACGATTTTGATGCTCTTATGACATGATTGTCCAAAAAAAAGAGTATTTAAATCATCTTGCGAATGGGTTTTTCTGGAACGCGATCGATTGGAACGTTGCATTTGCGGTGAATTTGAACCCCATATTGGCAGGAAAAATACTGCCGGTTCGTATGGGGCCCAAATCACATTTTCACAACGTAAAATTAGATTAAAGGCATCCCAAGAGGCAAGTTTATATGTAAAATATACGACTTACCCGTTGTTTTGTCCCGTTCATGCGATCCGTCACGTTGTAGGCGTTGAGGGCGTTAGAATTCGCTTTTTATTTTAATCAAATTATTAAATTGTCTCGCGATTTTAAAAAAAATCCAAGTTTTGTCAGATATATAAAGAGTAAGAAAGAGGCAAGAGTGGACGTTGGACTGCTGGAAAATGATGCTGGACAAGTGATAATAGGGAATAAAGAAATGGCAGATGAATTGGATATGTTTTTTGTATCCGTCTTCACAGTGGACGACACCAGCAACGTGCCTGAAATTCAAGAGAGTGGAAGTTAGTGGAGTGGCTATTACTAAGGAGAAGGTGCTTGGGAAGCTGAAAGGCCTGAAGGTGGATAAGTCTCCTGTACCGGATGGACTGCACCCCCAGGGATCTGAAAGAGGGGGTTTGTGGAGGCAATAGTTGTGATCTTCCAGTAATCACAAGTGTCAGGGTTGTTTCCAGACGATTGGAAAATTGTACACTTTAATTGTTCAATAAAAATTGTTCAAGAGAGAGCAAAGCAGCAGAATAGTGGAAACTATCGGCCAGTTAATCTGACTTCAGAGGTTGGGAAGATTTCAGAGTCCATTATAAAGGATGAGGTTTCTGTACACGTACATTAAGACAGGCCAAAGTCAGCATAGTTTTATGAAAGGGAGATCTTGCCTAATGAACCTTTTCCAATTCTTTGAGGAAGTAAAAAGCAGATTACAAAGAACAGTCGGTGGATATTGATTTTGCTGGATTTTCAGAAGGCTTTTGATAAGGTGCTGAATGTGAGGCTGCTGAAGAAGACGAGAGCCCACGGTATCAAAGGGCAGATACTAGCATGGATAACAGGTTGGCTGGATGGTAGAACGCAAAGAGTGGGAATTAAAGGGGCTTTTTCTGGTTGGCTGCCAGTGACTAATGGTATTTCACAGAGGTCGGTGTTGGGGCCGCTACTCTTCACATTGTATATCAATGATTTGGACGAGGGGATTAAAGTTTGCAGATAATACAAAGATAGGTCGAGGGGCAGGTCATGTAGAGAAAGCAGAGACTCTGCAGAAGGACTTGCATGTGCTGGTGCAGGATTCCCAAAATGTTAATTTGCTAGTCAAATCAGTCGAGTCTTAGAGTCTTACAGCGTGGAAACATGTCCTTCGGCCCAACTTGCCCACACCGGCCAACGTGCCCTAGCTACACCAGTTCTACCAGCCTGCATTTGGTCCATATCCCTCTACACCTGTCCTATCCATGTACCTGTCTAAATGTTTCTTAAATGTTGCAAGAGTCTGAGCCTGGTCAACCTCTCCCTATAGCTCAGGCCCTCAAGTTCTGGCAAAATCCTCATAAATCTTCTCTGCACCCTTTCCAGCTTGACAACATCTTTTCTGTAACATAGTGCCCAAGACTGAACAAAATACTCTAAATGCGGCCTCACCAGCATCTCATACAACTGTAACATGTGGAGCAAGCCGGCCCCCCGCCGGTGAGGGCGTCACGCGGAGCCCCGGGCCTGCCGCACAGCCTAGGCCTGACGCTGGGCCTGGGCCCATGGGGTAGGCCGGGGACGGCGCCGAGGAGCCGCAGGCCGGCAGCGCCCGCAGGATGGAGTTCTTTGAGGCTCTGTCGCCGAAGGTGAACCCGTGGACCCAGAGAGAGAGCAGAAGCGGCGTGGAGGCTGGGCCAGACATCAACGGATCACTCCACTTCACCATGCCCCCACTCACCTCTACGTCTGAATGTGAAAGCTGTTTCTGCCTGGGTAAGTTGGAAGGCAGATTATCCATCCTACACACAATCCGAGAGGATGAAAAATTCCTCGGCTACCTGGGTCCTGCTGGACCCACTACTGTTGCTGAGGAGTGAGACTCCACCGTCCCGTGTTCTACTGCACTGTCCCAGAACGAGGCCCCTTGCCCCTGGACACAGCATGGAGCCGGACCCAGGGCTATGACCAGCTCTACACCCTGTCCATCAGAGCCGAGGTGTGTAGTCCATCGAGGAAAGCAACGTGGATGACGGCCCTCTCGCCTCTCACCATCGCAAACTCTCCGACTACGCGATAGAATTAACATCCTGGATGAGCAGGAATTCCTGTCATTGCATAGCCATACTGTTCCTCCTAGCTCATTTCTCCTGGATCCGCCAAATCCAACCAGGCATGCATCGCCACCTGCCAATTATGCACTGGTGCCTCTCGCTGGCCCTGCCCGTCCGGAGCTGTCCACTGCATCCCCACCTGTAGCCTCAGTGGCGGTCCTGTGCGGTCTTTCCCCCGCCATGGCTTCAGCCTCCCACGTTGTAGCTCTACATTATGAAAAGCGTGAGGGTGAATTCAGCTGTAACTTACTCTTTCCCCGGAGCTAAAGTCTTGGACGTCTTAGCGCAGATTCCGAGTCTTCTTGACAAACATCCAAATGTGAAAAATGTCATTATCCATGTGGGCACAAATGACACATCACAGGAAGAATCTGAGCAACTGAAACACGATTTTGTCTCTATTTAAAACTCATTGAAGGACTCAGAGAAACGTATTTATGTCTCAGGACCAATTCCTATTTTTAATTGTGGAAGTTGTCGCTTTAGCAGGATTTTACATTTCCACACCTGGTTGCAGATATATTGCAGCTCAAACAGATTTCAATTTGTCGACAACTTTAATCTTTTCTGGGAAAATCCTGCGCTTTTTATGATAGAAACATTGAAACATAGAAATTAGGTGCAGGAGTAGGCCATTCGGCCCTTTGAGCCTGCACCACCATTCAATATGATCATGGCTGATCATCCAACTCAGTATCCCGTACCTGCCTTCTCTCCATACCCTCTGATTCCCTTAGCCACAAGGGCCACATCTAACTCCCTCTTAAATATAGCCAATGAACTGGCCTCAACTACCCTCTGTGGCAGAGAGTTCCAGAGACTCACCACTCTCTGTGTGAAAAAAGTCTTTCTCATCTCGGTTTAAAGGATGTCCCCCTTATCCTTAAGCTGTGACCCCTTGTCCTGGATCCCCCTTATCCTTAAGCTGTGACCCCTTGTCCTGGACTTCCCCAACATCGGGAACAATCTTCCTGCATCTAGCCTGTCCAACCCCTTAAGAATTTTGTAAGTTTCTATAATGGCATTCACCCTAACACCTCATGAAAACTGTCAAATAATCTATTACACGCGGTACGTACAACCCCACGTGACTGACTAATTAATTCATCCCCACATGCTAGCCATGATCTGGACATACCTGCAGCCACAATCCATAGCCCACGAACACTCCCTCCACCCTCTGCTCTGGCAGAAAATCTTGGCCCAGCCCGCTGATGTTTCAGATAAAAACTGTAATTCTTCCTCAATTTTACACAGACTCTCTGGACAACCACTCACTAATGACACTCAAGACTCTTTTCAGGACAAGCCGGGGCCCTGTGTACCAACAGCTTCCTCAGTTTCTGTCTTGATAGGTAATAGAAAAATAATGGTGAATCCGCTAAGAAACAACTGCAAATTTATCAATTTAGCATCCATTCCTCGTCAATAGGACAGATAATGGTTTTAACACACTAAAACTATCTTTATTAAATATCAGGTCCAAGACTCTCCCACTAGTGGAAACATCCTCTCCACATCCACTCTATCCAGGCCTTTATTCGGTAAATTTCAATGAGGTCCTGAAAAAACATCCTGAAAAAAAACAATCAAATTCTGGAGACATGACCTCCCATGTACAAAACCATGTTAGCTATCCCTAATCAGCCCATGTCCATCTAAATGCATGTATATCCTATCCCTCAGAATATTCTTTAGTAACTTACCGACCACAGATGTTAAGCTCACTGGCCTGCTGTTCCCATCCATTTCTCTACAGCCCTTCGGGAATAGAGACACAACATTTTCCTCCCACCAGTTCTCAGGAGTAAGGAAGGCAAATGCAATGCGAGCATTTAATCTGAGAAGACTACAATACAAAAAAAACCAGGGGTGTAATGTTGAGGCTTTATAAGGCACTGGTCAGGCTGCATTTGGAATATTATGAGCAGTTTTGGGCCCCATATCTGAGGAAGGAAGTGCTGGCATTGGAGAGGATGAAGAGAATTATCCCAAGAATGAGTGTGTTAACATATGATGAACATTTGAAAGTACTGGGTCTGTACTCGCTGGAGTTTAGAAGGATGAGGGGGCACCTCATTGAAACTTACCGAATAAAGGCCTGGATAGAGTGGATGTGGAGAGGATGTTTCCACTAGTGGGAGAGTCTTGGGCCAGAGGTCATAGCTGCAGAATAGAAAGGTACCTTTTTTGAAATGGGATGAGGAGGAATTTCTTTAGTCAGGGGGTGGTGATACTGTGGAATTCATTGTCACAGAAGGCTGTGCAGTCAATGGATATTTGTAAGGCAGAGATTGGCAGATTCTTGATTAGTAAAGTTGTCAGGGGTTATGGGGAGAAGGCAGTCGAATTGGGTTGAGCGGAGAGATAGATCAGCCATGATTGGATGGCAGAGTAGATTTGATGGGCTGAATGGCCTCATTCTGTTCCTAGTACCTATGAACTTGTGAAAAAGTTTTGAGCTTCAGGCCAGACCACACCACTTTATCTGGAAGATTCTTAACAAACATGGGCCTGCAATCACTCCATGAGTTGGCCTATTTGTTGTGTCTCTTCTTATATGTTTTCTTCTGATTAGTACTGCAGGTGAAACTGTTTCTTCAGCAATTTCTTCCCCTTCACTATCTCTGCAGCTGCCAGGACAGATCCAAAACGCTGACTTGTAATGGTGTGGATCATTGGATACCGCACATTGGTCGAATCTCCAGTTTTAATAGTCTTTTTTTTTCAGCTAATGACCACTCCAACATTTCTTGACGTTTTGCTGTAGTTATAAACGTTCCTACATTATATAATAACATGACTCCGTTTTCTCAAGTTTGTTCCCAAATAAAAACTTGTCTCCTTCCCAGTTGTTAAGTTGTCAGCCATATTTCCCAGTCATTTAAGAATTCCACTTGAAGGCAAATTTGCAGACTCTCAGTCCCTTTTCCTTTCTCAAATAGTTTTGTAGCAGCATCAATTGACTCTTCATGGCACCATGCATAAGCTGCAGCCTGTAACCTGTCTCTGCTAGTGATACTAGCTGCAGGCTTCTTCATGCTGCCCAAGTCCACCTGGCCAATGGTCTTCTCAGGTGATGCCAATGCAACAAGAATGTCAGCAGTCTCCTGTGACCCAGAGCAAAAAACATAGTCCCTCCATCTGAGTGACTCCATCACTCAGGACTCATAAATGCCCATCCCTACCAGCAGGCCATCTCATCCACAGTGCACAGGGTATCTGCCTCAAGGCTGTGCAACACTATATTTGTATCTTCTAGCAGAAGGCAGTGGCAATATTTCAAACCAATAACAAAAACACTTACTTTGGTGACTTTACACATACCTATTGTCTTTTAGTTTAGTTTCGAGAATCAGAGCGAAAACAGGCCCTTCGGCCCACCAAGTCCGCACCGACCAACGTTCCCCACACATTAACACCATCCTGTACACAATAGGGACAATTTACACATACACCAAGTCAATTAACTTACAAACCTGTACGTCTTTGGAGGGTGGGAGGAAACTGAAGGTCTCGGAGGAAACCCACGTGGTCACAAGGAGAACGTACAAACTCCGTACAGACAGCACCCGTAGTCAGGATCGAACCCGGGTCTCCAGCGCTGCAAGCGCTGGACAGCAGTAACTCTACCGCTGCGCCACCGTGGCCTATAGTCTCTTCCTCAAGTGGCCTTATATTTGTAGAAACAAGGAACTGCAGACGCTGGTTTACCAAGGAAAGACACAAATTACTGGAAAATGTCAGCGGGACAGGCAGCATCCCTGGAGGACATGGATAGGTGACGTTTCAGGCCAGGTCAGTCTGAAGGGTCTTGGCCTTACATCTCTGTATTTGTTACTGATCTCTTCAGATGTACAATACATACCAGTGGTGATTCCTATATGGTGCATGTTCCTCAACACCAACATGCATTCAGAACCACAATGGGTCTGTTGCATGGACTTGCATCCCTCGATGCAAATCATCCCTGGACTCCCTTCTCTATCAACTTATACTGAAGGAATTGCACACGAGTGTAAAACCCCCAAATCCAATGACGACTCGAAAACCTGCGCATCTTGACTGAGCATTCTGATGGGCCTGTCCCACAGGCGATTTTTCAGTGGACTGCCGGCAACTGTCAAGTTGCCTGAAAAACTGGGAACTGGAACGGTGACTGTCAGAGTGGAACACACACACACAAACACATCACAAAGGCGGGGGCCAGGGAAAGCGGGGGGGAGCAAAGCCAAGGTGATACAGACACACACCGCGATGAACAGGAAGGTTGGCGCTGTAATTGGCTAGCTCAGTTTACGGTAAGTCCTTTAAAAGAGGGGGGTAGAAGGGGGGAGAAGGAGTGGAGACAACTTTTAAGAAGCCAGAAAACCTTTAATAAGTCAGAGATACGCAACTGTGAAGTTCGGCAAACTTAACACAAAACATCCACCACAGCATTCATCACTGTGGTGGAAGGCACAAAGTTCAGTCAGTCCTCCTCCATTTTTCCCCGTGGTCGGGACCACAAACCTCCGCAGTTGCCGCTGCGGGCGGCCAGATGCACAGGCAAGGTAAGTCCCCAATCGGTGCTTCCATACCGGAGACCGCGGCTTCAAGTTGATGTAGGCCGCAGGCTGGCGGTCGAAAATCTAAGCCCCCGCCACGCCACGGCTAGAAGCACCACAGACTGCAGCTTCAAGATGATGTAGGCCGCGGGCCGGCGGTCGGAGCTCTTCTCCTCCAGGATCCCCAACAAGGGTTTCCAGGCTCCGCAGACCGCGGCTTCAGGATGTTACAGTCGGCGGCCCAGCGATCGGAGCACTCCCTTCCGGCGAGTGCTCGCCAGCTCCGCGATGAAAGGTCCACGCTGCGCCCGATGCTGAAGCTCCGGGCCCGTCTCCGGGAAAGGCCGCACCAATCCATGGTGTTAGGCCGTGAGGGAGACGACACGGAAAAAGTCACCACTCCATGGAGGAGGCGACCGGAGCGGTTTCCCCCTTACCCCACCACACCACCCCCCACACTAGACACAACGAGAAACATTAAAACACACATTTGGACATACTAAAAAAACAAAAAGTAGAAATGACTAACACTCTGCTGGCAGGGCAGCCGTCTCGCAGCGCCCCCACCAGCCCCCATGTGCTACCTTAGGGAAAGTTCCTGATGGCAATAGATTCACCCACTATCTTCCGAGCTATAACCAGCAACAATATCACCTTCAAGAATATGAGAGGCTATTATAAAAAACAAGATAACAAAATATTTGGAAGAAATCAACGTAATCGAAAAGTCAACATGAATTTGCGAAAGGGAAATGGAGCTTGACAAATCAACTGGAGGGTGTAACTGGTAGAACAGATAATGAAGAATCAGTAAATGTAATGTAGATTTTCAAAGGACTTTGATAAATTCTCACATGAGAAGTTTATGAGTAAGATTAAGGTTCATGGGATTGGGGGGGTAATATACTGGCAGGCCTTGAAATTTGGTTTATGGACATGAAACAGGAAAAGGGTCAACTAGTAAGGTCCCACATGGTCTAGTACTTGGGCCACAGAACCAGTACGTGGACCAGGGCTTGGGTCCCACAATATATATCAATGTTTTATTGAAATCAAATGCTTTTCTAAGTTTGATTACAATATAAAACTGGGTGGAGTTGTGAGTTGTGGGGAGGGCTCATAAGGGACTCAAAACAGAGTTTTCGACAAGTTTAATGAGTTAGCCAATACATGGCAGATATGGTGTAAATATGAAGGTATCTATTTCAGTCAGAAAAACAGAAAAATGGGAGTATATTTTAAATGGTGATCGATTGGGAACCGTTAATGTACAAAGGGGCCTGTGCTTTTTTGTACCCCCGTCACTGGAAGGAACCATGCAGATGCAGTGAGTAGTTAAGAAGGCAGATGCTATCTTGGCCTTCATTGCAAGAGGTTTTAAGTAGGACCAAGGAAATGTTACTATGATTATACAGGACCTTGATGAGATTGCACCTGGAGTACTGTGTACAGTTTTTGGACTCTCCCCTATGAGAGGGGTAGATTTACCATGGAAGGAGTGCAGCAAAGGTTCATCAGGCTGATTTTTGGGATAAGGACCGTTGTATCAGAAGAGGTTGCACCGATAGACCTGTATTCGTGGTAATTTAGAAGAATAAGAGACCCCGTTGAAAATCAACAAAATTCTGACAGGGTTCAACAAGGTGGATGTGGGGAGTTTGTATCTCCTGGCTGTGGGGTCTTGAGCTGGGGCAGAATATGGGGCAAGACATACTGGGTGGCACAGTGGTGCAGACGTAGAGTTGTTGCCTTACAGCACTTGCAGCACCAGAGCCCCGGGTTCGATCCTGACTACGGGCGCTGTCTCTAAGGCATTTGAGCGTTCTCCCTGTGACCGCGTGGGTTTTCTCCAAGATAACCATATAACCATATAACAATTACAGCACGGAGACAGGCCCTCTCGGCCCTTCCAGTCCGTGCCGACCATTTGTTTTCCCCTAGTCCCATCTACCTGCACTCAGACCATACCCCTCCATTCCCTTCACGTCCATATACCTATCCACTTTACTTTTAAATGTTAAAATCGATCCTGCCTCCACCACCTCTGCTGGAAGCTCATTCCACACAGCCACCACCCTCTGAGTAAAGAAGTTCCCCCTCACGTTACCCCTAAACTTCTGCCCCTTAATTCTCATGTCATGTCCTCTTGTTTGAATCTTCCTTACCCTCAATGGGAAAAGCTTATCCACGTCAACTCTGTCTATCCCTTTCATCATTTTAAAGACATCAATCAAGTCCCCCCTTAACCTTCTGCGCTCCAAAGAATAAAGACCTAACTTGTTCAACCTTTCTCTGTAACATAGTTGCTGGAACCCTGGCAACATTCTAGTAAATCTCCTCTGTACTCTCTCTATTTTGTTGACATCCTTCCTAAAACTAGGCGACCAAATTTGTACACCATACTCCAGAATTGGTCTTACCAATGCCTTGTACAATTTTAACATTACTTCCCTACTCCTATATTCAATGCTCTGATTTATAAAGGCCAGCACACCAAAGGCTTTCTTTACCACCCTATCTACATGCGATTCCACCTTCAGGGAACTATGCACAGTTATTCCTAGATCCCTCTGTTCCACAGAATTCCTCAATTCCCTACCATTTACCATGTACGTCCTATTTTGATTTGTCCTGCCAAGATGTAGCACTTCACACTTATCAGCATTAAACTCCATCTGCCATCTTTCAGCCCACTTTTCCAAATGGCCCAAATCTCTCTGTAGACTTTGAGAATCTACTTAATTATCCACAATACCACCTATCTTAGTATCATCTGCATACTTACTTATCCAATTTTCCACCCCATCATCCAGATCATTGATGTACATGACAAACAACAGTGGACCCAACACAGATCCCTGAGGCACCCCACTGGTCACCGGCTTCCAACCTGACAAACAGCCATCCACCATTACTCTCTGACATCTCCCATTCAGCCACTGTTGAATCCATCTTGCTACTCCGCCATTAACACCCAAAGATTGAACCTTCTTAACCAACCTTCCATGGGGAACCTTGTCAAAGGCCTTACTGAAATCCATATAGACAACATCCACTGCTTTACCCTCATCAATTTCCCTAGTTACCGCTTCAAAAAATTCAAGAAGGTTTGTCAAACATGACCTTCCAGGCACAAATCCATGTTGACTGTTCCTGATCAGACCCTGTTTATCCAGATGCTTATATATATTATCTCTAAGTATCCTTTCCATTAATTTTCCCACCACTGACGTCAAACTAATAGGTCTATAATTGCTAGGTTTATTCTTTGAACCCTTTTTAAACAATGGAACAACATGCGCAGTACGCCAATCCTCCGGCACTATTCCCGTTTCTAATGACATTTGAAATATTTCTGTCATAGCTCCTGCTATTTCTACACTAACTTCCCTCAATCTCCTAGGGAATATCCTGTCAGGACCTGGAGACTTATCCACCTTTATCTCCCACACTCCAAAGAAAAACAGGCTTGGAGGTTAATTGGCTTGTTATAAATGTAAATTGTATAGGATAGCGTTAATGTGCGGGGATCGCTGGACTCGGTGGGCTAAAAGGCCTGTTTCCGCGCTGTGTCTCTAAACTAAACTAAACTAAACATACAGGAATTATATGAGGACAAATTTCTTCACTAAAGGATGGTGTATCTGTGAAACTATATCTCGCAGCAATTTATGGAGGCCAAGTCACTTGATATTTTGAGGAGGGAAAATAAATAGATCTCTGGACAGAAACGCATCAAGGGGTGTGAGGACAGTGAGGTGGGACTATGGTGGGAGGACCTGCAATGACCATAGTAAACGGTGTGACCCTTAAAGGGCTGAATTGCCTATTTCTGCTTTTAACTTTCAGTCATCTTGCTCTTTTATTCTGTAACATTGCCAAAACCACAACTATATTGTTTGTCTTGAGGAGCACCTCCACATGGTCCGTGGTGAATGGTTGATAACCTTCCCAACATATCTTAAACATCTACAAACAAGGGCAGCACGGGGGCGCAGCAGTAGAGTTGCTGCCTTACGGCGCCATAGACCCGGGTTCGATCCTAACTATGGGTGCTGTCTGTATGGAGTTTGTAAGTTCTCCCCGTGACCGGCATGGGTTTTGTCCAGGACCTGCGGTTTCCTCCCACACTCCAGATGTCAAGGTTTGTAGGGTAATTGGCTTTGTAAAGTGTCCCTAATGTGTAGGATAGTGCAAGTGTACCGTGATCACTGGTCGGTGCGGACACGGTGGGCTAAAGGTCTTGTTTCCACGCTGTATCTCTAAAGTAAACTAAATCTATCTCCAGTCCTTCACCGCCTGTCCTCCTGTCTAGAGTGGGTTCACCATGGTGGATCTCTCATCTCCTCACTTCCACAAACAACAAACGTCATGTCAAAGCGGTGAGTCTGTAGCTTTGTGTGCCATTCTTAGTGTTGCTGCCAACTTTATGCATCTCTTTTAGTGTTGCTCAGACCATGCAGAGCTAACAGCAGAACACTCTTTAAACTGAACGCCCCAACCTACTTGATGCCACGAGTACCTACGATTAGCATCACGACCTGCTATGACCTACCTACGACCTCCTACGACCTCGTGACGACCATGCTGCGAGTGTGAGTCAAGGGCAAACTTGGCTGAGGTCGTGAAAGTGGGACAGGCCCCTTAAGACAGTTTGGGACTGTGAATGTGTTGTTCATTACGCAGATCGAGGCAGGATGTGGTGGCTCTGAAGACTCTGTGGCAGAATATTGTTTGCAGATGGGCCTTTGTCCCTGAATCCTGGAGCAGGTCCGACCTGTTATCATGGCCATAATGGCCCATCCAGTGATGGAATGTCATCCACACTCGCACTGCTGGGGCAATCTGTGTTTTGCACCTCAGCAGCTAAATACTGCAGAAAATCATCCTTGTTAGTTTGACTAACACTTCCTGGATCTAAAATGGTGTTTTAGTGGTCTCCAGTCAGTTGTGAAGCTGTCCAGTCAAGTCCTCCGTGGTCTGAGGTGTCCCCTTAAGAACCAAGAAAAGAAAGGTAGGCTTCTAGGGAGTGTTGTAGAGCAGAGGGATCTAGGAGTGCAGGCACATGGTTCCTTGAAGGTCGAGTCACAGGTAGATAAGGTGGTCAAAAAGGCTTTTAGCACTTTGGCCTTCATCAGTCACAGTATAAAGTGTAGAAGTTGGGAGATCATGTTGCAGTTGGAAAAAATACATTGGTGAGACCCCATTTAGAATATTGTGTTCAGTTTTTGGCACCATGTTATAAGACAGATATTGTCAAGCTTGAAAAGGTTCAGAGAAGATTAATGAGGATGTTGCCAGGACTAGAGGGTGTGAGCTATAGGGAGAGGTTGAGTAGGCTGGGACTCTTTTCCTTGGAGCGCAGAAGGATGAGGGGTGTTCATTAAGAGGTGTACAAAATCATGAGAGGAATAGATCAGGTAGATGCACAGAGTCTCTTGCCCAGAGTAGGGGAATCTAGGACCAGAGGATGTAGGTTCAAGGTAAAGGGAAAAATATTTAATAGGACTCTGAGGGGTAACCTTTTCACACAAAGGGTGGTAGGTGTATGGAACAAGCTGCCAGAGGAGGTAGTTGAGGCTGAGACTCTCCCAATGTTTAAGAAACAGTTAGACAGGTACATGGATAGGACAGGTTTGGAGGGATATGGACCAAGCACAGACAGGTGGGACTAGTGTAGCTGGGACATTGTTGGCCGGTGTGGGCAAGTTGGGCCTGTTTCCACATTGTATCACTCTATGAGTCTAAATATGCTGTGCCTCTACTGATCCACATTGAGTCTATGAGCAGGAGATACAGTGCATAACTTGACGTCATTAGTATGTGTCCAGCCCTGGGAATGAATCAGACTCACTAGGGTGGATCGGGCACAGAGGTGCTCAGACCAATTTCATAGTTGGTGTGTTTCATCTGGAAATGATCACTAGGGCAATCTACCGCAGGTAAAATTGTATTTTGCACAATCATTGCTGAAAAAACTGGTGCAACTTAATCCAATTTCAAGGCTCAGAGGGGCATTTCTGGTCCACTCACCACACTAGAAACTGCATATAGTGGGAGCAAATCGCGTGCAGGATTGAGCTGCAGCTCATGCATGTATTATACCCCAGTCAAATCTTAAAGAAGCTCATATTTCATCATTTCTCCTTTTTCCTTACAATGTAGAAGGAGACCATTCTGTCCATCAAGCCTGCACTGGTCCTCAGAGCACACCTTTCAGTCCCATTCCCCAAAGATAGACGCAAAATGCTGGAGGGTCAAGACCTTCTTCAGTCTCGACCCAAAACGTCACCCATTCCTTCTATCCAGTGATGCTGCCTGTCCCGCAGAGTTACTCCAGCATTTTGTGTCTATTTTCAGTGTAAACCAGCATAGAAACATAGAAACAAAGAAAAATAGGTGCAGGAGTAGGCCATTCAGCCCTTCAAGCCAGCACTGCCATTCAATATGATTATGGCCCCATTCCTGCTTTCTCCCCATATCCCTTGATTCCGTTAGCCCGAAGAGCTAAATCTAACTCTCTCTGAAAACATCCAGTGAATTGACCTCCACTGCCTACTGTGGCAAATAATTCCACAGATTCGCAACCCTCTGGGTGAAGAAGTTTTTTTCTCATCTCAGTCCTAAATGTTCTACCCCTTATTCTTAAACTATGAACCCTGCTTCTGGAATCCCCCAACATAGGGAACATTTTTCCTGCATCCAACTGTCCAATCCTTTACAATGTTTATATGTTTATATAAGATCCCCCCTCATCCGTCTAAATACCAGTGAATACAAGCCCAATCAACCCATTCTTTCATCATATGTCAGTCCCGCCATCCGGGGAATTAACCTGGTGAACCTCCGCTGCACTCCGTCAATAACAATAATGTCCTTCCTCAAATTAGGTTTCCAAAATTGCACACAATGCTCCAGGTACAGACTCACCAGGGCCCTGTACAACTGCAGTAGGACCTCCTTGCTCCTAAACTCAAATCCTCTCGCAATGAAGGCCAACATGCCACTAGCTTTCTTCACTGCATGCTTAATTTCAGTGACTGATGTACAAGGACACCCCATCTCGTTGCACCTCCCCTTCTCCTAATCTGACTCCATTCAGATAATATGCGGTTCCTTCCGACAGACCCGTTCACCAACTGATCTCTTTGCAACTTATTCTCTCTCACGTGCCAATTAGCTCCACCCAATTCTTGGTACAATTCCTACAATTGGGGCAATCTATTGCAACCAATAAACTAATTGCAGGAAAAATGTTCCCGATATTGGGGGAGTCCAGAACTAGGGGTCACAGTTTAGGAATAAGGGGTAAGCCATTTAGGACTGAGATGAAGAAAACCTTTGTTTTCCCAGAGAGTTGTGAATCTGTGGAATTCTCTGCCACAGAAAGCAGTGGAGGCCAATTCACTGGATGTTTTCAAGAGAGAGTTAGACATAGCTCTTAGGACTAACAGAATCAAGGGATATGGGGAAAAAGCAGGAACGGGGTACTGATTTTGGATGATCAGCCATGATCATATTGAATGGCTCAAAGGGCTTTATGGCCTACGCCTGCACCAATTTTCTTTTATTCTAATAACCAGCACCTCTTTGAGATGTGGGAGGAAATTCGAGGAAACCAGGGAAACCTATGGAGTCACAGAGTGAATTTGCAAATGTGAAAACCTCACACATTTAGCATCGAAGGGCAGGACCGGAGATGGTTTATGAATGCTGCACTAGAGTGGCATCCATTAGAGACAATCAGCTTCTTCAATAGCACAATGTGATCAGGATAAAATGATGCAATTACATATCTGCCACCATTTTCTTCCCTATCCTTCTCGCTCCATCAGTTCTCCTGGAAGCTTGGTGGCAGCTGTTTCCAGCTACAGGAAAGAGAAAGCTGGCAACAGCTCTAAAGGCTTCACGGTTTCCCTGTTCCTACGGACATTCAAATTCTAACACAATTGCCGATTTTAAAGGCAGTAGAACATGGACAAACAAGATGCAAGGAGAAAGGAAAGAAATATAACTCAGTTAAAGAAGGGGAAAGCATGGGGAAGAAGGAAACGTGAAACAAGAAAATTGAGATGAATAAATAAATTGTAAAATCCTAACAGGAATAAGGCCACAAACATGAAGCTATTTTCAAGCTATCAATGTGTTCACCGTGCAATGTCCAGATAGATTTCTGTGCTTCTTTTCATGAAGTTTGTAACTATTCACACAGAGGGATTTCTGTGCAAAGCAGCCTTATGGATGGTTAAAAGCTGCAGGTATTGATTTCTTTCCAACTGTTATAGATTTTGTGGTGGATTTTTAAAAGCTGTTCAACAGTAAATCAATGACATGGGCCATCTGATGGGAAAAAATAGGGTTGATGTGACAAAAAGTCTGTAAATCAGGTTGCTGGAATTACTTTATGGTCAACCATGTATAGTTACAGAACTGCCCAGACAGGAAGATGCATGGTCACTGCTGCAAGCAAGCAAACAGTAACAACTAACCAAATAATAATATCATAATGCATCTGCACATGAGATTATTCAGCCCATTATGTTTGTGTCGGCCCTCGTTCAGTTTAGTTTAGTTTAGTTTAGAGATACAGCGCGAAAACCCACGCAGGTCACGGGGAGAACGTACAAACTCCGTGCAGCCAAGCACACGTTGTCAGGATCGAGTTCTGGCTCTGTAAAGGCTATAAGGCAGCAATTCTACCACTGCGCCACCATGCCGCCCATTAGTTCTATTAACCACATTCCCTGACATTTCTTCATAGCTCTGCTTAACTATTTCCTATGACTATTTATCAGTGTGCTGTTAAAATGTTGCTATTAAATCTTTTCAAATAGTGCGTGCCCCATCCTGCTAAGTAAAAAAGAACCATCTTCATCTTATTCTTGCTCATTTGCCAGTTTCCACACCTGGACCCATAACCAGGAACAGCTCCTAGTTCTTCCTTACAAAAAATGGCTCACCTTGCCTACATTAGTGAGTCGGTTTACTTGTTATTCTTGGTAATGGTGCATCTTCGACAGATGCACCATAGAAAGCATTTTATCAGGATGAATCATAGTTTGGTTTGGGAATAGCTCCATCCAGGACCATAAGAAATTGCAGTGAATTGTGGAAGCAGCCCAGACCTTCACAAACAAACCTCCCTTCTATTGATTCAATTTACACCTCGTGCTGCCTCGGCAAGGCCAGCAGCATAATCAAGGACGAGTCGTGCCCTGGCCTCTCTCTCTTCTCCTTTCTCCCATCAGGCAAAAGGTATAGAAGTGTGAAAACACACACCTCCAGATTCAGGGACAGTTTCTTCCCAGCTGTTAGCAGGCAACTGGACCATCCTACCACAACCAGAGAGCAGTGCTGAGCTACTATCTACCTCTGATGTCCCTCGGACTATGCTTGCTGACTTTGCTGGCTTTACCTTGCGCTGAATTTCAGTGATGTGCGGTGAGGTCAATGGCTGGGGAGGCACTGGCTGGTATCAATGGCCCGGCCCTCCCTGTATTGATCACCGCGTCTCCCCGGGGAGAGAGAGGGGTGGAGCCGGGGCTGTGTGCATGAAGCACGGCGACTGGAGGGGCGGGAGCGTTGCCCTGGGACCATGATGGAACGACCCACCTCCCCCTTCTCCATTCCCCCTCATACCCCCCTCCCCGTCTACCCTTTGCTTCCCCCTCCACCCCTCTACTCTCTCTCCACCCCTCTCTCCCCCCTCCACCCGGGGTATATCTACCCGGGCCCAGAGTACATTACTCCAGCGCGGGGCCCCCTTAGGCACGGGGGCCAATTGGGAGCTCTCAGCGGCCCAGAGCCTCCGAATCAGCCGTTACAAATCAACGAATCAACCTACCAGAAAGTCAACGCGGCCAGCGGTGGAATCCAGAGCTGCGCCGCTGCTCCTGAAGCTAGCTAACGCGGATAGAGAGTGAGGTAGCGTCAATTACCTGGGCTGAGCCTGTATCTATACACGTTGAATGGATTGATTGTAATCATGTATTGTCTTTCTGCTGACTGGTTAGCACGCAACCAAAAGCTTTTCACCATACCTCGGTACACGTGACAGTTAACTAAACTGAGATGACCTATTAGAACTACCAACACATTTGTTAATGAGTTTATATAAGCGAAACACTTAAAAGTACCAGTATCCACTGGAAATAATTAAGTAAATTTGTTAATCCATTAATTAAAAATAACCTAAAATCTATTCATCTCCCCTGCTGCTATTACTCCCAGATTTGCCAGTATAGTAGGACTGAGAGTGACCAAGACCCATTGGGAAGTTCGACACATCCATGCACTCATGAATGGCTCTCGGAATCGATTTGAAATATTGGTTTGGTCTTCCTCAAAAACATTTGCAATGTTGACATCAACCATCTGCTTTGTTGTTCGCAAGTTGCAAAGAATAACATAAATCCTTAGGGTGCGCGTAGGAAGAATTTTGGAAAGTAGTATAAAATAGTTTGATAAACAGGAAGAAAATAAACTGGCATCAAGTACAAAAACAACTTAAATAACAGCTTAAATAACTATAAAAAGTAAGGGAGTGGCAGAAAGTAAATAGAAATCATTTAGGCGAGGCAAGCAAATTTATAAAAAGAATATGGAAATTGGAAAGATGTTAAATATTTTACATTTGTATTAATGCTAAAAGCATATTAATGGGCCTGTCCCACTTACGCGACTTTTTCGGTGACTGCCGGCATCCTTCATAGGTCGTTGCAGGTCGCTGAAAATGTTCAACATGTTGAAAATACAATGGCAACCAGAAAGACACTACGACTCTTTGGGCGACTGAGGAGACTACTCACGACCATACAGGCGACACCCTGGCGACATGTCGAGGGGTGAAGCCTGTATGGTCGTGAGTAGTCGCCCAAAGAGTCGTACCTTGTTCTGGATTTTCAACATGTTGAAAATTTTCGGCGACTTGCTGCGACTATGACGGGTGCCAGCAAGCCGCCGAAGAAAGTCGGGTAAGTGGGACAGGCCCATAAGAACAGCAGGTACTAATGTATCAAAAAAGACCAAGGATCTTAAAACAATCACAAGGCTAGAGAAACAGTATTAGTGGAATTAGTGGGTTTCAGGGCTGACCAGTTCTTCAAGGCGATGGAGGCCAGATCATTAGATATATTTAATAAGTATTTGAAATATGTAGGTACTGAGAGTGTGAGGAACTGTCACAGAAGTTGACAGTTGAAGCTTCCACACATCAGCTATGACCATATTACCTGGGGGGCAACTCCTGGTCCTATTTTAGACACAAAATGCTGGAGTAACTCAGCGGGACAGGCAGCATCTCTGGATAGAGGAATGGGTGACGTTTCGGGTCAAGACCCTTCTTCAGACTACTTTATTTCCCTGGTGTTGAAAGTTCTGCTGAGCATGTCAGTTCTCCAGGAGATAAAAAGCGTGAATGAATAAACATGAGCTCTTTCAAACCTAGCACAGGCATGAAGGGCAGAATTACCTAATTCTGTGATGTAATATTCTATGATTTGAGAGATTTCAGTTTCAGTTTAGTTTATTATCACGTTTACCGAGTTACAGAGAAAAGCTTTTGTAGCATGCTAACCAGTCGGCAGAAAGTGTATACATATTGTAATCGATCCATTTACAGTGTATGATAAGGGAATAAAGGTTAGTGCAAGGTAAAGCCAGCAAGTCCGCTCAAGGATAGTCTGAGGGTCATCAAAAAGGTAGATAGTAGTTCAACACTGCTCTCTGGTTGTGGTAGGATGATTCAGTTGCCTGATAACAGCTGGGAAGAAACTGTCCCTGAATCTGGAGATGTGCGTTTTCACGTGTCTATACATTTTGCTGATGGGAGAGGGGAGAAGAGGGAATGGCCAGGGTGCAATTTGTCCTTGATTATGCTGCTGACCTTGCCGAGGCAGCGTGAGATACAAATTGAGTCAATGGAAGGGAGGTTGGTAGTGTCATGGTCTGGGCTGCGTCCACAACTAATGCAATTTCTTGCGATCTTGGGTGGAGCTGTTTCCAAACCAAGCCGTTGGGTCCCATCTTCACACGGGAGGGCTGGTCCCCCAACGCAATATTCCACCTCTCCACCAATTCCAATATACACACACACACTTACACACACACACACACACACATACACACACATACACAAACACACATACACACACTCACTCACTATAGACAACAGACAATAGGTGCAGGAGTAGGCCATTCGGCCCTTCGAGCCAGCACCGCCATTCATTGTGATCATTGCTGATCATCCCCAATCAGAACACTATTCCTGCCTTCTTCCCACATCCCCTGACTCCGCTATCTTTAAGAGCCCCATCTAGCTCTCTCACACACATACACTCTCACACTCACACACACACACAGACTCACACAGACTCACACACACACACACATACACTCAGGGCTGGCCTTAGGGGGTGCGGGGCCCAATTGGGAAAAATGTTCATAGAAATATAAATAAATAATTATAAATGAGTCACGTATCGTGAGTAATATGACAATTCGGGGCAGAGTTCCTTTCACAGCGTGTGGAGAGTCTAGCCAGGGGTAAAGTTGTGGGGAGGGCAAGAGCATTGAGAAGGAGAGGGTCGTGTTCATGCCAGTAACTCGCTCACTCACCGCTGCCGGGGCGCTCTGGGCGCCACCGCATTGTGACCGGGGAGGGAAGCAACTCGCCTACGAGCGGCCTCCATCACCAGACAGCGGAACCGACTGTCATCTCAGCGCCTTCTGCCGTCCCACTCACCTCTGGCAGTGCTCTGTCTGAACAGTGAGGGGACCAGCTCAAGAGCAAAGATCATAGAGCGGAGCGGGTCAGCGGGTAATGCAAAACATCACAGCGGGCGGCACAGACTCACCACTCTCTGTGAGAAAGAGTGTTTTATCGTCTCCGTTCTAAATGGCTTACCCCTTTGTCTTAAACTGTGGCCCCTGGTTCTGGACTCCCCCCAACATCGAGAACATGTTTCCTGCCTCTAGTGTGTCCAAGCCCTTAACAATCTTATATGTTTCAATAAAACACCCTCTCATCCTTCTAAACTCCAGAGTGTACAAGCCCAGCTGCTCCATTCTCTCAGCATATGACAGTCCCGCCATCCCGGGAATTAACCTTGTAAACTTATGCTGCACTCCCTCAATAGCAAGAATGTCCTTCCTCAAATTAGGGGTCCAAAACTGCACACAATACTCCAGGTGCGGTCTCACTAGAACTCTGTACAACTGCAGAAGGACCTCTTTGCTCCTTTATTCGATATTATAAAGGCCAACATGCCATTTCTTAGCGCTAATGGCAGGTACTCAGGAAACGTGGTAACTCGTGAAGATTTTTCAACGTTGAAAAATGTCCACGAGTAAAATATACTCAGGATGTAAACATTTGATACTTTTTAACACGTAGTCATACTGTAGTAACTCGTGAGTTTACCGCAGTAGGACCTGGTGTCCTATATCACTATTGTATGTTCATGGTGGAAATAAGAATACTCTGTATATTCATTACCTTTGAATTGTAGTTTTATGTAATCCTCCCATAATTTCTGAGTTCCATTTCACAATATCTATCAGACATACAGAATGTTGTAAGATAATATCTTGCCCAAACTCAGTTGTATCTTTCGATCTCAACAAATATCACAAAAATATGCCATTGTTTCAGCCACATTAGGACAAAATATAGAATGTAGGTTATGTGTTATCAGTCACCCCATCCCAAAAACAACAGTACTTAACGAAGAACATTTGTTTTATTAATTTACGAGCATGTACCATACAGAATTCATTGATCCATATCCAACAAACTGTTGTGATAATTGCATAAAAGGTATTATTGTCTAAGAAATTTGGTGTGGAATGATAATCCATCTCAGTACTCATTTTGGCAAGCTATAGATACTTTTCCCCGACCCCCAATCTCCCTCGCCCGATCTTCATTGAACCTACCATTTTACCAATCTTTTACTCAGCTGCTGTAACGTTTCCTTCATATCAAAATCTCTGTGTAGCATCTCTGTCCCTATCTTCCAATTCCCACTTTGAAATACAATACAACTTTCTACTTAAAAATTTTGCCGCAGGATCGCTATATAAATGCAAATATACGGTATTTTATCCTAGCCCCCCCCCCCCCCCACCCCCCTTACCACTACACAAGAAGCGTAACTTGAAGCGTTTGCATTTGGAGAAGTTCAATACGGACCAAGAATGAAAATTAATTGCTATGAATCGATTAACAGCGAGCTACGAGGTGAGATTGAAACACCTGTCAGAGGGCTAAGAAACTATCCTGAGTTGATGGCATATTAAAGAATGTTTTTTTTTAATCTTTATTTGACAAAGCAAATTTGTATTTCCATATGAAATACGGAAAATTAACGTGGGGCCCCCCTTGTGCGCGGGGCCCAATTTGGAAAAATCAGTCCCATCGGTCTAAGGCCGGCCCTGCATATACTCACACACACACATTCACTCACACACACACATTCACTCACACACACAAACACACACATTCACTCACACACACACACATTCACTCACACACACACACACATACACTCACACACACACAGACTCACACATACAGACTCACACACACATACACTCATACACACACACATACACTCACAAACACACACATACACTCACAAACACACACTCACACACACACATGCACACAGATTCACCTACACACACACACACACACACACGCATACACTCACACACACACACATGCTCACACATACACTCACACTCACACACACATACCCTCACACACATACACACTCACATACACACTCACACTCACACACACTCACACTCACACTTACACACCGTAAATATGACAGTAAACTTTCTTGAATCTACTCACAGGGCTGAGCGCGGCCTCTCCACTGTGGGGCTTCCGCAGTCAGTGGTATTTCCGCAATCAGCGTGACCTCTGCACTTACTGGAAATTACGCAATCAGCGCAACCTTTGCACTCACCGGAAATTACGCAATCAGAGCGACCTGTCCACTAAGCGGAAGTCACCAAATGAGCGTGACTTTTGGACTAAACACAGTCGGACCTAATAAAGCATTTATTCCTTCCAAACACAGTCAGACATAAAAAATCATTTATTCCTTCCAAACACAGTCGGACCTAATAAAGCATTGCAGTTTCAAGCACAGGCAGGGCAGCGGGCCAAACAACTCATGGCATTGTCATAAAGGGCTAACAAATCATTTATTGCAAGTACATTGCAGACTCACAGTTCAGTTGATTCACAGCTTAGAATGACAGTCGTGGCCTCTCCCTCGTGATCTTGCAGAGTGACTGACTCCCGGTCCAGGCATCCGGGGTTTTATAGTCATGCCAACCGCCCCACCCCCGGAAGGGGCGTTACCGGCATTGCGGTGATTGACAGGCGAGACGACCAATCAGCTGATGTCAAGGATTTTTAAACACTCATAACTTTTTTATTTTTCATCGATGGGAAAAATCCTCGGCCAAGGAGAACTGTGCCGGACAAAAATCACAGCGATGCAGGGTAGTGTTTTTTCTAAAATCAATATACAGAGCAGACAGGAAGTGGTCAAGATGAGACTTTTAATTATATAGATATGTTCGTTGGATAATCCTTATAATGCTCACCTTTTTCAAATGTGTATTTCCTCTTATCATCTTTCTGCAATCGTTTCTGGTGAGTATTGCGATTCTTCATCAGTTGTTGTAAAGTTTCAATGTATAGCTTGGTGCTCCCACCTAACTTCATTCCCAGGAATTCTGAGTTAAGCCTTTGAGTGACAAGTGGAGATGTTTGACCCATTTAAAAAAAACGTTAGTCTCCATAATTTGATCTTTTTTTATGATTTTAATATGTTTGAGATAGTCTGTTTATTTCCAATCTGGACAACTCTTGCCAACAGCTTAACTGTAGTCACATAGTATATTTATTAACGCAGTCAGGATTCACCACCATTTCAGCACGTGTATCTGGACTTTGACAAGTATAATTAATATATTTTGAAGTATAATTCATATATTTTGTATTCCAAAACCAACCCTGTACACTCTACCATATCTTCAAGGTACAAAATTAAATTAAGTTTAATTTACCCACATTTTGGACATGTTTATTAACAAAATCCTAGTAGAACTGTTCCACGTAGTTCCTGTAACCATTGCTCAATTATGACCTCTGGTATTGCTTATGTGTTTGCATAAATTCGCTACATTGAAAAAGTTGAATTGAAAAAGTTAAGGGGCTGTCCCACTGCGGCGACCTAATCCGCGAGTTCTGGGGAGTTTGCCCTCAACTCATACTCGCAGTATGGTCGACACGAAGACCTAGGAGGTCTTTGTAACTCTCCTTCATGCTTGAGAGTAGTCCCCGCGTACTCGAGGCCTCAGCCAGGTCGCGGCGTACTTTTTCAACATGTTGAAAAATGCCCATGAGTAAAAAAAGGTCGCCGTGGAAAAAATCAATACTTTTTTTACTCGTAGGTTTAGTCGAAGTTGGTCGTAGTAGGTCGGCATGTTATTCGTAGGTAATCGAGGGTAGTCAAAGGTAATCAAAGGTAGTCGAAGGTAGTTGTAGATAATCTTCAACACAGTCAAAGGGAGGTCGAAGGAGATCGGAATAGGTCGTCTTCACCCTCCGCTATTCGGTGTCCAATTTTCCCGAAGCTAGTCGAAGCTAGCTCTTAACATAGTCGAAGGAAGTCGAAGGAGGTCTTCCACATAGTCAAAGGAGGTCTTCAACATGACATTTTTTCAAACTCTTCTAAACTCTTCAATCAGGTTGCCGCAGTGGGACAGCCCCTTTACCATGCTTTTTGAAGCACTGATACATAACGGTACTTTGTACTCGATAATCTGTTAGCTTTCACCAGTGCTGAAACACATGCATGCAGTTGTTTGTGAGACTTGTTGATGTAGCTCAGACCTCACACACCAGCATAGCTGGGGTAGAGTTTATACCTCACAGTTCCAATGAGCCAAGTTCAATTCTGACCTCAGGTGCAGTGTGCGTGGAATTTTTTCTCTCTCTCTGATACTAAATGACATGAGAACCACGTGGCATTTCACACGCCAAAGCCATGCAGAATGATAGGTTAATTGGCCTTCGTAAATTACCCAGAAGATAGACACAAAATGCTGGCGTAACTCAGCGGGACAGGCAGCATCTTTGGAGAGAAGGAATGGGTAACATTTGGAGTCAAGACCCTTCTTCCTGTGAGCGGATGGTAATGTGTAGAGACTAAGGTGCAACCTGATGAGACAAAATTGCACTGCCAGCATAGATTTGATGGACCAAATGACCTCCTTCGATATCACAACAAAATAATGTGGAAATACTATTGTGTCTTGGATGCAGAAGCACAGACACTAATGCCCCTGTCCCACTTAGGAAACCTGAACGGAAACCTCTGGAGACTTTGCGCCCCACCCAAGGTTTCCATACGGTTCCCGGAGGTTTTTGTCAGAATCCCAAATGGTCGAAAGTGGTTTCCGCTTCTTCTAAGTTTTGGCGATTATTTCAAAAAATTAGAAACCGGCAGCGACTAAAAATAGGTTGCCGTTTTAAAAATGGGTAATTTTTTAGTCGAAGCTGGTTGCGATGCTAGTTGAAGATGGTTGCCAGAGGTTGCAGGTAGTGGAAGGTAAGACATCCCTGGTGGAATAAAACTGGGTGAAAAAAAGGCTTGACCTTCTACTACCCTCAACCTCCGGCAACCACCTTCAACTAGCATCGCAACTGGCTTCAACTAAAAAATTACAGCTTCCTTAGACAAGAACATGAGATGGTGATGAGACGTCTCCAGGTTAGGTACAGTACACTGTCCCACACTTAAGCCTCCAAAACCTATCCCCAATATGTTTGCACAGTGCATATGGTTGTGATTATATATTGGAGAAACTGGCTCAATTATTTCCAAGTGAACTAGAACTTAATCAAGGGAAGGGTGGCACGGTGGCGCAGCGGTACAGTTGTTGCCTTACAGCGCTTACAGCGCCAGAGACCCGGGTTTGATCCCGACTATGAGTGTTGTCCGTACGGAGTTTGTACGTTCTCCCTGTGACCTGCGTGGGTTTTCTCCAAAATCTTCCATTTCCTCCAACACGCCAAAGACGTGCAGGTTTGTGGGTTAATTGGCTTGGTATAAATGAAAATCGTCCCCAGTGTGTGTAGAATACTGTTAATGTGCGGGGATCACTGTTTGGTGCGGAATCGGTGGGGTGAAGGGCCTGAAGGAAACCAAAAATCTCTTAGAAAATCTGCCCAGGTCACAGGGAGAAGGTACAAACTCCGTAGAGACAGCACCCTTAGTCGGGATCGAACCCGGGTCTCTGACGCTGTAAGGCAGCAACTCTACCGCTGCACCATCTTGCCGCAAAATCAGCTACCGTGATCTCCTAATGTAAGTGACACATGCTCCATCCCAGATATTTATTTTATGTAGGAATTTACTTGGAGGAATATAAATCGAAGAAGATGAACAAAGGCAGTATAGAGTCTGGTCTTGCTATATGCATGCATGGATTGCTTCTTCTGCTGACAAAACACAATAATGGAATCTTCTGCAAACACTGAGTTACTGACCGTCCGATGAAGGGAAGGTCATTAATGAAACAGCTGCCTAGGGCACTAGCCTAAAGAACGTCGGCAGTAATATCCTGGGCTGGAATGATTGATATCTAACAACCTCAACTATTTTTCTGAATGCATGGTATGAGTCATAGTCATAGAGTGATCCAGTTTGGATACAGGCCCTTCGGCCCAACTTGACCACACCGGCCAACATGTCCCAGCTACACTAGTTCCACCTGCCTGCATTTGGCCCATATCCCTCCAAACCTGTCCTATCCATGTATTGTCTAACTTTTTCTTAAACGTTGGGATAGTTCCTACCTCAACTACCTCCTCTGGGAGCTTGTGCCATACACCCACCACCCTTCGAGTGAAAAAGCTGCCCCTCAGTTTCTTATTAAATCTTTTCTCCTTCACCTTAAACCCTTGTCCTCTGATCCTCGATTTCCCTAGAGCGGGGCCGTACATCGCCCGGCGCGGCCTCAATGGCCATGGGACAACACCGCCCGCCTGGGGCTTCGACATCGGTAGAGAAATGGTGCGGGGGAGAGAGAAGAAATTTGCCTTCCATCACAGTGAGGAGGAGATTCACTGTGATGGATGTTTGTGTGAATTGAATTGTTTGTGTGTTTTTTTTATGAATTGCTCTGTTTGTATGGCTTGTAGAAACAGAATTTTGTTCGAGCCTCTCTGCAGTTCGAATGACAAGTAATAAAATCTATCTAAAAATCTATCTATCTATCTACTCTGGTCAAGAGACTGTGCATCTACCTGATCTATTCCACTCATGATTTTATACACCTCTTTAAGATCACCCTTCATCCTCCTGCATTCCAAAGAATTGAGTCCCAGTTTTCTCAACCTTTCCCTATAGCTCAGACCCTCGGGTCCTGGCAACATCCTCATAAAATTCAACTGCTGGAATGTTTTCCTCCTGACTTCAGTTTTAATGGGACTCCTAGATACGCAATCTCATCTATTGTCTGAAATCTTTTAACGTGCTGTCCCACTTGGGCAACCCAATTGGCGAGTTTAGAAGAGTTTAGGAGAGTTTGAAAAACTGTCATGTTGAAGACCACCTTCGACTTCCTTCGACTATGTTGAAGACCAGTTTCGACTAGCTACGACTAACTTCGGGAAAATTGGACACCGAATAGTGGAGAGTGAAGACGACCTCCTTCAATCTCCTTCTACCTCCCTTCGACCTCCCTTTGTCTATAATGAAGACTATCTATGACTGCGTTCGACTACCCTTGACATGCCGATCTACTACGACCTATTATGACTAAACCTACGAGTAAAAAAAGTATCGATTTTTTCCATGGCAAGAGTTACAAAGACCTCCTACGACCTTGTGTCGACCATGCTGCTAGAATGAGTCGAGGGAAAACTCGCCAGAACTCGCGGATTAGGTCGCCCAAGTGGGACAGCCCCTTAAGAAGGAACTGCAGATGCAAAGTAGACAAAAATACTGGAGAAACTCATCGGGTGAGGCAGCATCTACGGAGTGGAGGGCATTGGCGACGTTTTGGGTCGAGACCCGAACCAAAACGTCGCCTATTTCCTTCGCTCCCTAGATGCTGCCTCACCCACTGAGTTTCTCCAGCATGTTTATCAACCTTCATGTCTGAAATCAAGCTCTTTAGTCCAAGTTCAAATAAAGTCCAAGGCCAAGTGATGCAGGCAAAACCCACATTGGGCATCAGGTGGTATGTAAGTATCGGCTTCCATCACTTAGTGCCTCCAGTCACTGAGAGCTCACTACTTCAGAAAACGTGGATGACAATGGGACAAATATTTATCCTGTAGCTTGAGTATAAGGAAGAGGGCAGTCACATGTCCCACCTGCCACACAGTCTTTCCTTGCCTTCTTTCTATTTCTTTACAGAGTGGAGTTGTAGAGGTTTACAGCTTTAAAGGAGGCGCAGTGTCCATGCCAGCCAGAAGCAAACCAAGCAAACATTTTGAGGGTCTTTCAGACGGCGAGTTTCAAACCCCCACTACTTGTTGAATGCAAAAGACTTTCCTCAACGCCCTTCTAATCCTGCTCGCAATTAAGCTAACCCTGTGTTTTCTATTTATCATCATGAACAGATCTTCCTCAGATAAACTGGTGAGCATGAGGTCAAGTAAGTGTTGTTGGTTCACCTATTGCTTGCTGCGGAGCTAGCCTGGCAACTTTGTTCATCAGATCAGGGGCAACTCAATCAATGGTGGAGCAATGATGATGGGTATATGGAGCAAGTTGCCAGAGGGGGTAGTTGAGGCAGGTATTATAGCAACATCTAAAATACATTTGGACAGGTACATGGATAGGAAAGGTTTAGAGGGATTCTTGATTAGCACAGGTGTCAGAGGCTATGGGAAGAAGGCAGGAGAATGGGTTTAGGAGGGAGAGCTAGGTTAGACTGCACCTAATTTCTATGTTTCCATGTTTCTATGATTGAACGTGGTACCAAGGGGTAATTATTTATTTGAGTGCCTAAAATATCTCTAGAAAATTAATATTTAATCATGGAGCAGTTGAATACATTGTCATGAGAATGATTGGCATTTAAATGACACCCTTCATAACCTAATGAAGTCTCAAACCATTCAAAGATCAATGAAAGGTATATTTGAACTGTCATCACTATTGCAATACGTAGCATAAAACTGCTGATTTGAACATAACAATGAGATATCAGTCAGCTCAATTAATTAAATTTTATTGTTGAGCAATATGTTAAATGTTAGAGCTCTGGGGAGTGGTGTAGAGCAGAGGGATCACAGAGTAAAGGAATTTAGTTCCTTGATCAATAATCAGATTCTTGATTAGAATGGGTATCAGGGGTTATGGGGAGAAGGCAGGAGAATGGGCTTTGGAGGGATAGATAGATCAGCCATGATTGAATGGTGGAGTAGACATCGAAGCAGCTTAAATATCAGCTGGGAAGACAGAAGAACCAACGTCAGCGTGCTGAATGAAGCGAAAACATCGAGCATCGAAGCCTTCGTCATCAAGAACCAACTAAGATGGGTCGGTCATGTTGTTCGGATTGAAGACGAGCATCTACCAAAGCAGCTTTAAAAAGGCAAACTCCCAGCTTTAAAAAGGCAAACGTAAAAGAGGCGGACAAAAGAAGAGATTCAAAGACGCCTTAAAAGCCAGCATGAAGAAACGTGAAATTGACATCAACAATTGGGAAACCAATGCCAAGGACAGGAAACTCTGGCGAACCATCATCCAAGAAGGAACAGCGACCTTCGAAGCCAAGAGTGGCACAGAATTAGAAGAAAAGAGAAGAAAACGGAAAGAGAGGCAGCAACAACCTAACCTACAACATGCTCACTGTTTCCCGCCGGCTTAGCTTTTACCAGGTCCACACCTCATCACAGCCTTAGTCCAAACATGGATTCAACATTAAATTTCAAGGATTAGATGAGAGTGACTGCATTTGACACCAAGACAGCATTCGTCCAAGTATGGCATCAAGCAAGGAGACCTGGTAAAACTGACATCAGTGGACAACAAAAGGAAGGCACTTCAGTTGTTGTAGTCACACAAAGGAAGATAGTTGTGGTTGTTAGAAGTTAAGCGCGGCACGGTGGCATAGCGGTAGAGCTACTGCTTTTCAGCGCCAGAGAATCCAGGTTCAATCCTGACTGCGGGTGCTGTCTTTACGGAGTTTGTCCGTTCTCACCATGACCTGCATGGGTTTTTTTCCGATATCTTCGATTTCCTCCCACACTCCAAAGACTTACAGGTTTGTATGTTAATTGGCTTGGTATAAATGTAAAAATAGTCCCTAGTGTGTCTAGGATAGCATTAGTGTGCAGGGATCGCTGGTCGGTGTGGATTCGGAGGGCCAAAGGGCCTGTTTATGAGCTGTATCTCTAAACTAAACTAACCAACCCATTCAAGAATATCACTGAAGGAGTTCCTTAGAGTGGTGTCCTTGGCACAACCATCTTCAGCTGCTCATGAATTACCTTCAATTCACAACTTCTCAGCAAATGAAGCAGCACATGCCTGCATGCAGCGAGATCTAGACAACAGTAGCATGAAAGTACCATGTAAGGACCAACTCCAACAAGATAAAGACAATCATCTACCTTTGATACTCAATGGCACCACCATAACTAAGGCCCCACCACCAATGTTGTGGGATCAACAACAGCCAGGAATTCTACTGGACCACCCATGTAGTACCAGGGTTTCAGGAAAGGTCAGAAGCTATGTATCCTATTGACACACCACAATCCACCATTCATACTCTCTATTGCAATGGTGAGGACAGTTCAAATCTCCATCAAACCAACTCACAACCCAATATTTGCGGGTTTGTGCAAAACCTCCGCTACGCTGCCACCGAGACAGTTGTTCGGTGAAAACCTGCCATAACAGGTAAACGACCTGGATGAGGAGGCAAAAGTGGTCGGGTTGATGAAACCACCATCCTCGAGCAGGCCACCAGCGTATCACAGACGGCATCCTTGCGCTACGTCTAACAGGCCTCGGGTTCAACCCGACAGGGCTATCAGAACCTATCCACCGGTCGCACCCTATCTACAAAAGCCTTTTAGGCAGGGCCCACAGCGACCAGCATGGAAGATGCGGCAACCCCACATCCCAGCAACACTACGAACCAAAAAAGCCCAGAACATCAAGGCCGCCGCTAACCATGGAGGTAAGGGGGTCTGGTTCTCTTGGAAGTGCTGCATGTATAACCTCACAAGTAGGAGGGAGGTTGAGTACATTCTGGGATACATGGGATTCTGATTGTCACTATCCCAGGGAACAAAGCAATAGACATAATAGAGGCATGTAACAGCCTTGCTTGCGCCAGGAAACCGACTATTAGACATGCTGCTAAGGTAATTGGTAAACTTGTAGCTACATTCCAGCTGCACAATTTGGGCCGTTACACTATCAAAGCTTGCAAAGAGTAAAAATCTCAGCATTTAAAGCAAATGCTGGACATTTTACAGGCCTATGCAGTTGCCAAACAAGGCATAAATTGAGCTACAATGGTGGATTAGCAATGTTTGTGATTGTTTAATCCCATCATTACATCAAACCCATCAGTCGTGTTACAAACCGACGCAAGCGCCAAGGGCTGGGGAGCTACCGACACCACTTCCAGTTGGGGCGGTAGATGAGGTTTGCATGAGTCTACTCTTCTTCAATCACAAGGTATAAACTATTTAGAAATGCTGGGAGCATGTCACGGGCTGCGGGCTTACTGCACTAATCTGCATCATACGCATGTCCGTCTTCAAAATAAATAATACCACTGAGGCGGCATATTTAAACCATATGGGTGGTATCAAGTCAATATCTTGTGATGAATTGGCAAAAATTAATTTGGCTCTGGTGTATTGAAAGAAATATTTGGATATCAGCTACATACCTTCCAGTTAAGCTCAATGCAGTGGCGGACACCAGATCACGAGTATTTAATAACGACATCAAGTGGATGTTGAACCTCCAAATATTTGCTAAAATTATAGCCAAATATGGTACACCAGATATCGACCTCTTTGCGTCCAGGTTGAACCATCAGATACCAACATATGTCTCTTGGGAACCAGATCCTGGGGCAGTGGCGATGGACGCTTTCTCGCTACGTTGGGGGAAATGGGTTTTCTATGCTTTCCCCCATTCTGCTTCATCAGTCGGGTATTGCAGAAAATTCAACCAGATTCTGCAACAGATAGGACCATGGACATCATACAGCATCATGCAGAGAGTCCACTAGGAAGCAGTACCTCACCCACATAAGGAAATGGGAGGTTTCTGTAGTTGGACCAAGACCACCTACAAATCTGCTATGATCTCCAATGTGCTGGAATCCTCGCGGGCCTTCATTATGATGAGGCCCTCAGTTACAGTGCCATATACAGTGCCAGGAGTGCACTGTCATCCTATCTCAACATTGGAGTGGGATCTCACCAGCTGGTATCTAAACTATGAGGGGTATATTCTATCCAAGCCTCTCCGACCATGATATTATATTACCTGGGATATAGGGGTGGTGTTGACCCTACTCAGGAGCTGGTCGCCTATGACGGATCTACCACTGGACTAACTCACCTTCAAAGTGCTGATGTTAATGGCACTGACCACAGCACAACGGGTCCAGACTCTACAGGAACTAAAACTGGATAGAATGGTCTTGACCCCCAATAAAGTGACTTTCTATATAGATGAGTTGCTTAAACAACACAGACCTGGGTCTACAGGTCTGAAAATGGGCATCAGGAATATGGAGATGGGTCTGTTATCAGCCATGTAAACCCACATCACAGGGTGACGGTGCAAACTATCTCCAGGTGGTTCAGGGTGGTATTCGGTGCAGCAGGTAAGACACTAACATTTTTAAATCTCATTCTACCAGGGCTGCATCCACATCAGCAGCGAGGACCATGGAGGTACTCATGGATCATGTCCTCGCAATAGCGGGCTGGGCCAGTGAAACTACATTTCAGCATTTTTATAACAAACCTGTGGCCACTCCCGCAACGTTTGCAGAGTCAGTTTTAAGTGCTGTTCCCTAAACATTTGTCCCCGAGTTCAGGGGTTGATTGTTTGTATAAACAAATATGTTATTATTTTTCAGCTTGTTCAAGTCTGAAATACGTTAACATACTTCCTCCATCAGTATTACGGCAGTGTGTGAGCATGGACGTGGTCCAGGGCATGGAATCACAGAGCTTTGAAATCTTCACAAAGTCACTCACGTGTAAAATAGTAAGATTAAACAAGAACTTACTAGTTTGAAGTTTGATCTTTATTTTATGAGGAGTTGCGATGAGGGATTTCGTGCCCTCCGCTCTCCAAACCTCTATCATAAGGTCAACTGGTATATTAGAGTCTCTTTAATCTTACTATCTTCAGTCATTGTTGTTACTTGTGATTCCACACTGCTGCTTTGAAGAATGTCGCCGCATGCGTGCTGGCAGGGTCTTCACGAAATCCCTCATCGCAACTCCTCATAAAATAAAAATCAAACTTCAAACTGGTAAGTTCTCATTTAATCTTACTATTACCCCATACTATCATAAAGAAAAAAATAGCATGGAACACATCATTCGTTGATGTCACCATTTACCTGACTGTCTATCTTTGTAATGAATCTAAAGATTTTCTCTTGGCTACTACAGGTTTTACTTTTAATTGTTCTCCCTGCTCTGAAGAATGAGTTGCAATGCCACATTACTGTAAGGGTTATATTATACCGTATATTAATATTTGATGCTCCTTTTTCTTAGGCATAGATTATTCTTTCACCGCACCGTCATCTTAAGAAGTTATTATTTTGTTATCTTAATGGTGCCTGCATCACTGCTATAAATTGGATTAATAGCTCTTCATTAATCCCATAGAGGTTGAAAGATCTAAAACAACTTCTACCTGTGTGATGAAATATTTATTCACTTTTATTCAAGATGATTCTTCTCTCTTCGCATTGAAACATTTTAACAGATGTAACACAATGTACGATGCAGGTAATCTAACACGCTTTCATGCCTTACATCAATGTTGAGTGTATTCCAAATGTCTCTGCACTTTAGAGATGTTGTAAATGATTCTTTTTAAATCTGGGACATGCTTTGTTATAATCAGATAAAGTAAAAGCAAGTACTCGTTATATGTCTGGCAACTACAGCCTACGCACTGTGCTGTTAAATGCAACCTGCTGCATTTGAACAGGCCAGGACGATTACTTTCTACGTGTCTCTGCTGAGATGGTTTGATCAATTGCATCCCTTCCTTTCAGAGGAAGAGGGCTTTTTTATTCCGTGGCATCTTTGACAGCACAAAACCTGACTCTTTCAAGAATGAGACTCTGTTCTTGTGGCTCAATCCTCCACTGGAGTTTACCTCCACTTCACACCCTGTTCTAATAATGCAACAACAATATTATTAACAAAGAATGTCATGTTTAACCAACAGCTAATTCCTCGCAGCTTTTGTGTATTTGTTTCCAAAGTCTGGGTTAGTTTTAGTGGAACAGTTGCTTTCAATCATTCACGTGTAATTGGAGGTAACGCTGTATGGCACAAATTCCCAGGTGGATCAACATGGAAGTGCTTTGTTTTTCACTTTTCAGAATAAAGACACTAAGTTCCTTCTGCTCTAAGTCGATCTGTGAGTTGCCAAGGTGCTCTCGCTCCATTGTGTAACATACTGTCACATTAAATTAGATGGTACAGACTCTGTGAGTGTAAAAAAATCAATAGTTGATGGAAGATTGCTCCCTGGAAAATCTGTTCTGATTCCAAGATTTATTCTTGACCAAAAATGACATGCCATTAGGCAGAAAATGAACACATTCTACTGTACAAATTGGACGGAAATGTGTCAGGTGACTTGACCTGTTCATTTGTTTTTTGTTCTCTTGAGCAATAAAGCTGGGTGTGGTTTTCCACACAGACCTGTGCCAGCTTGGCTTAAAAGTTCAATATTCCACAGTGCACAGGAAGAATTCTCCAGATCATTGTTGTAAATATCTAGCAAATGCACTTCATCAAGGTAAATGCACTTTGCTCAGTAAGATGTTCCTCTCTTGTGTTTTTTAAAGTCTCGGTGCACAATAAACAATTTCTTAAAATAGGGCACAGATTTTCCTCTTTGCTGCGAAACTCATCCATTATTCATCAATACCTGATGTCTTCCTTTATTAAGAAATTACTTTGGATAGAAAGGAACTTTAAAACAACAATCTTTTGAACGTTGTGTTAAAGAAGGAACTGCAGATGCTGGAGAATCGAGGGTACACAAAAGGCTGGAGAAACTCAGCGGGTGCAGCAGCATCTAAGGAGCGAAGGAGATAGGCGACGTTTCGGGTCGAGACCTTTCTTCAGAAGAAGGGTCTCGACCCGAAACGTTGCCTATCTCCTTATCTCCTTAGAAGCTGCTGCACCCGCTGAGTTTCTCCAGCCTTTTGTGTACCATCTTTTGAACGTTATTGTCTTCCATCTAATTCACCTTAAAGACATGTTGTGTAGACCTATAAAGACCCAAGAAAGCTAGAAAATAGCAGGAGTATGCCATTTCACACTTCCAATCCGCTCTGCTATTCACTATAAACATGGCTGATCATCTACCATCTACAAGTACACCCAAATTGACAGGCAAACTGACCACTGTATCGGCACACCTATAACTGTTTTTGCTGGGATCCACATAGATTCATAGAGTTGTGGAATCACAGCATGGAAACAGGTCTTTTGGCCCAGATTGTCCATGCAGACCAACTTGCCTCATACACACTAGTCCCACCCACCTGTGGTTGGTCCATATTGTTCTACACCTATCCTATCCATGAACCTGTCCAATTGTATTTTAAACATTGTGATCGTACGTACCTCAGCTAGAATATCTACCTTCCACCACAACCCTATGTCTTCTCTGAATAAGCCAATTAGGAAATGTTTGGAGAGATATGGTCCAGAAACAGATAGGTCGTACTAGCTTGGTTAGGTAACTTGGACAGGTTGGGACAAAGGGCCTGTTTCCACGCTGTATAGCTCTATGGTTGTATGTTATACTACATTTCATCTCTGTTTCCAGAGTGACAATACTATTGTCATGTGGTACAGCATAAGAACAGGCCCTTTAGCCCACAATGTCTGTGCAATGTAATGTATCTAGACTTTCAGAAAGCCTTTGATAAGGTCCCGCACGGGAGACTGGTGACTAAAATTAGAGCACATGGTATTGGGAGTAGGGTTTTGACATGGATTGAAAATTGGTTGGCAGACAGGAAACAAAGAGTAGGAGTGAACGTGTCCTTTCCAGAATGGCAGGCAGTGGCGAGTGGAGTGCCGCAAGGCTCGGTGTTGGGCCGCCACTTTTACCATTAATGATTTGGAAGAGGGAATTAGGAGCAACACTAGCAAGTTTGCGGATGACACAAACTGGGTGGCAGTGTGAACTGCGAAGAGGATGTTAGGAGGTTGCAGGGTGACCTGGACAGGTTGAGTGAGCGGGCAGATGCATGGCAGATGCAGTATAATATAGATAAATGTGAGGTTATCCACTTTGGTGGCAAAAACAAGGGGGCAGATTATTAGCTCAATGGGGTTAGGTTAGGTAAGGGGGAGGTGCAGTGAGACCTGGGTGTCCTTGTACACTGGTCACTGAACGTTGGCGTGCAGGTACAGCAGGCAGTGAAGAAAGCTAATGGAATTTTGGCCTTCATAAGAAGAGGATTTCAGTATAGGAGGAGAGAGGTTCTTCTGCAGTAGTACAGGGCTCTGGTAAGACCACATCTGGAGTATTGAGTACAGTTTTGGCCTCCTAATTTGAGGAAGGACATCTTTGTGATTGAGGCAGTGCAGCGTCGGTTCACGAGATTGATCCCTGGGATGGCGGGACTGTCATATGAGGAAAGATTGAAAAGACTTGGCTTGTATTCACTGGAGTTTTGAAGGATGACAGGTTATCTTATAGAAACATATAAAATTATAAAAGGAATGGACAAGCTAGATGCAGGAAAAATGTTCCCAATGTTGGGCCAGTCCAGAACCAGGGGCCACTGTCTTAGAATAAAGGGGAGGTCATTTAAGACTGAGGTGAGAAAAAACTTTTTCACCCAGAGAGTTGCGAATTTGTTGAATTCCCTGCCAAAGAGGGCAGTGGAGGCCAAATCACTGGATGGATTTAAGAGAGAGTTGGATCGAGCTCTAGGGGCTAGAGGAATCAAGGGATATGGGGAGAAGGCAGGCATGGGTTATTGATTGGGGACGATCAACCATGATGCCGGTGCCGGCTCGAAGGGCCGAATGGCCTCCTCCTGCACCTATTTTCTATGTTTCTATGTTTCTATAACTCTTATCTACATGCACATATTCCATATTCTGCTTGCATGTCCATATGGCTATCCAGGAATCTCGTAAATCCCACGTTCATATCTGCCTCATCCACCACTCACGGCAGCATCATCCAGACACTCACCATCTTCTGTGTAAAAAAAACCTGCCCTGCACATCACCTTTAAACTTTGCCCCTCTCACCTTTAAGCTATGCCCTCTAGTATTTGATTTTTCCATCCTGACACAAACGGTTCTGACCGTCTACCCTATCTATGCCTTCCATATTTGTATATACTTCTGTCAGGTCTCCCCTCAACCCCTGATATTCTAGAGAAAACTATCCAACTCTGTCCAACCTGTCTCTGTAGATAATACCCCCAATGCAGTCTTCATTCTGGTAGACCTCCCCTGCACCCTTTCTAAAACCTCCAGGTCCTTCCTGTTTTTTTTAGAGTTGCCAGAACTGCATGCAAAACTCCAGATGTGGTCAAATCAAAGTCCTATAAAGCTGCATCATGACTTCCTGACTCTTATACTCAATGCCCTGACCAATGAAAGCAAGCATACCATATGCCTTCTGTATCTCTTTCATGGAGTTATGGACCTGGACCCCAAGATTCCTCTGTACATCAATGCTGTTAAAGGTCATGCTATTAATTGTATATTTTTTCACTTACATTTAACCTCCCGAAGTGCAACACTTTGTATTTGCTCGGATTAATTTCTAACTCCCATTTCTCCACCAAAGAAATTAACAACTCCTTCTGTAGCTAATCTACTGTATACATTGTCAGTCTTCCTCGCAGTCCATGACTCCAGCAATAGCTGCAAACTTTGATTTCTCTACCTTCAAGTAACCCTTGCATTCCCTCTATCTCCATCCCTCCCCTACCCACGTCATACTAACTTCAAAGTTGTCTTTTAAACATTATGTTGAGTCTCATTGTCTGTAACCACATCATTTGATACTCACCTGGTACACCACTAACAATGGCCTGTTTCCTTCATCATCGTTATTTTTTTTGCATATTCTTCTCTTTGAAGTCTGCATCACCGTCTATATCTCTCATTTCTCTTTCCCCAGACTATCGGTCTGAAGAAGAGTCTCGACCTGAAACGTCACCTATTCCTTTCCTCCAGAGATGCTGCCTGACCCGCTGAGTTACTCCAGCATTTTGTGCCTACCTCCAGTTTAAAACAGCATCTGCAGTTCCTTCCTACACAATTTACATCTGCTAATCACTCCCATACCTCACTTCCAGTTTGTTGTCACCATTGTCACACTCTTGACTACAATATTCTTTTTGCCATTTTATCTCAATTACCACCTTCATTATTAATATCACACGCTTGCAATGGGATAGGTCGGATATAAACTGTTGTTGACGCTGTTCTATATTCCACCAAATTATTTGAAACATTTGCTATCCCACAGATACCTGTTTAGATAAATAATACGGCTATATTTCATTAAATTGCATTTGTTTCTACTACCTCCAAACAATTAATTACATTACTGACACTATGACAGACAGTCAGAGCCAGCCTAATGCCCTTGCTACTAATCTATTTCGACCATGTCTGGTGTGTCGCTTTGTCTGTTGTTGTGATTGATATTTCACAGCATGAAATGGTTTTAAAGGAAAGTGCAGCAGCTCAGGCTTCCACGAATTGTTTCCAGTTGTCTTTGCCGTGCACCAATTTATAGCCTGGGTTCTGTCTACAAGGATGATTGAGGGCCCTAGGTAATCTGGTGTAGAAACACCATGTGGCACCCATCACTCTGTTCCTGAATGACCAGGCATAGGCTCTGGAATTTAGCAGGACCCAGGGCCTTTGGACAGAAGAGTCAAGGTGCAACCAGTACATGTGAGGCTCATGGGGTCAGTTACCTTGTCATTTACTCAACCATGGCAAGATAAGAGGCTGTTGACCCTATTACCTCGAAAGGGTATCTACTGACGTGTCAAACAAAAGGCTCTAACCCAAGGCTCAGTACAACTCAATCTTTATTAGCAGTTGCAGTACTTAAGCAAGCATGCGAAACACTGACTTCTAATAACTTCTCATTTGATTTACTGTTCCACCTTATTCTTCTCACACTAAATCACAAGGCTCATGTACACAAGTCTTGTACAAATACTACCCAATTGGCCAGATTCACTTTGCTGCAAGAAGGGAGGGGGTCTTCTCTGAGCTTTGTGTCCCTCTACTAACATTCTCCTTTGTATTTCGGAACTTGTTCTTACCCTCAACAACTTGTCTTTGGACGCCTCTCACTTTCTCCAAGTTTAAGGTGTAGCCTTGGGCACTCGCATGGGCTCCAGCTATGCCTATCTTTTTGTTGGTTAATGTCGAACAGTCCTTGTTTCAAACATACACTGGCACCAAGCCCCAACTCTATCTCTGCTACATCAACGACTGCATTGGGGCTGCCTCCTGCACCCGTGCAGAACTCGTTGCTTTCATTATCATCACCATTCACTTGCACCCTACCCTCAAATTCACCTGGAGTATCTATGACACTTCTCTCCTCTTTCTTGATCCTGTCTCCATCACAGGGAACAAACTATCGACTGACATCTACTACAAATCTACCGACTTCCGCCGTTATCTGGACTATTCTGTATATTAATGATTTGAATGAGGGGATTGAAGGCTTTGTGGCTGTTTACGAAAATATGTTGAGGGGCAGGTAGTGTAGAGAAAGCAGGGACTCTGCAGAAGGAGTTGGACAGGTTGGGAGAGTGGGGAGAGAAGTGGCAGATGGAAGACCGGATATGTCTCTTCTCCTCCGATCTTTGTCCAAACAAAGATGGAAACAATCGTAGACTATCCTCTAAATGGGGAGAGAATTCAGAAATCAGAGGTGCAAAGGGACTTGGGAGTGCTGGTGCAGGATTCCCAAAAAGTTAATTTGCAAGTCAAATCAGTAGTAAAGGAAACAAATGCAATGCTAGCGTTCATTTCAAGAGGGCTTGTATACAAAAACAGGGATGTAATGCTGAGGCTCGAGAAGGAGCTGGTCAGGTCGCATTTGGAGTATTGTGAGCAATTATGGGCACCATTTCTGAGGAAGGATGTACTGGCTCTGGAGTGGGTCCAGAGGAGGTTTGCAAGAATGATCCCAGGAATGAGTAGGTTAACATGTGATGAGCGTTTGACAGCACTGGGCCTGAATTCGCTGGAGTTTAGAAGAATGAGGGGGGACCTCATTGAAACCTATAGAATAGTGAAAGGTTTGGATAGAGTGGATGTGGGGAGGATGTTTCCACTAGCAGGAGAGTCTAGGACTAGAGGTCATAGCCTCAGGATTAAAGGACATTCTTTTAGGAAGAAGATGAGTAGGATTTTTTTTAATCAGAAGGTGTTGGTGAATCTGTGGAATTCTTTGCCACAGATGGCTGTGGACGCCAAGTCAATGATATTATTAAGGCAAAGATAGATAGATTCTTGATTAATATGGATGTCAGGGGTTATGGAGAGAAGGCAGGAGAATGGGGTTAGGATGGAGAAATAGATCAGGAAATTGAATGGAGGAGTAGACTTGATGGGCCGAATGGCCTAATTTTGCTCCTATCACTTATGACCATATGACTTTGTACTATTCGGTTGTAAGCTGCCCAAGTGGAATATGAGTGTTAAAGAAGGAACTGCAGATGCTGGAGAATCGACGGTTACACAAAAGGCTGGAGAAACTCAGCGGGTGCAGCAGCATCTAAGGAGCGAAGGAGATAGGCGACGTTTCGGGTCGAGACCCTTCTTCGTAGCAGCTCGTACGAGTAACGGTAGGTACTCGGGAAATCCGATAAACTCGTGACGTTTTTTCAACACTGTGAGAAATGTCCATGTTAAAAAAAACCTTGTGATGAAAAAAATGGTTACTTTTTACTCATACGAGCCGCTACGAGACACAAACTCCTACGGACCCGCTACGGACATTCTCCGAGCTCGAATCAGGGGAAACCCGGGAGAACTCTTGAATTGACTCATACAGTGGAACAGGCCCTTTACTCAGTGGGACAGGCAGCATCTCTGGAGAGAAGGAATGGGTGACGTTTCGGGTTGAGACCCTTCTTCAGACCACCCATATGTAAGTCCGATTTTATATAAGTTGGAATCAAACGTCACTTGTCTATGTTCTCCAGAGATGCTGCCGGGCCCGTTGAGTTACTCCAGCATTTTGTGCCCTTCATTGAGAATGCCTCCATTGATGAACTGTACACAGCAAGGGCCAGGAAGCGAGCGGGCAAGATTATCTCCGACCCCTCTCACCCTGGCCACAAACTCTTTGAATCACTTCCCTCTGGAAGGCGACTCCGGACTGTCAAAGCTGCCACAGCCAGACATAAAAACAGTTTTATCCACAAGTAGTTGCTCTACTCAACAGCCAAAAATCTGTAGCCTACCTTTGATCTGGTATTTTGTTGGTTCACATGCTTGATCAATGGTGTTTTATCATTAATATTTTATTATTATTAATGTTTAGTGTTTTCTGAGTCATTCATAACTATCACTCTATGTCATGTTGTTACTTGTGGGCGGAGCACCAAGGCAAATTCCTTGTATGTGAATACTCGGCCAATAAACTTACTTAAACTTAAACTTTAAGTTTAACTTAACTGTCTCAGCAGCGTCCAGCTGCATCCGGGGCACATTCTGCAGCACGCGCTGTTCCAGGTAAGCACCGTCGCCAATGTTTGCATTGTAAACGAGTGTAGTGGAAATTACAAATTGCCAGAGATAGACACAAAGTGCTGGAGCAACTCAGCGGGTCAGACAGCATCCCCGGAGAAAAGGAATAGTTGATGTTTCTGGTCGAGACCCTTCTTCAGACTGAGAGTCAGGGGAAAGGAAAATGAGAGATATAGACCGTGATAGAGAGATATATATTGTAGAACAAATGAATGAGCAGGAGGAATCACAGTGGGGGCTCAGTGAGAGAGAATGTTACAGAACTCTCGTCGGAGAGAGGGAACTTCTTCAAAGTAGGCATACCTTGAGGAGATTTCACAATGGAGTAGACAAAATGTGTAGGAAGGAACTGCAGATGCTGGTTTAAACCAAAGATAGACACAAAAAACTGGAGTAACTCGGCAGGTCAGACAGCATCTCTGGAGAAAAGGAAGACACAAGCTGCCAGTATGGTTGACTATGCGAGTTTACCTAAGTTGCCTATTGCGTTAGTTGGGGAGTGTCTGTATTTTTGCAGGTCAATGTTGTAAGTTTGGTGACAATTGAACCTTGCATAAGGATTGCTGTCACTGCTCCATACTCTGAAAATAAAATTTATATCCAGTTTACCTGAAACCTCACAATTCGCTTTGCCATATAGTGCAAGATGCGATAATGCTGCAATAGTAATCTATCTGGAACACAAATTAGGCACAAACGTTTCAAAATATAATAAATTTCTGGGTTGTCATCTGTGTTTCTTCCTGCATTGGAGCTACCTGGCCTGTTGTATCTTTCCAGCTTTTTTGGTTTTTATTTCAAATGTCCAGCACTGCACATTCTATGTTTGGAAGTTCAGGATGTATCTCAGTTTCTGTTAATCTATCCACATTAGCTTTTTCCTTCTTTTCAATATGGTTCGTCCGCTTTTTTGAATTATCTCATGTTATCTCTTAATCTCAGTGCATTTATACCTGACAAGTCTGCATGTTAGTCCAACTATCTGCAGAGATGATTATTTCTTGACTTTTAATTCCCCTCCTCCCACCTCCATCATCTTTCAGTATTTTTCTCCTGCTTTGTAGCCAGCTTCTGGTTTCTTTTGATTTTCAGCTCCAGTCCAAGCTTTGATGTACAGTAAACTGTGTTACAATGGACCAGTGGGGAGGAGGAATGGTGTCTGTTATTGCTGGTTGTCCGTCATATCCAAGTGAGGATCACCGAGTAATACGAGTATCATTGCACAAGTAATAGGAACAAAGAACTGCAGATGCTGGTTAATACACAAAAGGACACAGAGTACTGTATCTGGAGTAACTCAGCAGTATCTATGGAGAACATGGATAGGTGATCCTTCTTTAGACTCTCTGTCTAGAACTTGGCCTGGGATCCAGGTGAGTTAATGGCGTCAGGCCTGTTGGCTGCCTGGCAACAGGTGAGGAGTGACGGAGTGGCCGCAGTGCAGGTAAGGATCAGCCATGAGGGAAGCAGTAGATTTAGCCTGGAAGCAGCCAGGGGAGCAGTGGTTGCCAACCTGGCCTGGTGGTGAAGGTCAGCAAGACTGGTCTGTGGGCGTCGGTTGACAATGGCAGCCCAGCCTGGTGGATAAGGTCGGTAGGACAGGTGGGGAAAGGGATGGGCCTCAGAGAGACGAGAGCAGCGGTAAACGTTGGCACGGCGTCTTCTGGGCCGCTGCGGGTATCGGCCTCGTGGCGGTCAAGTGCACGGCGCGATCCAGCTTCAGGTCTCGATCCAAAACATCACCTATCCATGCTCTCCAGAGATGCTGCCTGAACTGCTGAGTTACTCATGCACATTGTGTCCTTTGTGTCGATCGAAGCAATTGCTTGTCAATTTCAATGGCAGTGTAACTAACAGCCTGTGTTGTTAAAGAGAGGTGTCCAGGTTGCTGATTACTGTGGGACGCTCCTACCCCTACAACCAAAATCCATTACAAGGAGGGCCCTAATAACTGCATTTACTTTGTGTGTGCTTATCACATTTTCTCACTAAATCAAGAGTCTATCTATCTCTGCCTTTAAAAAAAAATCCACTGACTTGGCCTCCACAGCCTTCTGTGGCAAATAATTCCACAGATTCATCACCCCCTGACTAAAGAAGTGGTCGTATTAGATGCCACCTTCTTGAGGCAGTGCCCCATATAGATGCTTTCTTCGGTGGAGAGTGCTGTTCATGCCAAGCCACCACTCCCTGCAGCCTCTTGTGTTCCCTGTGCATTGGAATTGCTGTACCGGGCCACAATACAACGAGTCAGGATACTTTCTACAGCAGAGCTTGAGAAGTTGGTCAAAGTATTTGGTGACTTGCTCGATTTATTTAAACATCTAAGAAAGTGGAGATGCTGCCTTGTTTTCTTTGTGATTGTGTCTTTGTTGCTAAATCCTGGACAGGACATCAGAAATGAGCACACCCAGGAATTAGAAGCTGTTCAATCTCTCCCCTGTCCAACCCACCAATGACTCAAAAAGCTGGAGTAACCCAGCGGGTCAGACAGCATCTGTGGAGAAAAGGAATAGGTGACGGGTCGGGTCGAGACCCTTCTTCAGACCGTTCAAACCAGCATCTGCAGTTCCTTCCTACACAATGAAAATTGGCATGTTGTCCCCTGACTTTCCCTTTCTGAAGTCAATAATTGGTTCTTGGTTTTGGTGACACTGAGCAAGATCATGTTCTTGTGAAACCACTAAACCATTTTGAATGATAGATGCTAACAAGATCCAACTCCATTGAGGCTGACCCGGTTTTTAAAATCTGGACAATACGGCGTCATTAAAATCACCTATTTCCATCTCTGTAAAATCGCACGTGTATCAACTATAGCTAAACCCCATGCATGTCTTTGTTATCTGTAAACATAACTGTTCCCTTCCAATTGTCATCCTGGCCAGCAGCATAATCAAGGATGAGTCGCCCCTTGGCCACTCCCTCTTCTCCCCTCTCCCATCAGGAAAAATATGTGGGAGTGTGAAAACGCACACCTCCAGATTCAGGGACAGCTTCTTCCCAGCTGTTATCAGACAACTGAACCATCCTACCACAATCAGAGAACGGTCCTGAACTACTATCTACCTCATTGGTGGCCCTCGGACTATCCTTGATCGGACTTCGCTGGCTTTATCTTGCACTAAACGTTATTCCCTTATCATATATCTGTACACGGTAAATGGCTCGATTGGAACCATGTATTGTCTTTCCGCTGACTGGTTAGCATACAACAAAAAATTTTCACTGTACCTCAGTACACGTGACAATGAACTAAACTAAACTAAACTCCACGAACTTGTCATCCACAAACTAACTCACACCAAATCCCAGCCACTCATCATACTTGCGTGTTTGACGTATTGAGCTCCGATTAAGCAGTACATCAATTCTAAAATTCCACCATTCTGTTGCCTCTCTGTGTTTCTGTCATGTTCTTTTGAGTTATCTATGTTCCTTCAAAATGCTGATCTCTTGTGCTTTCTCAATCTTAATTGTTCCACTATTGGTAGCTCAGTCATAGCCCTAAGGCCTGAAATTCCTTCGTAAACTCTCTCCAGCTCTCTAACTAGTTCAGGAACTGAACCTGCTCTAACAACCCCTTGTCTGGTTCAATGTAAAAACATCCTTTTTTTTATCAGATTCTCATGACACACTTTGGGACAATTTGTACAAAACAAGAGTTGTTGGAGAAATTTAACAGCAACACTCATCAAAGCAATTTTCTTGAAACAGAATGAGATTATAGGAGAATTCTGACCAGTACCAAAAGGTCTCATATTGATCACTCCCATATAAGAACTCCCATTAATCAGAATAGCTAAATATTAGAATCATCTTTTGAAGTGAGTTAAATGGATGAAAATGCAATATGCTGTCCAAACATGGATGTCCAAGCAGGGATATCACTGCTGTGAAATCACACGTGTAAAATCTGCATTTGGTCACTGTGGTGGTAAACGTTCCTGAATTTTATGTGCCCAGCTGAGATACACATTTTAACACATCCTGCAGCGACAATCATATTGGTAAATGTGATGGCACAACCAGTGTGAACAGCAAGTAGAAGAATGCAGACCAAACAGATTGTGACAGCATGCAGTGCTGAACTACGACCTACCTCATGGGTGACCCTCAGACTGTCCTTAATCTGGCTTTACCTTGCATTCATTCCCTTATCATGTATTTATACACTGTAAATGGCTCAAATGTAATCAGGTGTTGTCTTTCCGCATGCTGGATCGCATGCAGCAAAAGCTTTTTCACTGTTACCTCGATACACGTGACCATCAACTAAACGGTAAACTGCTGATCCAATGTATGAAATGAGACTTCAACAATGCCGCCAAAACCATGTGTTCCACCTTTACAGTGAGACCAGCTTTGAATAGCAACAAGTACCCTAACCTCCTCTGCTTAAACGATGATTAACTGCTTGCAGTTTGTTGTTGGTTGCTTGTAGGGAAAGTTGATTGTGGATCATACTATCCACAATTGCTGAGCGAACAGCATTCTTGTCTGCAGCAGTATGTTAGAAGACTCTGCTTCTCTCGACAACCAGCGCCACAGAGTCATGCGGCTCAGAAACAGGCCCATAGGCCCACTATGTCCATGCCAGCTATTGTAACCATCTACACAAATCCCATGTACTCACCTTAAATCTATAGCCTTCTATTCCTTGACAACTCAAATACTTCTCTTGAAGTTGTTTTAAGGCTGTGAGAGAATCTGCCTCCACCACCTCTTCGGGTAACACAGTCCATGCTCCAGCCACTCCCTATGTGAAAAATGTTTCTCTCAGATCCTCTCTGAACCTCCAACCTCCCCCCTTCCACTAGTCTTACACACTTCCACTATGAGAAATGTTATTATTAACCCTAACTATATCCTTTATAATTTTAAATACTTCTATCAAGTTTAGTTTAGTGTAGACATGCAGCGCAGAGACAGGCCCTTGGGCCCAGCAAGTCCACGCTGACCAGCGATCCCCGAACACCAACACTATCCTACACCCACTAGCGACAATTTACAATTTTACCAAAACCTGTATGTCTTTGAAGTTTGGCAGGAAACTTGGAGAAAACCCACATAAGTCACAGGGTAAATATACAAGCTCCGTACAGACAGCACCCGTGGTCAGAATCAAAGCCGGGTCTCTGGTGCTGACACCACTGTGCTGTCCTCACTCCTCAGCCTTCCCCACTCTTCAAGCAGGAACTCAACTGCATCGCCCATGATACCAAGGGTGACAGCGAGCTGAACCTTTTCATTTCCAGGTCTATCTAGGCTGCGGCTGAGTTTATCAGTGACACTTTGTAACACCCCTGTCCCACGGTACGAGTTCATTCCAAGAGTTCTCCCGAGTTTGCCCTGATTCGAACTCGCAGATTTACGGAAATGGCCACTCGTCGGTACTCGGGGCTCTCGTGGACATTTTTCATCATGTTGAAAAATCTTCACGAGTCTTCCCGTGCTTACCTGCCGTTAACAAGTCTTCCCGTGTACCTGCCGTTAGCGCTAAAAGATGTCCCCGAGCTCCGACGTACCCGCTACGTTCATTCTCCGTGCTTACCACGAGTTGGAGCCATTTGACCAACTCACCTTGGAAATGCCAAATGAGAATTAACTTGTTCTATTTGATCTTGTTTGTGCACGTCGGGTTGATTGCATTAGTCGAAACAGGGTGGATCACGTGAAGGTTACAATCTCCCACCCCAGAAGTAGAGCTGGACACCTCTTCCCAGGTGAAAAGGATGGGCTCCCAGGCTGAGCATCAAGTTGCTTGTAAAGCTAAAGCTTTACTCCAAAATTTCCTTTGCATTGCACCCGGGCATTGAGGTCAACCTGACCACACTCTCAGCATTTCCTTTTGCACACCTACTCGTTCATATCCATAACAGGCCCATCAATGACGCATCTGCTCTTGACACTATTTCTAAAGCATGGTGCTCAGAAATGAACACACAATCTCTCTAGCTTAATGCTCACTGGTGGTTTACAGAGCTTTTAAATATTAGTGTAGGAAGGAACAGCAGATGCTGGTTTGCATTGAAGAGAGACACATAATGCAGGAGTAACTCAGCGGGACAGGCAGTATCGCTGGAGAGAAGGAATGGGTGACGTTTCAGATCGAGACCCTTCATGTCTGAAGAAGCTTCTTCAGGGTCTCGACCTGAAAGGTCACCCATTCCTTCTATCCATAGATGCTGCCTGTCCAGCTGAGTTACTCCAGCATGTTGTATCTCTTTTAAGTATTGGTAATGACATTCTAAAATTTAGTTTTGAGATGCAGATGGCGCTGGTGAGGCTAGCATTTATTTCCTGTCGTTAATTGTCTTTGAAAAAATGATGGCAAGCCACCATTTTGATGAAAGTACTCCCACAGTTCAGTTGTATGGTGGTGGTGGTATATTTCCAAGTAGTCTGGTGTGAAAATTGTAGGAGAAATTGCAGGTGGTAATAATGCAGCCATGCACCTGTAGTCCTTGTAGCTAGAGGTCACAGGTTTGGTTATAATTCAAAAATGAGGATGATAAATCATTACGAGGACAATTTGTTTATTAAATAGCAGGAGAAAAAGCAAAAAATAACCAGCAGCACCACTGAAACCAATTGTGCATTAACTGTACTTCAGTGCCCCCTGCTGACTACAACAATGGATTTACAATCTACAGCACGAAACAAGCTAATACCAATCAGGTTATATAAACAAGGAAGAAACCTTCAATGTTCAGTGCAGGAAGGAACTGCAGATGCCGCTTTAAACCAAAGGTAGACACAAAAAAGCTGGAGCAACTCAGCGGACAGGCAGCATCTCTGGGGAAAGTGAATAGGTGACGTTTCGAGACGAGACCCTTCATCAGAATGAGAGTCAGGGGAAGGGGAAACAAGAACAAATTTCAGTGCTGGACCAGAGAAAGACACAGAGAAACTGTGTGGAAATGGCTATTGGGTAAAGTTGCGCCAGTTGACTTATGCTAAAAGTAGAGACATCCAGTTCGTCATTGGGGTTCCAAGACATGTTTCCGCAACAGGCAGCAGCTCAGATAAGGATGGGCACTTCATCTTCTTGCAAAAGCCAGCTCTTGTAATTAAGAGTAGGAAGTAATTGCAGATGCTGGTTTAAACCGAAGATAGACACACAATGCTGGAGTAACTCATCGGGACAGGCAGCATCTTTGGAAAGAAGGAATGGGTGACATTTTTGGTCGAGACCCTTCTTCAGACTGAGAGTCAGGGGAAAGGGAACCGAGACAGTGATGTAGAGAAATATAGGACAAATGAATGAAAGATATGCAAAATAGTAACGATGATAATGGAAACAGGCCGTTGTTAGCTGTCTCTCCAGAGATGCTGTCTGTCCCACATATGTGGGATCCCACACTCCAGCATTGTGTCTATCTTGTAATTAAGATCTGTGTAATTACTTCAGCAAGCTTAGTTCATAAGTTCATAAGTGATTGGAGCAGAATTAGGCCATTTGGCTCACCAAGTTTACACTGCCATTCAATCATTCAATCAAGGCCAACATGAAATAGTTGAACAAGTGAAATGGTTGAACAACATGAACCAGTGAGCATGGCCAGCTTGAGGTGGCTAGGCTTCCTGGGCAACTTTAACACTAGGGTGAGAAAAAACCACTCTGGTAAGAGGATATTGGCAAGAAGGGAGTAAAAGAAGACAAACTTCAATGGAGTCCTCTCCCTGATAAATACTTGAAGTCTTGTCATAACCAATTCTGATGGCACTGCGGCAGTGTTGCCTCCTTACAGCGCCAGAGACCCTGGTTCGATCGTGACTATGGGTGCTTGTCAGTACAGAGTTTGTACGTCCTCCCAGTGATCTGCGTGGGTTTTCTCCGAGAGCGCTGGTTTCCTCCTACACTCCAAAGGCGTACAGGTTCGTAGGTTAATTGGCTAGATAACATTGTAAATTGTCCCTAGTGTGTGTAGAATAGTGTTAGTGTGCGGGCATCGCTGGTCGGTGCGGACTCAGTGGGCCGAAGGGCCTGCTTCCGCGCTGTATCTCTAAAGTAAACTAAACCTTGTTTTGGCAGCGAGATAATCATAAAACTTCTTGGCAATACCCTTCATCAAAGCACTGGTGCCTGTTAAATTATGCCACAGTCTAATCAACGGACTAGAAAAAGACAATATAGTGACATTTGCCATTTAGTTTACGCTATATCCATCAACCTGCCCCAAAACATCAGCTTCAACCCAAATTTGCCTTAAGAAAATCAACGTTGAAGTATCTTTAGATCCCACAAATGTAGTTCTTCTTAGACAGCACCTCAATGAGAACCAATTGACTCACAACTAACACTAGTCATCTACTTCTAGTCAGTGCCAAGGAGCTGCTCTCTAGACTCCATTTACCAATAGCCACAGTCGACATTACTAGCAAATAACTCAAAGCAAGTTACAGGGAGCAGCTCTAAACATTACAAGAACGCTTTCTAAACGTCACTAAAGCCTTTGACTCCACCTGCCTGGTAGGACTGTGAGACACTCGCCACAAATTTGGCTGTTCACAGAAATTCATCTCCATCTTATATTTGTTTGATGATGGTATGTAAGCCATGATATTAACCAAATGGTCCAAAACAGAACCATTCGGAAACTGATCGTTGTCAAGCAAGGATATACTATTGTAAAATATATTGCCCAAAGTTTCTTGTTGCAACGCTGCATTTCACCCAAAACAAGCTGCAGCAGGAGTAAAATTGATCTTCAGGGCTAATTGGAAATTGTTCAATCTACACGTTTGATGGCACTAGGTCTCTACCCACTGGAGTTTAGAAGCATGAGGGGGGACCTCATTGATACTTATCGAATAATGAAAGTCCTGGATAGATTGGATGTGGAGAGGACGTTTCCATTAGTGAGAGCATCTAGGACCAGAGGTTATAGCCTATGAACAATATTTTAGGAAGGCGATGAGGAGGAATTTATTTAGTCACAGGGTGGTGAATCTGTGGAATTCACTGCCACAGAAGGCCGTAGAGGCCAAGGCAATGGATATTTTTAAGGCAGAGATAGATAGATTCTTGATTAGTACGGGTGTCAGGGGTAATACAATAATACAATACAATACAATTATTTATTGTCATTTGAACCTCAAATGAAGTTCAAACAAAATTTGGTTTATGCAGTCATACAACAAGAAAAGAACCAAGACACACAACCAACACAATTAACACAAACATCCATCACAGTGAATCTCCTCCTCACTGTGATGGAAGGCAAAGAAAGCCTTGTCTCTCCCCTGTGTTCCATTCTTCTCCCGATGTTAAAGCCCCCGGCGGGCGATGGCAAGTCCCGCAGCCGTTAAGGCCGCGCCGGGCGATGTAAGGCCCCGCTCCGGGTCTTCATGTTGGAGCCCCGGCGGGCGATGGCAAGTCCCGCAGCCGTTAAAGCCGCGCCGGCCGATGTAAGGCCCCACTCCGGGTCTTGATGTTGGAGCCTCCGGCGGGCGATGGCAAGTCCCGCGACCGTTAAAGCCGTGCCGGTCGTTTTCAACCCCTCAATTCGGGCGGGAGAAGTTGCCGTTGCGGGAGCTCCAAAAAGGGATCTCCCACCAGGGACCCGCGAGCTCCCGATGTCACCGTCCACCGGGCCTGTGGCTGGAGCCTCCGAGCTCCAGAGTCGGGTCGCAGTCGCGCGCCACCACAGCTCTCCACACTCCGAAGCCGGCCAGCTCCACGATGGTAAGTCCGCAGGCTCCGCGACTGGAGCCCCCAGGTCGTTCCGGTCGGAGGCCGCTCCACGGTGCTAGGCCCCAACGACAACGGATACCCGACAGGGGAAAGGTCGGGTCACTCGTACAGGGAAGAGATTAAAAAGACCCCCCCCCCCACATATACACAGCTAAAAGCAATATAAAAAACACAACAAATTATATATTCAACGGGACAAAAATTAAAAAAAAGACAGACGGACTGCAGAGGCCGCTGCAACGTTGGTTGCGCCACCCACACATCTACGGGGAGAAAGTAGGAAATGTGGTTAGGATGGAGAGATAGATCAGCCATGATTGAATGGCAGAGTAGACCTTATGGGCCGAATGGCCTAATTCTACCCCCGTCACTTACGAATTTATGAACCACCTCTACTCCAGAACCACGTTGGGTGCTCAGCTTCTTTACATTATTGTCGTGATTTCAAGTGCTTGGATGACCTGATGCTGAGACGGCACTATGTAAATGTAAGTTCCTTCTTCTTTCATTGTTAATATAAGTTGGCATAATATATTGATGAATGTAAATATGTTCCTACTATTCTTTTAGTTTAGTTTAGTTTAGTTTAGCTTGGTTTAGAGATACAGTGCGGAAACAGGCCCTTCGGCCCACCGAGTCCGCACCGACCAGCGATCCCCGCACATTAACACTATCTACGCACACTAGGGACAATTACAGGTATACCAAGTAGCCATTTAACCTACACCCTGTACAACTGTGGAGGGTGGGAGGAAACCGAAGATCTCGAAGAAAACCCATGCAAGGAGAGAACGTACAAACGGCGTACAGACAACACCCGTAGCCGGGATTGCACCCGGGTCTCCGGCGCTGCAAGCGCTGTAAGGCAGCAACTCACTCTACCGCTGTGCCACCGTGCCGCCCAATTTAAAGACTAGTTGGTAGTAATGTTACTTTTATAATTTCAAACACAATGAGGACTGCAAGGAGCATCGGGTAGACCCAGTCATCAAAACAATCTTAAAACGGCCCATTTCTAACCAATCTGCCCAATCATGAATGGGTTAGGCAGGGCCATGAAACTTGTCCTATATCCTCTTCTCAATGTAATTGTACCTCAGCTGGTGGCCTCGGGAGTTTCTGAACTAATGTCAGTCAAGGTATCCTATTACATTAATAAGGATAGAATATTTTAGTTGGGATCGGATAGGGATGTCAGCATGACCTCTCCCTGGGTTAAAGTAGGTGCGTATCTAGTCTGCAGCCAGGAAAGGGCTTCCAAGTGGGGAACTTGCCCAGAAAATCATGTGATAGGAGAAGAATTAGGCCATTCGGCCCATCAAGTCTACTCCACCATTCAATCATGGCTGATCAATCTCTCCCAACCCCATTCTCCTGCCCTATAAACCTGTCACCCACCCTGGGACCTAGAATTTCACAAGGAAAGGCAGTCTCCTCTGTCATATACTCTTGCCCTCTAGGTCTTCCAGCAAAACATACTAATTTGACTTCCCTTTACTCCAACCAATTAAACCTCCTCTGCAACTCTCTGATCAACCTTTACCTTTCACTTACTTTAAACAAGCAGTTGACTGGAGGCCGACAGCGGAGAGCAGAACATTAAACTACCTCCAGGCCCGAGATCCAGACCCGGGTACACACTCATTCTACTCATTCTCAATCCACCTAAACCTACGTGATCTCCCAGTTGCTAAACAGTTTAACTCCCCCTCCCATTCCTGAACTGACCTTTCTATCCTGGGCCTCCTCCATTGTCAGAGTGAGGCCTTCCCTAACTTTAAGTAACCCTTGCTTTCCCTCCCTCTCCATCGCTCCCCATCCTACTTCTCTGACCACCTTAACTGTCCTGAATACATTTATCTTTGTCTGCCTCGTTGTCAGCGTCCCCTAGCTAACAATGATCTATTCTACATTTACCTTGATGTTCGTCCCTTTTGATCTCTTTTCACACCTTACCCTTCCATTTGCTAAAGATTCGTTCCGACTGCCGGTAAGTGACTTTATTTTTTAAATCGCCCGACTATTTCAGCGCTGCAGTAAAATAAAAATTAACTCCTAATGCTGTGGACGCCGACAACGGGGACGGATTTTACGTAGGGGACAGGTAAATGAAAGCTGTTTATTTTTTCATATAAACTTGCTTGTTTAGATGACCTTAATCAACATTTTGAGTTGCGAAACGGTGATTTATTCCCCATACGAACCGGCAGAATTTTTCCTGCCGGTATGGGGTTTAAATTCACCACAAACGCAATGTTCCAATCCATCGCGTTCCAGAAAATCCCACTCGCAAGCTGATTTAAATGGCCATTAATCTACAGGCATTAAACACTAAATTCCTTCAATTTGGCCTATAAATTAATGACAATTAGATTTAAAAATCATGTTATATTGTGAATTCTTGTGTGAATGTTATTTGGACACTTAGGCTTTAAATTTTTTTTTAATTTTTTCTTAAGAAATGGATAGATGTTTAGATCTAGTAATTGAATTTTGTATTTAGCTACAATTGGGTAACTAACTAATTATATGCTTTAATTTGAGGTAATCCAAGTAAGATTGTTTCATATTTGTTTCAGAATGCTTCAATCTATAATAATTGAAAATGTATTTCAGTTCTCTTAATTTTTAAGAAAGTTATGGGCTTTTGACTGTCCTCGATCACAACTTTTGTGTTAAGTCAATAGAAAAGCAATAGGAAACAAGTTGCTAATTTCCGAGTATGAAAATGGCCATAACTATTTTAATACGGAAGAGATGAAAGTGAATTAGGTGTCAAATTAAACTTCTTTTTATGCTTTATCTGATGGGATAAATTGCAGACATGATTTTTTAAATCTCAAAATTTTGTAACATTGCTACTTCCATATCTCTTGTTTCCTTCTCCCATACTGTAACTCTCAATTTGAAGAAGGGTCTCGACCCGAAACGTCACCAATTCCTTCTCTCCAGAGATGCTGCCTGTCCCACTGAGTGACTCCAGCATTTTGGGTCTAACTTCTATTCACCCAACCTTGGACTTTTTCTCTGTAACTGTAATACTGTTATAGCCCTGTCCCACGGTACGAGTTCATTCCAAGAGCTTTCCCGAGTTTAAAAAAAATCAAACTAGTGGTAAGCACGGAGAATGAACGTAGCGGGTACATCGGAGCTCGGGGACGTCTCTTAGCGGCTCATAACGCTAACGGCATGTACTCAGGAAGACTCGCTAATGGCAGGTAAGCACGGGAAGACGTGAAGATTTTTCAATATGTTGAAAAATGTCCACGAGTGCCCCAAGTACCGATGAGTAGCCATTACCGTAAATCTCCGAGTTCGAATCAGGGCAAACTCGGGAGAACTCTTGGAATGAACTCGTACCGTGGGACAGGGCTTTAACACTGTAACATTGTTTTCTGCACATTGGTATTTTTCTCCTGACATTACCTGTTGTGCTTGTGTATGGCTTGAAAGTGCTCATGTAATGTATGATGTGACTGAATAGCATATAAACAAAGCTATAATGGCAGTTTTTGTAACGTTCTCAAAGTCCAACTTCGATAGCCATTATTCCTCGGACATGGGTAGGAGGCATAGTTTACGCACTCACGACACACTTACGGGCCTGTCCCACTTAGGCGATTTTTCAGGCAACTGCCGGTGACTGTCAAGTTGCCGGCAGTCGCCTGAAAAACCGGCAACTGGAATGGCGACGGTCAGAGTGGAACACACGCACGCACATTGCTTCCTTCACCAGCTCTTTATGCAGGCGGGAGACAGGGCAAGCGCTGTCTGAGTGAAATTCACACGGTGCAAAGCCAAGGTAATACCGACACACACCGCGATAAACAGGAAGGTTGGCGCTGTAATTAAGACGGCTAAAGCACAGTGTACGGTAAATCCTTTAAAAGACTGGGGAGTGGGGGGGAGAGGGGGTGAAGGAGTGGAGACAACTTTTAAGAAGCCAGAGATACACGGCTGTGAAGCTCGGCGGACATTTAACATTGCCAATCGGTTATCCTTGGTTCTAAATACTACTACTGAACTCCGCCAGTCAGCACTCGCTACAATGGACGAAAACCTACGAGAACCTTCGACCTCCTGGCAACCCACTAGGACCTCGTGGAGACCCACCTATGGCACGAGAATTCTCGCTACTCTCCATGGCGGCTTCATTCTAGTCACTGCTAATTTTTCAACATGTTGAAAAATTTGCGGCGACCATAATGAGGCTGCGACTAGTTCCCAGAATGTGGGAACTGCTCACGACCAAGAAAGCGACTCCCCGGCAACTACCCGCGAACTTGTGGCGACCGTGTGGCGACTGCATAGTCTCCTGCAGTCGCCTAGAAAGTCGCCTAAGTGGGACAGGCCCATAAAGATAGTAAAAACGAATATTCCAAACGTTGTTTCTTGATTAATTGGTCTTTTATTGAAGCAGTACACAGCAAATAAATAATCCATCACTTTCCATTCTTAATCGCTGTTCCATTTATGTCATATAAATCACATGAAAGTTTCTTCTTAAAAAGTATGTCCTCTCATTAACGTGTGTGTGTGTGTCGTGATCATGATTCGTGTGTGGTAAAATACTGTGTTCTCACCATCCGTCTGAGACCCAACTGACTCCTACACTATGAGTCTGCGCTAGTCTCCTCTACGTATCAAATCCCACCTACAAAAGTACAGGCAGATAAAAACTAAAAACTAAAAATATTAAAGGTTCAAAGGTACATTTATTGTCACATACACCAATTGGTGTAGTGAAATTCAAGTTGCCATTGCAGCAACATTAATAAGAATACAACATAACATTATAAAGAAATTTAACATAAGACATAAAAACTTCCCCCACAATAGTTCCCACTGTGAGGGAAGGCACATTTTCGGGCCTATTGAGGCCTCCGCAGTCGCCGCTACGGGGTCTGATGTTTCAGACCCTTCTCGCCGGGTGATGGTGGTCCGGCGTCGGGAGATGCCTGGAACGGCCGTTTCCTCACTGGAGACCGCGGCTTCCGAAGCTGGCAGGCCGCGCTGGACGGAGCTCCACCACGGGTGATCTCGGTGAGAGATCCCAGGCTCCCGATGTTAAAGTCAGCGCCGCCGCTCGCGGCTGGCCGCTCCACAGACCAGCAGCAGCGCGATGTTTCATCGGTGGTCTCAGCATTCCGGAGCTGCAGTGCGGCGAACCAGGCAAGGCATCGCCCGCTCCACTCCGTAATAGCGCTCCAGCGCTGTGCCGCCGCCAAAGCCGTGGTTCTGGCCGGCCCCCTCAGGAAAGGCCGCTCCAGACCCAATGGTAGGCCGCGAGGACGGGTCGAAGCCGCTGCGTGGAGGAAAGCCGCCTCTCTGCCCAGGTAGGGACAAAGAAAAGCAGTTTCACCCTCCCCCCCCCCCCCCCACACAGAAAAAGACTGCAAAAACAAGTCCTCCAAAAACAAGACACTGCTGAACATACTAAAAATAAAAAAAGAAGCGAAAAGACGGACAGCTGCAGGCAGGGCAGCCATACCCAACTGGATGGCGCCCCCTAGCCTAGACATTACTATAATAAACTCACTGAAGCTTAATGGATCCTACAAAAGATTTTCACTGTATCTCAAGGCATGTGCCAATGATATACCAATAACCGTCATCCTCAGTTAGAAAGTTTCCAACCCGTCACTGGGATATACAAACAGTGTCGCAAATTTAAACGATTCATCTCCAAGCAAGTATGGGTGTGAAAGAATGAAAAAAGAAAGAAGTTGGGTGAATATGTATTGGAAGGAGCAAAGGATCCAACATTGGTGACACCACTGAACACTTCCCTCCAGCCTGAAAACTTCTCTCTGTTTTTGGTATACCAGCTGATTTTATAACGTCAACACTCCCGCTTTGATTCTATGTGTAGGAAGGAACTGCAGATGCTGGTTTAAACTCAAGATAGACACAAAAGTCTGGAGTAACTGAACTGGTCAGGCAGCATCTCTGGAGATAAGGAATAGGTGATGTTTCGGGTCGAGAACCTTCTTCAGACTGAGAGTCGGGGGGAACTGACTCTCCCAGGGGAACTTTGCCCTGACTCTGTCTGAAGAAGGGTCTCAACCTGAAACGTCACCTATTCCTTTTCTCCAGAGATGCTGTCTGACCCGCTGAGTTTCTCCAGCTTTTTGTGTCTATCCCCATTGAACCTATGGTCTTCTACTTTTTTAATGTTTATTATATGGCATTTTAAAGTCTACTTGCATATCAATAACCACACAACTCTCATTAATCTTTTCAATTACAGGCGATCCATATGTTATGACCATTCGGGTAATGGAAATTCACCCAAATTCACTATCCAGAAATTTGAGATGCACCTAAAATTTACTCTCAGGGAACTTATGTAAGAAACTGCGATAGAACTTCATTTATCCCAGGAGGTAAACTGGTCTGCCAACTCATAAAACACAACAAGATACATGAAACATGAAATTAAAGTGAAGAATGGAAAGTGCAGGATTGGGGATGTGTAAAGATTGGGGAAAGGTGGGGAGAGGGGAGTCAGTCTATCCCATGACAGAAGGGGGAGGAGTTGTACAGTTTGATAGCCTCAGGGAAAAAGGATCTCCTGTGGCGTTCTGTGCTGCATCTTGGTGGAACCAGTCTGTTGGTGAAGGTGCTCCTCAGGTTGACCAGTGTGTCACAGAGGGGGAGAGTTGTATTACCCAGAATGCTCGGCAGTTTGAGGAGCATCCTCCCTTCCAAGACCACTTCCAGTGAATCCAACTCCACTCCCAGGATGGAGCCAGCCTTCCTGATGAACTTGTTGATGCTGTTGCTATCCGTGGCCTTTGCCCCGTAAGTAAATAAAAGTTTTTTCTTCGACTCACGTACCTGGACATTTGCTGATGATCAGCATTTTCTAGAACTGGACCTCCTCCCAACCCCCGCACAATTCCATCAAAGAACTTAAACAAGTTAATGACATATTCAAAACAGGTAAAATTCTCCCCTCACACCATCGAAGTCAACCAAAGGTTTCCTGCAGAATGACAGGGAGAAAGGGAGATGCAAGGACCCAGAATGAGAGCATTTGGGAATAAGCCTCATCTGCTTACTGCAATCTTCCTTCACAAGTGTATTATCACGCTGTGTGGTCAAGAGCGTTCACGTCGCGGCCCTGTTTCCACCAATCTTTCCACCGCCATGCACAGGATGCACAAGAAGCGACAAGACAGACACCATTGTGTGCAGATGCCGAGACGTATGTTCATCTCTGGCTGAACAACTTCTAATCTTGCGTGTGGACTCGATAAGAAGAAGAAGACCACGCTGTGACTCACAAACGGATGATTACAGAGAAATGTGAATTGCCATTTGATGCTGGGAAATACTGATCCCAACAGCATTTCTGTTGCTGCAACACTAGCCATTAATATTCTTTCCCTTTGGGCCTTTGCAAGCAGCAACGGGAGATTACAGTGACACTGTTGAAGGCACCAAATCTGTCTGTAATCAAAAATTGACAGATGCACTGTTCTGAAGTATGGACAGGTTCATTCATTTCTTTAGAGTCTGGTGCTATTTCTAGTTTCTGGGCGTGGTGGGATGAGCCATTGTGGAGATTCAATCATCAGCGTTCTGAATGAACGCTTCAAGCTTCTAGTCTTCAATTACTTGGTGATTTGGCTGTTAGCTGGCAAATATCAAGAAGTCAACCCCTTTATTTCCCCTGTCTGCGGTGTTTCAAGGTAAAGGGCCTGTCCCACTTGGGCGTCATTTGCGTGTCATTTACGCGACATCATTTATACGTCACGACGCACGACGCGCGTGTCGTGATGCGCACGTGACGTGCATGGTGCGCATTGCACGTGCATTGTGTGCATTACGCGCGCATGGTGCATGGTGACGTAGGCAGTGACGCGCGACGCCCCAGGATTTTGGGATTCACAAAATCTTCGCACGCCACCTGCGTGACGCGCAAATGACGCCGAAGTGGGACAGGCCCTTACCATTGCTCAGCTCACCGAGTGAGCCGATTACCAAGAAAAGTTAATTTTAACCCCTGCTAACAGTTTATATTCTTTCATCTTCATTTTTGTACAGGACTGCGGCCAATTAGGATGGCAAAACTCTAGTTTCTGGCCTGACTAAAGGTATTTGGCTGCACGTTTCAGTACATTAAACATCTGAAATATTCATATTGGTGCCAAACATTGGAAACTGATCCAATCTTGCCAAGCGGCAGATAGAATTTTTGCCTTCTGGGATAATAAAATCCAATTGCAAAGTGGTTTGTGTAGTTCCATCCCACAGACTAGACTCCCTGCCATTAACTTCCTTTACACAACCTCATGAGGCGTTACCCCATGAAATTAGCCAACATAATCAAGGATTCTTTTTACCCCAGTCATCCCCACTTCTCCCTTCTTTCTGTTCCCATTGGGGAAAAGGTACAAAGGCTCAATAGCACATGCCACCATCATTAGATCCTTGACTTCTACCTGCAATGTTGGACAGCAATACCTACATTTCAATGTATGATGTAATTTAATACTCTGATGCCATTTCCAGAATTTTTCACCTGTTTTGTTGCAATGGCCAAAGTCCAGATTATTTAAGAGCTTTGGCTAAAATCCATGGAGCTGGAAATTTTTTACTTTGATGCTAAGAAAGCTTTGTGTCTCTTCCAAAGGTTAGTTGTGCTGTGCTTCCCCATTGTAATTCTCTCCTTAAATAATCCCCTTGTCACACTGATTCACTGCCACCTCTGTCTCGGGCCTACCTGGCACTTTATGCTCAAGCAGAGCCTCCTAGTAATGCTGTACCTTCGATGATCTGCCCATATCACATTTTTTGTGTGAAACAATGATTCCCAATGATTCCCAAGCCCTCATCAAATGGATGCTCTTTCCTGAATGTAGTAAAGGAACACCTGCCTTTATACTTCCTCCCTCTACTCCATTCAGTTCTTCCAGGTGAGACAGAAGTTCACGTTACCTCAGTTAACCTCATCTACTGTAACTGTTGTTCCCGATATGGGCTCCTGTATGTCTGCAAGACCAAGCAAAGACTCAGTGACTGTTTCAATGAACACTTGCTCTCTGTCTGTCAAGGCCTACTGGATCTCCCGGTTACTAATCATTTTAACTCCCCTACCCATTCCCATATTGACCTTTCCATCCTGGGACCCCTCCACTGCCAGAGTGAGGCCACATGCAAATTGGAAGAACAGCACTACATATTTCACTTGGGCAGCTCACAAACCAGTAGCATGAATGAATTGGGTGCAGCAGCATCTAAGGAGCGAAGGAGATAGGCGACGTTTCGGGTCGAGACCCTTCTTCAGACCCGAAACGTCGCCTATCTCCTTCGCTCCTTAGATGCTGCTGCACCCGCTGAGTTTCTCCAGCCTTTTGTGTACCCTCGATTCTCCAGCATCTGCAGTTCCTTCTTTAACAGCATGAATGAATTCTCTCATATAGTTTAGTTTTGTTTATATTAATGTCACATGTATGGTGAAAAGATTTGTTGCGTGCTATCCAATCAGTGGAAAGGCAATACATGATTACAATCGAGCCATTTACAGTGTATGATAAGGGAATAATGTTTAGTGATCATGGTTAAAATAATAAATGTTGCTGTAGGAGTAGAGATTTAGGAGTGCGGAGTGATTGTAATATGAGTATAAATCTGCTTCTGTGGCTAGCGCGCAAATAGTCGCCTGGGTTGGACACCATCTTGGAAGCTGGGCAAGTAACTTCTATATACACTCCCCCCCCCCCCCCCTTTGCCCCTCCCGCTTCCCCCACTAAAAGCCGGTTAACTTGTTCCACAGTTCGCAACGATCTATCCCTCTTAGGATCACACCATTGCTAACCAACAATTGACCTATCGAACAACCACCCTGCCTGAGGTCATCTGTGCCGGCCCTGATTTACTCGCATTTGGAAGAGAATTTGTTAGTTACAGACAATCAGCGTGGCCTTGCATGTAAGGCCGGTCATGCCTTATAAACCTACTTGTGTTTTTGGAGGACATGATGAAGATGATTGATGAGGGTAGGCCAGAGAATGTTGTCCACATTAACTTTAGGTCCATCACGGTAAGATGATCCATTGATATCAATATTGGTTTATTATTACCACGTGCACCGAGTTACAGTGAAACGCTTATGCTTGTGTGCCACATCCAATCAAACCACATAATACTATACGTGAATACACTCCAGCCTCATGCAAATACAACAGGCAGAGCTGAGAGACAAATGCCAGAGTGCAGAATATACTTTTCCAGCATTGTTGCATAACAGTTCCAGTGAAAAAGTCCAATATATGTAATGAGGTAGGTTGGAAGATTGGTACTATATCTTAGCTTATGGAAGGACCATTCTAAAGTTTGATAAGAGAGGGAAGGAAGCTGTTACTGAGACTAGTGGTATGTGCTTTCGAGCCTTTGTACCTTTTGCCCGACGGGAACAGAAAGAAGAGGGAAAGTGGGGAGAAGTGGGGATGACTGGGGCAAAAAGGATCTTTGATTATGTTGGCTAATTTTATGAGGTAACGCCTCATGAGGTTGTGCAAAGGAAGTAAATGGCAGGGAGTCTAGTTTGTTGGATGGACTGGGCTACATAAACCACTTTGCAATTTATTGCTGTCTTAGGCAGGGATGTTTCCGAACCAAGCTGTGAGGCAACCCGATGGTACGCTTTCTTCAGTGCATCTGCAGAGGTTGGTAAGAGTGATTGGAAACAAGCTGGATTTCCTTCATCTCCTGAGCAAGTAGAGGCATTGCTACTTTTTTTTGGCTATAGCTTTAATATGGTGTGTCCAAGACAGATTGTTGTGTTTGTAATATTTATGCCTTGGAACCTGATGCTCACAACCATTTCCACTTTGACCGTTGCTGATTGGGACACATATTCCATTACACATTCTGAAACAATAACTAGCTCCTTCATCTTGCAGACATTGAGGAAAATGTTGTTGTCCTGACACCCTGTTATTAGGCTCTCTCTCCCCGTCTCATCATAGTTCAAGATCCGGCCCACCAGAACGGTGCCATTTGCAAACTTGTAGATGGAGTTAGAGCAGAATTTGGCCACACAGTTGTGTGTATAGGGAGTATAGTAACAGGCTGAGAACATATACTTGCAGGCCAATGGTGTTGAGAATTATTGTTGAGGATGTGTTGTCACCTGTGGTCCATGAGTCAGAAAGTCAAGGATCTAATGATTGAGAGGGGTACTGGAGGCTACTAGGTCTGAAAGTTTAGAGATGAGCTTGGATGTAGTTATGGTGTTGAAGGCAGAGCAATAGTCAATAAATAGTCTGGCATAGGTGTCCTTGTTATCTAGTTGTTCACGAAATGAGTTTAGGGCCAGGGAGATGGTGTCTGTTGAAGTTAGACACAAAAAGCTGAAGTAACTCAGCAGGCCAGACAGCATATCTGGAGAAAAGGAATTGGTGATGTTTCGGGTTGAGAACCTTCTTCAGACTTGTTTCAAGACAGCTGGAACTGATAAAACCGTAGAAAGTCAACAAAATGATGGCCTGGTGCTGATCTGTGGGGTCCTGATCCAAGGGTAAATAGGAGCAGGTCTCCGAGAGCTGGACCGGTTGCAATGGTAGGCAAACTGCAGTGGAGGCTGGTGTCAATGTGCACCATGATCAGCCTCTCGAAGCTCTTCATGATTTTGTTATCATGTGCGTTTTCACGCTTCTATACCTTTTACCCGATGAGAGAGGGAAGAAGAGGGAGTTGCCAGGGTGCGACTCATCCTTGATTATGCTCTTGGCCATGCCGGGGCAGCGTGAGGTATAAATCGAGTGAATGGAAGGGAGGTTGGTTTGTGTGATGTTCTGGACTGCGTCCACAATTCGCTGCAATTTCTTGCGGTCTAGGATGGAGCTGTTCCCAAATCGAGCTGTGATGCATCCTGATCAAATGCTTTCTATGGCGCATCTGTAGAAGTTGGTGAGAGTTGTTGTGGACATGCCGAACTTCCTAAGCCTTCTAAGGAAGTAGAGACGTTGGTGTGTTTTCTTGGCCGTTGGTCGTTGGGTAGTTCATATCTGGGGAGAGATGCCAGAAGAACCTAATGATGTAGATACAACTTTTCTTTTTTTTTTTTTTTACTTTAGTTTTTATTGCTTTTATGTATACACAAATAAAGCACAAATATAACAATAAAACAACTTTCAAAAGACATATAGACAGATATGTTGATAGAAATGGTTTAGAGGGATATGGGCCAATTGCAGGGAAATGGAACTAGCGCAGAATGCCAACTTGATTGGCACAGATAAGTTGGCCCTGCTTCCACGCTGTACAGCTCTATAGCTCTCTGATTCTATGACACAGAGATTATAGGCTGAAGGGCCTGTTCCTATGCTGTACTTTTCTGTTTTATCCTAAAATCATCACCTGACCAATCCCGTGAGAAGTTTGGTACAGCTTTGAAACACTGACCTATAATAAAATTCAGAAATTCAAACTCAATTAAAACCAGCCTTGGAATTCAATAATGTTATCATTGCACAACATCTCAGGGCATTTTACAACAGCAATGACAATGGAAACATTTTAAACACCTAACCACAGAAGGAATTATCTGAAAAGTTTAAATGCTAAGTCATGGTGACTGGTTTTAAAAAATAACTTAAAGGAGAAGTAAACACAAAATGCTGGAATAGCTCAGCAGGTCAGGCCACATCTTTGGAGAAAAGGAATAAATGGGTCGAGAACCCTCTTCAGACTGAGAGTCAGGGAGAGGTGTAAAGAACAAAAGGTATGAAAAGAAGAAATCAAGGCCAGCAGGATGATCAAGGAAAGGTGGAGCCCACAATCGTCCATTGTTGGCTGTGGAAGTGGTGATAACAAGGGGGAAACAGTGAAACTAAGCAGGACGACAGTGAAACTAATAGGATGACTAGGGTTTGGGAGGGACGGAGAAGTAGAGTGATGGCTGTAGAGCCTTTGTGATGGATTCTTAGAGCAGCTTGTATTGGAGCCTACCAGGGAGAAGGCAATTCTGGATTTAGTGTTATGTAATGAACCAGATTTGATAAAGGAACTTGAGATTAATGAGCCATTAGGAGGTAGTGACCATAATACGGTCAGGTTTCATCTACAATTGGAGAGGGAGAAGGGTAGATCGGAGGTGTCAGTGTTACAGTTGAATAAAGGGGACTATGGGGCGATGAGGGAGGAGCTGGCCAAAGTTGACTGGAAAGATACCCCAGCAGGGATGACAGTGGAACAACAATGGCAGGTATTTAAGATAAGATAAGATAAGATAAGATGCATTTATTTGTCACATGTGCCAATTGGCACAGCAAAATTAAATCACCATACAGCCATACATTAAAAATAAAGAACACAATATGGAGTAGATAGGATTCAACATAAAACATCCCCCCACAGCAGGATCAAAATTTCCTACTGTGAGGGAAGGCACCAAAGTCAGTCTCTTCCCCTGATGTTCCCCAATGTTCCCCCGTGGTCGGGGCCTCCCCGAGCCCCCTGCAGTCGCTGTTCAGGCCCGCTCCCCGGGGTGATGTAAGTCCGATGTCGGGACTGGGGGGTGTCCTCAGCGGCCTGAACCCCGAGTCGGCCCCCTCCTACCGGAGTCCGCAGCTCCCAAAGTCCACTGGCCGCGCCGGGTGGAGATACAATGCTGGAGGCCCTCGGCAAAGGGCCCCAGGACTCCATAATGACAGTCAGCGCCGCCCGCGTTGGGAGCTCTCTAAATCAGAGCTCCTTGATGTTGGAGCTGTGGCCCAACGCTCCGGAGCTATATTATATGTTGGAGCAGCGACCCAACACTGTATTATTTCTAGGAATAATACAGAAGGTGCAGGACCAGTTCATTCCTAGGAGGAAGAAAGATTCCAAGGGGAGTAAGGGGCGACCATGGCTGACAAGGGACGTCAGGGACATTATAATAATAAAAGAGAAGAAGTACAACGTAGCAAAGATGAGCGGGAAGCAAGAGGATTGGGTAATGTTTAAAGAGCAATAGAAGATAACTAAAACAACAATACAGGGAGAAAAGATGAGGTACGAAGGTAAGCTAGCCAAGAATATAAAGGAGAATAGTAAAAGTTTCTTTAAGTATGTGAAGAGGAAAAAATTAGTTAAGACCAAAGTTGGACCCTTGAAGACCGTAAAAGGTGAATTTATTATGGGGAACAAGGAAATGGCAGATGAGTTGAACAGGTACTTTGGATCCATCTTCACTAAGGAAGAGACAAGCAATCTTCCTGATATAGTAGTGGCCAGAGGATCTGGGGTGACGGAGGAACTGAAGGAAATCCACATCAGGCAGGAAATGGTGTTGGGTAGACTGATGGGACTGAAGGCTGATAAATCCCCAGGGCCTGATGGTCTGCATCCCAGGGTACTTAAGGAAGTGGCTCTGGAAATCGTGAATGCATTGGTGATACTTTTCCAATGTTCTATAGACTCAGGATCAGTTCCTGTGGATTGGAGGGTAGCTAATATTATCCAACTTTTTAAGAAAGGCGGGAGAGAGAAAACAGGGAATTATAGACCAGTTAGCCTGACATCGGTGGTGGGGAAGATGCGGGAGTCAATTATAAAAGATGAAATAGCCGCACATTTGGATAGCAGCAACAGGATCGGTCCGAGTCAGTATGGATTTATGAAGAGGAAATCATGCTTGACCAATCTTCGGGAATTTTTTGAGGATGTAACTAGGAAAATGGACAAGGGAGAGTCAGTGGATGTCATGTACCTGGACTTTCAGAAAGCATTTGATAAGGTCACACATAGGAGATTAGTGGGCAAAAAAAGTCTATGAAAGTAAGCATGCAGGTACAGCAGGCAGTGAAGAAAGCGAATGGCATGTTGTCCTTTATAACAAGAGGAGTCGAGTAAAGTAGCAAAGAGGTCCTTCTGCAGTTGTACAGAGCTCTGGTGAGACCACACCTGGAGTATTGTGTGCAGTTTTGGTCCCCTAATTTGAGGAAGGACATTCTTGCTATTGAGGGAGTGCGGCGTAGGTTTACAAGGTTAATTCCCGGGTTTGCGGGACTGTCATATGCTGAGAGAATGGAGCGGCTGGGCTTGTACACTCTGGAATTTAGAAGGATGAGAGGGAATCTTATTGAAACATATAAGATTGTTAAGGGTTTGGACACATTAGAGGCAGGAAACATGTTCCCGATGTTGGGGTAGACCAGAACAAGGGGCCACAGTTTAAGGATAAGGGGTAAGCCATTTAGAATGGAGATGAGGAAACACTTTTTGTCACAGAGAATTGTGAGTCTGTGGAATTCTCTGCCTCAGAGGGCGGTGGAGGCCGGTTCCCTGGATACTTTCAAGAGAGAGCTAGATAGGGCTCTTAAAGATAGCGGAGTCAGGAGATATGGGGTGAAGGCAGGAACGGGGTACTGATTGGGGATGATCAGCCATGATCACATTGAATGGCGGTGCTGGCTCGAAGGGCCGAATGGCCTACTCCTGCACCTATTGTCTATTGTCTATTGTCTATTGTCTATTGTCTATTGTCTAAGTAGATTTTTTTAAGTAAGAATGCATTTAAAAAATTAATTATTCCTAAACTGTTAGATTTCTGGTAGCAAATGATGTAAAGGGCCTGTCCCACTTGGGCGACCTAATCTGCGAGTTCTGGCGAGTTTGCCCTCGACTCATACTCGCAGCATGGTCGACACGAGGTCATAAGAGGTCTTCGTAACTCTCCTTCATGCTCGAGAGTAGTCTCCGCGTACTCGAGGCCTCAACTAGGTCTCGCCGTTTTTTTCAATATGGTAAAAAAATGCCTGCTAGTAAAAAAAGGTAGCCATGGGAAAAATCAATACTTTTTTTACTCGTAGGTTTAGTCGTAGTAGGTCGTAGTATGTCGGCTTATTAGTCGTAGGTAGTCGAAGGTAGTCGTTGATAGTCTTCATCATAGTCGAAGGGTGGTCGAAGGCGATCGAACGAGGTCGTCATCACTCTCCACTATTCGGTGTCCAATTTTCCCAAAGTTAGTCATAGCTAGTCGAAGCTGGTCTTCAACATAGTCGAAAGAGGTCGAAGGAGGTCTTCTACATAGTCGAAGGAGGTCTTCAACATGTCATTTTCTCAAACTCTCCTAAACTCTTCAAAACTCGCTAATTAGGTCACCCAAGTGGGACAGCCCCTTCAGAGAATAGAAAATCAACGCGTGGGGCAATCCTTCTCTGAATCTTATGCGCCTTTTACAACTCTTGTATACCTTTTCCATTTAGTTGGGATCACGGAGACATGGCTCCAGGGTGACCAAGGCTGGGAGCTGAAAATCCAGGGATATTCAATATTCAGGAGGGATAGACAGAAAGGAAAAGGAGGTGGGGTAGCATTGCTGGTTAGAGAGGAGATTAACGCAATAGAAAGGAAGGACATTAGCTTGGAGGATGTGGAATCGATATGGGTAGAGCTGCGAAACACTAAGGGGCAGAAAATACTAGTGGGAGTTGTGTACAGGCCACCTAACAGTAGTAGTGGAGTTGAGGATGGCATCAAACAGGAAATTAGAAATGCGTGCAACAAAGATAAAACAGTTATAATTGATGACTTCAATCTACATATAGATTGGGTGAATCAAATTGGCAGGGGTGCTGAGGAAGAGGATTTCTTGGAATGTATGCAGGATAGTTTTCTAAACCAACATGCAGAGGAACCAACGAGAGAGCAGGCTATTCTAGACTGGGTATATAGTAATGAGGAAGGGTTAGTTAGCAGTCTTGTAGTGCGTGGCCCCTTGGGCAAGAGTGACCATAATATGGTTGAGTTCTTCATTAGAATGGAGAGTGACATTGTTAATTCAGAAACAAGGGTTCTGAACTTAAAGAAAGGTAACTTTGAGGGTATGAGACGTGAATTGGCCAAGGTATACTGGCAAGTGATTCTTAAAGGGTTGACAGTGGATATGCAATGGAAGGCATTTAAAGACTGCATGGATGAACTACAACAATTGTTCATCCCAGTTTGGCAAAATAATAAATCAGGGAAGGTAGTGCATCCATGGATAACAAGGGAAATCAGGGATAGTATCAAAACAAAAGATGAAGCATACAAATTAGCCAGAAAAAGCAGCCTACCAGAGGATTGGGAGAAATTCAGAGTCCAGCAGAGAAAGACAAAGGGCTTAATTAGGAAAGGGATAATAGATTATGAAAGAAATCTGGCAGGGAACATAAAAACTGACTGCAAAAGTTTTTATAGATATGTGAAGAGAAAAAAGTTAGTTAAAACAAATGTAGGCCCCTTGCAGTCAGAAACTGGTGAATTGATCGTAGAAACATAGAAACATAGAAAATAGGTGCAGGAGTAGGCCATTCGGCCCTTTGAGCCTGTACCGATATTCAATATGATCATGGCTGAACATCCAACTCAGTATCCTGTACCTGCCTTCTCTCCATACCCCCTGATCCCTTTAGCCACAAGGGCCACATCTAACTCCCGCTTAAATATAGCCAATGAACTGGCCTCAACTACTCTTTGTGGCAGTCATAGGGAACAAGAACATGGCAGACCAATTGAAAAACTACTTTGGTTCTGTGTTCACTAAGGAAGACATAAATAATTTGCCGGAAATAGCAGGGGACCGGGGGTCAAATGAGATGGAGGAACTGAGTGAAATCCAGGTTAGCCGGGAAGTGGTGTTAGGTAAATTGAATGGATTAAAGGCCGATAAATCCCCAGGGCCAGATAGGCTGCATCCCAGAGTACTTAAGGAAGTAGCCCCAGAAATAGTGGATGCATTAGTGATAATTTTTCAAAGCTCTTTAGATTCTGGAGTAGTTCCTGAGGATTGGAGGGTAGCTAATGTAACCCCACTTTTTAAAAAGGGAGGGAGAGAGAAAACGGGGAATTATAGACCAGTTAATCTAACATTGGTAATGCTAGTCAGTTATTAAAGATGGGATAGCAGCACATTTGGAAAGTGGTGAAATCATTGGACAAAGTCAGCATGGATTTATGAAAGGTAAATCATGTCTGATGAATCTTATAGAATTTTTCAAGGATGTAACTAGTAGAATGGATAAGGGAGAACCAGTGGATGTGTTATATCTGGACTTTCAGAAGGCTTTCGACAAGGTCTCACATAAGAGATTAGTATACAAGACTATTAGTAAAGCACACGGTATTGGGGGTTCAGTACTGATGTGGATAGAGAACTGGCTGGCAGACAGGAAGCAAAGAGTAGGAGTAAACGGGTCCTTTTCAGAATGGCAAGCAGTGACTAGTGGGGTACCGCAAGGCTCAGTGCAGCGACCACAGCTATTTACAATATATATTAATGATCTGCATGAGGGAATTGAATGCAACATCTCCAGGTTTGCGGATGACACAAAGCTGGGGGACAGTGTTAGCTGTGAGGAGGATGCTAGGAGGCTGCAAGGTAACTTGGATAGGTTGGGTGAGTGGGCAAATGCATGGCAGATGCAGTATAATGTGGATAAATGTGAGGTTATCCACTTTAGTGGCAAAAACAGGAAAGTAGACTATTATCTGAATGGTGGCCGATTAGGAAAAGGGGAGCTGCAACGAGACTTGGGTGTCATGGTACACCAGTCATTGAAAGTAGGCATGCAGGCGCAGCAGGCAGTGAAGAAAGCGAATGGTATGTTGGCATTCATAGCAAAAGGATTTGAGTACAAGAGCAGGGAGGTTCTACTGCAGTTGTACAGGGTCTTGGTGAGGCCACACCTGGAGTATTGTGTACAGTTTTGGTCTCCTAATCTGAGGAAAGACATTCTTGCCATAGAGGGAGTACAGAAAAGGTTCACCAGACTGATTCCTGGGATGACAGGTTTTGCATATGATGAAAGACTGGATAGACCCGGCTTGTACTCGCCGGAATTTAGAAGATTGAGGGGGGATCTTATAGAGACTTAAAAATTCTTAAGGGGTTGGACAGGCTAGATGCAGGAAGATTGTTCCCGATGTTGGGGAACTCCAGAACAAGGGGTCACAGTTTAAGGATAAGAGGGAAGTATTTTAGGACCGAGATGAGAAAATCATTATTCACACAGAGAGTGGTGAGTCTGTGGAATTCTCTGCCACAGAAGGTAGTTGAGACCAGTACATTGGCTATATTTAAGAGGGAGTTAAATGTGGCCCTTGTGGCTAAAGGGATCAGGGGGTATGGAGAGTAGGCAGGTACAGGATACTGAGTTGGATGATCAGCCATGATCATATTGAATGGCGTCGCAGGCTCGAAGGGCCGAATGGCCTACTCCTGCACATATTTTCTATGTTTCTATGTTTCTATGTTGCCAAGACTCGAGGGTCTGAGCAATGGGGAGAGGTTGAGCAGGCTGGGTCTCTATTCCCGGGAGCGCAGGTAAATGAGGGGTGATCTTATAGAGGTGTATAAAATCGTGAGAAGAATAGATCGGGTAGATGCACAGAGTCTCTTGCTCAGAGTAGGGGAATCGAGGACCAGAGGACATAGGTTTAAGGTGAAGGGGAAAAGATTTAATAGAAATCTGAGGGGTAACTTTTTCACACAAAAGGTGGTGGGTGTGTGGAACGAGCTGTCAGAGGAGGTTGTTGAAGCCGGGACTATCCCAAAGTTTAAGAAACAATTAGACAGGTACATGGATAGGCAAGATTTGGTCAGTGTGGGCAAGTTGGGCCAAAGGGCCTTTCTCCATGCTCTCTGACTCCATGACTTTAATATGTTACCATCTCTCATGAGGGATCTGCTACCATCATCAGACCAAGGCTCAGTTTGAAGAAGGGTCTCGACCCGAAAAGTCACCCATTCCTATTATCCAGATGTGCTACCTGAACTGCTGAATTACTCCTGCATTTGTGTATATTTTTGCTGTAAACCAGCATCTGCAGTTCCCTCCTACACATCAATCATTTGAACCTTGTCTGTGTAACCTTCAATGCCAGTTTACCAATCCCTAAGTATGTGTATTCCTTGGAGTTTAGAAGAATGTGGGGTGGGGGAGAGAGAGGGTAGTGGGGGCTTATTCAAACATATAAGATCCTAAGGGAGCTTGGCAGGGTAAATAGCGAGATGCTTTCATTTGTAGCAGTCTCAAACATGAGGACATACAGTGCATTCAGAAGGTATTCAGACCCCTTCACTTTTTCCACATTTTGTTACGTTACAGCCTTATTGTAAAATGGATTACATTCATTTTTTATCATCATTCTACACACAATAACCCAGAATGAAGAAGCGAAAACAGGTGTTTAGAAATGTTTGCAAAGTAATAAAAAAGAAATAACTGAAATATCACATTTACATAAGTATTCAGACTCTTTGCTATGACACTCAAAATTGAGCTTAGATTCATCCTGTTTCCATTGATTATCCTTGAGATGTTTCTACAACTTGATTGGAGTCCACCAGTGGTAAATTAAATTGATTGGACATGATTTGGAAAGGCACACACCTGTCTATATAAGGTCCCACAGTTGACAGTGCATGTCAGAGCAAAAACCAAGCCATGAAGACAAAGGAATTGTCCGTAGACCTCCGAGACAGGATTGTGTCGAGGCACAGATCTGGGGAAGGATATAAAACAATTTCTGCAGCATTGCAGATCCCGAAGAGCACAGTGGCCTCTGTCATTCTTAAATGGAAGAACTTTGGAACCACCAGGACTCTTCATAGAGCTGGCCGCCCGGCAAAACTGAGCAATCGGGGGAAAAAGGCCTTGGTCAGGGAGGTGACCAAGAACCCGATGGTCACTCTGACAGAGCTCCAGAGATCCTCTATGGAGATGGGAGAACCTTCCAGAAAAACAACTATATCTGCAGCACTCCACCAATCAGGCCTTTATGGTAGAATGGAAGTCATTCCTCAGTAAAAGGCACATTACAGCCTGCTTGGAGTTTGCCAAAAGGCATGGGAAACATGATTCTCTGGTCTGATGAAACAGAGATTTAACTCTTTGGCTGAATGCCAAGCGTCATGTCTGGAGGAAACCAGGCACTGCTCATCACCTGGCCTCTACGATATCTACGGTGAAGCATGGTGATGGCAGCATCATGCTATGGGGTTGTTTCTCAGTGGCAGAAACTGGGAGACTAGTCAGGGTCAAGGGAAAGATAAACGGAACAAAGTACAGAGAGATCTTGGATGAAAACTTGCTCCAGAGCATTCTGGACCGCAGACTGGGGCGGAGGTTCACCTTCCAACAGGGCAACGACCCTAAGCACACAGCCAAGAAAACGCAGGAGTGGCTTTGTGACAAGTCTGTGAATGTCCTTGAGTGGCCCAGCTGGAGCCCAAACTTGAACCCGATCGAACATCTCTGGAGCGGCCTGAAAGTAGCTGTGCATCGACTCTCCCCATCCAACCTGATAGATCTTGAGAGGATCTGCAGAGCAGAATGGGAGAAATTACCCAAGTACAGTGTGCTAAGCTTGCAGTGTCATACCCAAGAAGACTTGAGGCTGTAATCGCTGCCAAAGGTGCCTCAACAAAGTACTGAGTAAAGTGTCTGAATACTTGTGTCTGTAAATGTGATATTTCAGTTATTTATTTTTAATTACTGCAAAAGTTTCTAAATGCCTATTTTAGTTATTTTATTATGGGGTTTTATGTGAAGATTGATGATTTTTTAAAAAGATTTTAGAATAAGGCTGTAATGTAACAAAAAGGTGGAAAACGTGAAAGGGTCTGAATACTTTCTGAATGCACTGTAGTTTCAAGATAAGAGGCCAGTCATTTAAATCTGAAGTGTGTAGAAATATCAGAGGATAGTGAATCTGAGGAATCCTCTTCCATCAAGGTGGTAGCAGACAGATCATTAGAAATGATTAATGTGGATATACATAACTATTTGAAGGAACGAGGGAATTGCAAGCAGAACAGCCTGGTGACATATTCCTTCTATTTTCTTATGATAAATGTAGAGACCAAAACTGTAGTACTGCAGGTGCCAGATCACCTGTAAATTTGCATCAAAGCTTCTCTAGTTTTATACTCTATACTCCTTGCAATAAAGGCCAACCTTCCACTAGCTTCTCGCATGACATTGTACCTACATGCTAACTTAGCTTAGTTTTAGTGTAGCGATACTGCGCGGCAACAGGTCCTTCGGACCACCGGGTCCGTGCCGACCAGCGATCCTCCTACACTTATTCGATACTACACACTAAGGACAATTTATATTTATATCAAGCAAATTAACCTACATACCTGAACGTCTTTGGAATGTGGGACGAAACCGAAGATATCGCAGAAAACCCACGCAGGTCACGGGGAGAGTGTACAAATTCCGTACAGACAGCACCCGTAGTTAGGATCGAACCCGGGTCTCTGGCACTGAGGCAGCAACTCTACCGCTGTGCCACCAATGCTGCCCAACATCTTGTGCTTTAGCTACTAACATTCCCAGGTCCTTCCTTATGACAGCATTTTGTGATCTCGCCATCTTTAATTTAAAATATACTTTGTCATTCTTCCTGTCACCGTGGATGCTTTCACATTTTCACATTTAAATCAATCAGTCAATTTCCTTTCCACTCACCTTGACTTGAAGAAGTCAAATAACTTCTTTGTTTGAGCAATCTTAAGCCAGTGGTTCCAATGAGTCAAAGGAGACATTGCACTTCTTCAAGGAAGCTTTGGGCATGTCTTGATTTTTTTTTTCTCCTCTGTCTAGTAATCTCCCACAACAACGCTCAGAATTGAGCATCTATTCCAGGAGACTGGTGCTGGGCACATGAATTATGTAATCAATGCCTCAGCTACAGGTCTGTTGCCCTGGGAAAAGGCACTGTTTTTAGTTTGCTAATCCTTCCAGTAAGTGATGAATTTTGCAGAGATAGCATTGATCTTCACTTTTAAGGCACGGTGGCGTAGTGGTAGAGTTGCTGCCTCACAGCGCCAGAGACCCGGGTTCGATCCTGTAAATTCAGCCTCAATACAGTTGCTTCATCCAAGCCATAAATATAAGTTACACATAGTTAAGGCTTCAGCATTGCACCCTACAAGGTATTTATTACCAATCCAAAAACAACCCATTTATCCCAACTTGCTACTAATGAGAAATATTTTATGGGATATTTCCAGCGCCCCTCGTACTCCCAAATTGTGTCGTGCTCTTCTCTGTTTACCATCCATTCCTCTCTCCCTCGTTCCTCCACCAATCTCCCCTCTTCATTTTTTCTCTCCTCCTCTCTTCCCTTCCTCTTCTCTCCCTACTTTTTTCTTTCCCTCCTCATCTCCATACACCCCTTTTACTTCTTTGCATCTCTTTTCAAACTCCCCTTTCTCTCTGCCATTTTCTTTACACTCTCCACCTCATCTTTTCCCCTCGTTCCCTTTCTCTCCTTCTCCATCTGCTTTTCTAGATGTCCACCCCCTCCTCCTTTCTCACCCACAGAATCACTGAAAGTCCACATCATATCAGGAGTTCACTGATAAGGTAAGTCTACAATGTGAGACAGATCATTCTTGAAACTAGTACAATGCATCAGGTTATCATTTATTGCATTGATGCTGCACAGCAGGTTCACATACTGAGAAATGAACTTCCAGTGGCGCCATGGAGTTCTGAAAGGCGCAGCACTTGGCTCCGCTCCCGAATAATGTGTGAATTCGCTTAAAAAGACGCTTTGGAAGGCGGGACTGATTTAAAAATACAAACCGGAGCTGCTTGATGTCGCGCTGGTGATGTCATCATAAATCGCCGCTAAATAACGGAGGATAAAGGTACTTTTAAATAAAAAAGAGGATTCCTCCCCAAAGTCCTCAAAGACCCTACATAAGACTCCTTTCCAAAGAGTTGGCTAAAACTCAACAAACATCAGAAAGTTCCGAAGAATTAGCCTCTGAAATACAAAGAAGAAAGAGATGGAAGAAATGAAGCAATCGGTAAGAGAGTCATTAAAGAAAGACTATGCTGTTATGCTACATGACGAGATTTCTGCATTGGATAAAAGCATGTCGAAGAACATGAAGCGTGGGAATCAGGAAATCATTGAGACAATCAGTAATTTAAGTAAATGCATTGATAATATTGAAGATTATTTAACTTTGGGTGGAAAAAGACTGCAACAAGAAGTTTGACTCTATTCTCCATACTACTACAGCATATAACACTGCTATGAAAGATATGGAAACATCGTTGAAAGAAATGTCTGAAGAGAATGAGGAAAGATCAAGAGCGTGTCTTGGGTCAACTGGCCTTGATTTGGAAGCACGTTCAAGACGGCAGAATTTAAGAATAGTTGGAGTGACAGAGCGAAAGGAGGGAAAGGACCCTTGGGAGTTCGCTGCCAACTTACTTAAACAAGTATTCAACCTGCCTGTTAAACCGAAAATAGATGTGGCACATCGGGTGCGAAGAGCTCAATCAAGGCTAGGAGCCCCTCCAAGACAGATCATAGTGACATTTCATGACATTTCTGCTTCAGAAGATATTATGAAAAAAATCCCATTTGGAAAGAATCTGATGTTTGAAGAGGATAATCTTAGATTTTTCAGAGATTATCCCGCTGAAGTTGCTAAAAAACGGGACTTGTTTACAAAGACAAGACAGATCCTGAAAGGAATTCAAAATGTAAGTTACGGCATAATGTACCCTGCAAAAATGAGGATCACTTACAAGGATCTGGAACATGCTTTTACTGATCCAGAAGAAGCATACAAATATGCTCAAGAAATCATAAAAGAGATCAATGGATAAGTAAATCACTATGACTATCAGGACATGTTTTTTTTTACAGATATCGGCAGAGGGGAAGCTGAGAAAATATGACTTTCTAATAATTAAGATCACTTTACACTTTTCTGTCTTTTTTCTTAAGGATAAGTTTAAAAGGGATATACCAACATAACTTAGTAGCCGCGAGTGCCCACCCAACACCTAGAGTCCTGAGGTATTCTGTTGCATCATATGACTTAAAGGTATCAAAGTAATTTAAAATGCAAGGCGATAAACAAAAGAAAATTGTTGGAATCACGTTTTGCAGCTGGAACATAAGGGGTGTTAATGAGCCAATTAAAAGGGGTAAGATTTTCGCACAATTGAAATCGCTTAATTCAGACATAATTTTCTTACAAGAAACACATTTGAAACTTCAAGCCCAGACCAGACTGAAGGTAAATTGGATCGGTCAAACATATCACTCTACATATATCTCTAAATCCAGAGGCACGGCAATTATTATTCGTAAAGGTATATCATTTAAATCAAAGAATATCATAGCAGATAAAGAGGGGAGATATCTCATAGTTACCAGAGAGATCCACTCTACCCCACTCACTATGGTAAATATTTACGCGCCTAATTTTGATAATCCTCAATTTTTTAATGAAATCCTGAATATAATTGCGTTTTAGATCCTTACTTGGATAAATCTGCACAACAGAAGAGGCGTAACATAAAATCTAAAGCTAGTGAACTAAATACATACATAAAAAACACAAATATAACAGATGTATGGAGGATCGCTAACCCAGTTGGAAGGGAATACTCTTTTTACTCAATGGTATATAAAACGTATTCACGTATCGACTATTTTTTAGTGGATACAAAATTAATTCCTTACACAAAGAATCATAAATATCATAATAGCATTATCTCCGATCACTCTCCGTTAACTTTTTTCTTAAAACTAGAAGGAATGCCTAATAAAAATTTGTTTTGGAGGTTTAATCCTCAAATTCTAAATGACCCACAAGGTGGTATATTTCTAAAACAACAGATGGAACTTATTTTTGAGACTAACGACACCCCAGGCATTTCACCCTCTTTATTATGGGAATCTTTTAAGGCATTTATCAGAGGATCTATAATTTCATACCAAGCTTTTAAAAATAAAAAGAATAAGAATTAACAATTACAGCTAGAAGAATGAATTAGACAACTGGATCTAGATAATGCTAAAGAACCAACCATAGACAAACACAATAAAATAGCAGTACTGAAATTTAAATTAAACAGGATCTTATCTGCAAGAGTTATAAGAATATTTAAAATTACAAAACAGGTAAACTTTGAATTCGGCAATAAACCACATAAACTCTTGGCACATCTATTGAAAAAACGGGAAAAGGATCATACAATTTCAAAAATTAAATCGGATATAGGTGAATTGTTAATGTTACCTAATGATATCAATAAAAGATTTGCCCAATTTTATCAAAATTTATATACATCGAAAACATCAGCAGATAGTACCAAAGTTATAATTTTTTTGGATAACTGCAACCTCCCAAAACTTAATCTGCTGGCACAGGATAAATTAGGAGCTCAGGTCTCAATTAAGGAAATAGAAGAGACAATAAATTCACTGAAAAATGGTAAAACACCAGGACCGGATGGATTTAGTAATAAATTTTATAAAAGATTTTACGAGATAATCTCACCATGTCTACAAAAACTGCACACATGTGCTTTCAAAGAACAAACATCACCAGAAACATTAGTGGAATCAACAATTACATTCATACCTAAAAAATATAAAGATTTAGAAGACCCTGGCTCATATAGAGCCATCGCACTGTTAAACACAGATCAGAAAATACTAGCGAAAACTCTAGCAAGAAGATTAAGTAAATATGTTAGTAAATTAATAAATGCGGATCAAACGGGGTTTATACCCAAAAGATACTCATTCAATAATTTGAGACGTTTGTTTAATATAATGCACTCATACAAAACTGAAGAGCAAGACCAATCAATTATTTCATTGGATGCAGAAAAAACATTCGACCAAGTGGAATGGGAATGCCTCTTCAAAGTATTGCAAACATTTCAAATGGGAGAGAACTTTATTTAATGGGTAAAATTATTATATGTCAAGCCGAGTGCCAGAATATTAACGTCTCCGAAATTTCAACTATCCAGGGTCAATAGACAGGGATGTGCATTATCAACCCTGCTATTTGCTCTTGTGATAGAACCCTTAGCAGAAAGCATAAGAATGCATCCGAATGTCTATTGTTATAATACAAAATACTCAAATAATAAAATATCACTATACGCAGCTGATGTACTATTATATATTACAAAATCGCAAACCAGCATACCAAACATACTAAACCTAATAGAGGAATTCGGATCCTTTTCAGGATATACAATAAATTGGAATAAAAGAATAAAATTATGATGATAAAAATTCAAGATTCCCTTTTAAAATTGCTACAAAAAAATGTAAATATTTGGGAATCAAAATTACCAGAAAATATAAATCTTTATTCAATGCAAACTATATGCCCTTACTTACTAAATTAAATGCTTTGATTAAATTTTGGAAAACACTTCCAATGTCTTTAATAGACAGAATAAATGCCATAAAAATGATTTTTTTTACCACAAATTTTATATTTATTTAATTCAATACCAATATAATTACCTAAAAGGTTTTTCAAAAAACTTGATGCTGATATCACAAATTTTATATGGGACTATAAATCCCATAGAATCCAAAGAAGACACTTGTGTAAACCCAAAGAATTTGGTGGACTAACACTCCCCAATTTTTTGTACTATTATTGGGCAGTAAATATCAAAAATGTAATTCACCTGTTGGACAATTCTGCCCAACTGGTAGATTGGATAGTAAGGGGGAAAGAGGATTGTTCCCCTTTTAATATAGGAGTGATCCTTCTCTCACCGATAAAATTGAATAATACAATATACAAGAAAAACCCAATTATTCATAGTACAATTAGAATTTGGAAACAAATAAAATTAACTCTCAAGTTAAGAAACCTATCGCTTCTCTCTCCTATAGTTAATCCGTCGTTTAAACCATCCATTATTGATAAATGTCTCCCCCATTTGTGATAAATACTTATCTCAAGATGCAACCATGGCACATTCCTTTGTTTTTTGCATAAAACTCCAAAAATTTTGGAATTATATTTTTGAAATGTTTACAAAATTATTTAAAATAAAGCTGAAACTCAACGCAGAACTGATTATTTTTGGACCAAGTGGAATGGGAATACCTCTTCAAAGTATTGCAAACATTTCAAATGGGAGAGAACTTTATTTAATGGGTAAAATTATTATATGTCAAGCCGAGTGCCAGAATATTAACGTCTCCGAAATTTCAACTATCCAGGGTCAATAGACAGGGATGTGCATTATCAACCCTGCTATTTGCTCTTGTGATAGAACCCTTAGCAGAAAGCATAAGAATGCATCCGAATGTCTATTGTTATAATACAAAATACTCAAATAATAAAATATCACTATACGCAGCTGATGTACTATTATATATTACAAAATCGCAAACCAGCATACCAAACATACTAAACCTAATAGAGGAATTCGGATCCTTTTCAGGATATACAATAAATTGGAATAAAAGAATAAAATTATGATGATAAAAATTCAAGATTCCCTTTTAAAATTGCTACAAAAAAATGTAAATATTTGGGAATCAAAATTACCAGAAAATATAAATCTTTATTCAATGCAAACTATATGCCCTTACTTACTAAATTAAATGCTTTGATTAAATTTTGGAAAACACTTCCAATGTCTTTAATAGACAGAATAAATGCCATAAAAATGATTTTTTTACCACAAATTTTATATTTATTTCATTCAATACCAATATAATTACCTAAAAAGTTTTTCAAAAAACTTGATTCTGATATCACAAATTTTATATGGGACTATAAATCCCATAGAATCCAAAGAAGACACTTGTGTAAACCCAAAGAATTTGGTGGACTAACACTCCCCAATTTTTTGTACTATTATTGGGCAGTAAATATCAAAAATGTAATTCACCTGTTGGACAATTCTGCCCAACTGGTAGATTGGATAGTAATGGGGAAAGAGGATTGTTCCCCTTTTAATATAGGAGTGATCCTTCTCTCACCGATAAAATTGAATAATACAATATACAAGAAAAACCCAATTATTCATAGTACAATTAGAATTTGGAAACAAATAAAATTAACTCTCAAGTTAAGAAACCTATCGCTTCTCTCTCCTATAGTTAATCCGTCGTTTAAACCATCCATTATTGATAAATGTCTCCCCCATTTGTGATAAATACTTATCTCAAGATGCAACCATGGCACATTCCTTTGTTTTTTGCATAAAACTCCAAAAATTTTGGAATTATATTTTTGAAATTTTTACAAAATTATTTAAAATAAAGCTGAAACTCAACGCAGAACTGATTATTTTTGGAACAGTGAAAGTCGGCTTTGAGCTGACTTCGTTCCAAAAGAGTTTCCTTAACTATGACTTAATAACGGCAAAAAAAAACTTAAATTCTGGAAAAATGCACCCACACCAACGCTAAAAATGTGGATTTCAAATATGTCTGAAATATTACACCTTGAAGACATGAGATTCTTCCTAGCAGGCAAATCAGACCAATTTTTAAAGATTTGGTCTCCCTTTATTGACTTATTACAAGCATAAGGTGCAACATAACTCTGGAAATAAACTGTTTCAGGACCGGGTGAGGGGTGTGTAAAGATATGAAGCAGGTACATCCCTTTTATTTTATTTTTCTCTTTTTCGCGCTTTACATCTTTATGGGTTCTTTCTTTCTACTTTTTCACATGCTATTAATATCACTATCTTATCTAACTTTCTCTCCTTTTCTTTTCCTTGCTTCTCTTACTTTTCTATTATTAAATTTTAAAACACGAAGTGGTACATGAAATGTATTATGTTATTTTTGGTTTATACTATTGTACATTACTTCTAATAAAAAAATGTAAAATAAAAAATAATTAAAAAATACTGAGAAATGAAATACGCCTATTACTGCCTATGATTTGCAACTTTTAACGTGCATCAAAGCACACAATGGCAGCACTGATCTCCATGGCTGAATTCCAGATGTGTGCTCTCATCATGTGTAAATGATTAGCACAGAGCGTTAAAAAACATCCATTGGAACATCACATTAGTGAAGTAATGCACACCAAATATGAACAAATATCATGCCTTCCCATCTTTTCCTTATCTGCATTGAATATGTAACAAATGAAATTGTTTTATGCCAAGGGTGAACGGAAAATTTAAAGACAAGGAATTGATGCTGTTGATGTGGTGTCAGAATTCTCTTTTACAAAGAGAAGATTTCTATCTGTTGAACCACAACAAAATATTGTCCATTGTATCTGTGGCAACATGAGTCAACACAAGATTCAGCCAATAATCAATCTCACTGTGGAATCTGTGTAGGAAGGAACTGCAGATGATGGTTTACACCAAAGATAGTAGCAAAATGCTGGAGTAACTCAGCGGGACAGGCAACATCCCTGGAGAGAATGAATGGGTGACGTTTCAGGTTCAGACCCTTCTTCAGGCTGAGCTGTGGAACCTGGTGTCAATCCATCATGGGTCAATCCATCTCCTTCAATCAGTTATATTATATTCAGCTGCACAAAAATGAAAACCTAATGTGTAATTCTGGGTATGACACATCAATAAATATTATGTTCAGCCAAAGTTTACAAACACTCACACGCTGGTGGAACTATACTACTTCCTGTGTAGGAATATTGGGTGGTTATACGAAAGGCCAATAATTTGCAAAACAAACATTATACATCAGTGCTCTCAAAATTAAATGACATTCCTTTAGGAAGGAGATGAGGAGGAATGTATTTAATCAGAGGGTGGCGAATCTGTGGAATTCTTTGCCACAGAAGGCTGTGGAGGCCAAGCCAATGGATATTTTTAAGGCAGAGATAGATAGATTATTGATTAGTACGTGTGTCAGGGGTTATGGGGAGAAGGGAGAAGAATGGGGTTTGGAGGGAGAGATAGATCAGCCACGATTGAATGGTGGAGTAGACTTGGTGGGCCGAATAGCTGAATTCTGCTCCTATCACTTATGACCTATGACTTCTCCATAAATGAACAAACTGGTTGACACTTGTATCTCTGTGGAAGCATAATAATTGTTGGTGGAAGATATGAGCTTCCTTCTTCCAACAATTCTATGCCTGCTTGCTATCGATCAACCTGGTACTCACATGATACAAGATTCAAGCTTCAAGAGAGTTTATTGTCATGTGTCCCTGATAGGACAATGACATTGTTGCTTTGCTTCAGCACAACAGAACATAGTCGGCATGACAACTAGAGCCTTCAGGTGCCCAAGCAGCTTGTCTGAAACGGCACCGATTTCTGATGCGGGTGAGTTGTTGGAAGTTGTAGGTGAGCCTTTCATGTTCTGGTGCTTCGCAAAAGTCGCCGCAGGCAGGCACCATCTTGTACACGATACAATGTTCATGGTGCCGCTGACTAATCAGAGCAGTTAATCCCTAGAAATTAATCCATTACAGAGCCAGACATAATTGATAGCCATTAGGACTGTAAACTCCTATCTCACCAGGGACTAACTTGCTGTACCAAGTTACTGTTGTATGGTGTCTTTTTAAATTGCTGTTTCTTCTTTTTTTGTTCTCCCACAAATATGTAATTCTGATTCTGTTCCATTCTGTTTTGTAGTTTTGTTTTGCACAATCCCCAAGCATTGCCACTTTTCATTTCACCGCAGATCTCGTATGTGACGAATAAACTTGACTTGACTTGGTTACCTGGAATATCACAGAGAATGAAGGCAGGGGTGGGTTTCTTTCTTCCAAAAGCCCTTTGCAGATGGTCATCTCTCCCCCAGTTAGGTTGCGTTATTCTATTCCTGACTCTTACTGAATCTGAGCTGCCTCAGTTCTTCAACCATTTTGTCAGTTCAGTTGAGTGGCATAGTTCCCAAGAGGAATCACAAATCATCTCTGTGTATTTGTTCTCAGCCACTTTTATCTTCTTTTCCTTCCATCTCTCTTCCAATAATGAAAGACTGGTAAAGGCTACTATACCCATGTTATGTAGCAGCAAACGGCACAATATTTTCCAATGCTTTGATTATTAAACTTATACGCGTTCAGGCAAAGATATTCATTTTTTGAAGAGCCTTCAATTATATGTCACTGCACAAGTTGGTTTTCATCATTAACTGTTAATAAGATTCTAAAAAAACACAAGATGTCCTTTAATTCTATATTAACATTGCTTATTAATTCAGTTTATTAAGTTCATTATGTGAGTTAATCGAGATTTTACACACCATTATTTCAGACAGACATTAATGCCGCATTTTAACTTCAGAGCTAATCTACAACCATCCCAATTGCCATTTCCTGCTAAACATTACAAAATAAAAATCAGTAATCCTCATTCTTACTAGGAGCTGCTAAATTGTAATATTCTTGGAATTAACTGATCTTTATATATTTTGTTCTATTTTGTTCAATTTAGAAACAAACAAGTTAATGCTAAGCTCCTGATCTTGTTCAGAATTTGATTAAAAAAACATAGATTCCATTTCCAAGCCACTCTCAATGGTAACTGTCTAACGGTAATCTGGAAATGTTAATATCTTGAAATCACACTTCACCCAAGATGAGAACTCTATGCATGCCATAATTAAGACTTCACTCTGCCCCCCCCCTGACACCGGCTAAAATCTTCATGGTCATCATTGTTATTCTTGGTCTTCAGCATTCAGTTGTGTCCATTTGCCATATTAACATGGCAATTTAAATCTATCCTTCCCAAATCATGAAGTTCTCATCCAATTAATCACTTAGCACAGTTGCTACTAACCCATGTTGACTTTTCTTGATGTTCATGTTCAAAAGCCATAGGAGTGGAAGTAGGCCATTCAGCCCATCTTGTCTACTTTGCCATTCAATCATGGCTGATCTATCTTTCCCTCTCAACCCCATTCTCCTCCTTTCTCCCCATAACCCTTGACAAATCTAGGCGGCATGGTGGCACAACGGTAGAGTTGCTGCCTCACAGCACCAAAGATCGGGGTCCGATCCTGATCAAGGGTGCTGTCTGTACGGAGTTTGCACGTTGTCCCCGTGACCTGCGTGGGTTTTCTCAGGGTGCTCCGATTTCCTCCCAAATCCAAAGAAGTGCAAGTTTGTATGTTAATTGCCTTCGGGAAATTGTAAATTGTCCCTAGTGTGTAGGGTAGAACTAGTGTGAATGGGTGATCAATGGTCAGCATAGACTCGGTGGGGCGAAGGGCCTGTTTCCACACTCAATCTCTAAACTAACTAAATTTTTTAAAACTTTAAATATTCTAATCATTTTCAATTTCCCATATAGCATTACTCTCCCTTGGTTTAGTAACACCTTTGAAGAATGTTGTGATCTTTCAGCCTCCTGAGCATTGCCAATTTTAGTTTCTGCCATTGACAGCCATGCTTTCAGTTGCTCATGTCTCAAGGTCTGGAATGCCATCTCTGAGGTTTTTTTTAGCTTGTCCTTTATCTCCTCATTTACGAACACTCCGTGAAACTTATTTCTTACTCCAAGCATTTAACGTTCTATCCCAATAGCTCTTTAGAGGCCAGTATTACATTTTATTTGAGAATGCTCCTGTAATGCAATATCTTTTAAACGTGTTCCTGTTTTAAAGGCACTCTATTGCTGCTATTGCTATTGTGCCTGACCATCTGTTCAACTGCTGGACATTGAAAGCTCATTGGCAATAAAGAAATCACATTGGTGCCAAATAAACCTTCAGTAAAAAAAACTTTACAACTCCAAGGTGAAAAATAAGCATGTCACAGAAAGAAAGAACGTTTTAGAGGAAGACAGTACAACAGGGAGAGACCGTACAATACAAAAACGGGGATCCAACCCAGTGGTGTGAATATTGATTTCTCTAACTTCAAGTAATGCCTGCGCTCCCTCTCTCTCCATCCCTCCCCCACCCAAGTCGCACCAGCTTCTCGTTCTCACCTAGCAAACAGCTTCTTCTTCTTATCAAGTCCACACACAAGATTAGAAGTTGTTCAGCCAGAGTTGTTCATACGGACATCACTGCATGCAATGGTGTCTGTCTTGTCGTTTCTTGTGCGAGGTGGTGGAAAGATTGGTGGAAACAGGGCCGCGACGTGAACGCTCTTTGCCTACGCAAACAGCTAACAATGGGCTGTTTCCTTTATCATCGTTACTTTTTTGCATACATTTCATTCATTTGTTCTATATCTCTCTACATCGCAGTTTATATCACTTGGTTCCCTTTCCCCTGACTAGTTTGACGAAGGGTCTCGACCCCAAACGTCACCCATTCCTTCTCTCCAGAGATGCTGCCCTACCAGTTGAGTTACTCCAGCATTTTGTGCCTGTCCGGCTTAAACCAGCATCTGCAGTTCCTTCCTACAGGAATATATCTCATTTCCCTTGATGTTAGAGAAAATTCAACGTTTAATACTACTATCTGTCAGGAAAACATTCCAATTTGTACAGACTTCTTTCTAGAGACATAAGGCAAATAATTCTCCTTAATTTAATTAATTGATGAATCAGACATTATACATCAGCTAAACTGACTATTTTTTAGTATCAATCATTGCAAAAGCCTCCTTAGGTACTGGTAGCAACTGACAAGTTAGCAAAGCATCAGTCAATAATTTGTTTTGTCACACTTTTATTCCTTATCTCCTCAATTTCGCTGTAACAAATGGATCTCACAAGGATCCAGAAAATACACAACTCATTTATATATTTGACCGAGAAACTGCCAGTCCTGCAAACTGATGATTTTTCTGGAATGCTGGTGTATCTTGACAGGTCAGGCAGCATCTCTGGAGAACATGAAAAAGTGGCTGTCTCGGGTTGAGATCCTTCATCAGACTCTCGGCCTGGAACTGGGCCTGTAACGGTGAGTTGATGGCCCTGGCCTGCTGGCGGCTGGGGGAAGAGGCGAGGATTGGCAGAATCGTTGGTTGCGGTCCGCAGAGGTAGGTGACAGCAGACGCAGTGGCGGCAACAGGCATGGTCTGGAAGCAGCCGGGGACGCATTGCGAGCCGGCTTCGGCAGCCCGGCATGGAGGTTGCGCACAGCTGACGTTCTCAGGAGGCCGCGGCCTATGCGCAGCCAAACGGAAAACAAAGGCACAGAAAGGAAGACCCGGTGGATCGCAGCTTCAGGGGATGTTTCCAAGCCAGTCCCCACCGATCTCAAGGTATGGTGGATTGCGGCCTACTGGAGGAAGTCAGGGCTGGTCGGAACAGGGAGACCGTCATGCCGGTCCCTGCTAATCCCCCGAAGACTAAAGAGCAGAGACCAGTAGGAGGGATGCTACGGGCGAGGAGCAGGCCACCAGGAGAGGAGAGGGAACCGGGGCCTGGCCAACATGTCCGACTGCAGGAGGCAACCCTGGGGGACAAAGGTGGATGGGCGATGAGAGTAGGGTTGCCAACTGTATTAGCCAGGACATCCCGTATTCTGGACTGAATTGGTTTGTCGCATACGGGACCGCACTTGTCCCATATTTGACTGCTACTAGCAGCTGCTCCTCAACCTACGATGGGGTTACATTCTGATAAACCCATTGTCAATCAAAAATATCGTAAGTGGAAAATGCATTTAATACACCTAACCTACCATCACCAGTTCAGAGTTGGACAGCCAGAGTTGGTGCATGTGGGTTTTCATTCTCTGGATTAGTTCCCCCCCTCCCTCCCTCTCTCTTCTCTTCAGTCCTCTGCTTCTGGGAGTGTTTTTAATTTCCACGTTTTAATTATGAAATCTCTTTGGCATCTCTCAACCGCCCACCCCACTCCCACCACCACCCCGTGCGGTCAGAGCGCTCACCAATTCCCTGAGCACCGACGCCCCTTAATAGCCCTGTCCCACGGTGCAAGTCCACCCACGAGTTATCCCGAGTAAAAGAAAAAATCAAACTCGTGGTTTTCTTACGAGATTCCAAGTTTATGTTCACGAGTTTCAACGAATTCCCACGTGTATGTCTAAGTTTGCCGTTTACTTCTCATTTCTGCAATGTACCAAGTTCCTCTCCCGAGTTACTCTTGAGCCAACAACGACTACCGACGTGAGGAAAAATCATCACGCGGGGACTATCTCTCCAAGGGATGGGCATACATGCACGATGGGCAAAGTCCCTGCAACCTCCAGACCCGGCAGCACCCGATGGCAATGCCAGTCCTGCAGCCTGGCATCAACTCGACCAGCATCAGCCAGCCAGCCAGCGAACAGACCATGGGTCCTGTTGATGCAAGATTCTCAAGCAGTAAGCTATGGAGGTGGAACAGCCAGGAGGCCCGTGGAGAGGACACATGGCAGATGAAGTCAGTCACACAGCGGGAGGAAGCCGGAGAAGAGGTTTGTGCGGGGGATGTTTTCCGGGAATGAACGACAAGAAACCGGTGTGCGGTCAATTTGCAAGCGTTAAAGAGTAATTAAAAGGCAGGGTGACTTTCGTTCCTGTGACACTTTTCATGGCCTCAGGAAATCCCAAAGTGGCTCCCTCCCAGTAATCTAATAAGGTGACCATCACTGTGCCCTTTATGTTTATTAAGTGTGTAAACAAAGACCAATTTCAGTTGTTTGTTAGTCAATATTATTATCTATAATTATTTGTTACCCTCAGTATAATAACCTTATCACATCTCCCTGGTCAATGGCATTGGCCAGAAAACAATAGTATAATCCTGAAGATTGTATAATAATATGAACAATATTATAATATCTGAAGAAGGGTCTTGACCTAAAACGTCACCTATCCATGTTCTCCAGAGATGCTGCCTGACCTGTTGAGTTACTCCAGCACTGTGTTAAGAAGGGTCTCGACCCGAAACGTCGCCTATCTCCTTCGCTCCTTAGATGCTGCTGCACCCGCTGAGTTTCTCCAGCCTTTTGTGTACCCTCGATACTCCAGCACTGTGTGTGCTTTTGAGTATAATCATCTACTTGGATAACTTCTTCAACACGGAAATAAAACATCTTCATGAGTTGTTCAGGGGCATGATTTTAAAGATAACTGCTGCAGGAACAAAGCACTGTTTTGTGTACTAGGATGTTGCTGCCTTAAATTTTGTTAAAGCTCTCAAATCTGCTGCCCCGGGCTATTGAGATTGCCTGACAGCTCCAGCACAAGCCTGGCTGATGGCAAAGTCAAACTCCGTGAACCAGAGGTGAAAACAATTGCAGTGGAGCTGACGACCTTAAGAGTGCAAAAGAGCAGAGAGCCCATCTCTGCTCATACTACAATTCAATATTGGGCAGTGTGCCGTGGCTGGACAGCTTACTTTGAGGGACAGCCGACAACAGGTACACCACTGCATGAGAGCCCACATGCAGACAAATTCAGTAAATGTCATGTTCAGTTTAAATCCTGCTGACTTTGTTTGATTTAACTTTTAAGTGTGGATTTATATTTTCATTTTAGTGTAAATAATTTCATTGCATCTGTCTGTTCTTGAACCAGTGATTATCATGCATCTGCTTGTCTGATTAGTGTAGGTAGATCTCAAAACATAGCCATTGCATTGTCTGTTTTATTGCCAGAATTTAGGCTTGTGCTCCATTTCTCAGCTGAATGAGAGGAAATACTGGAAATAGCTCTTTGTGTTTTATTTGTTAATTGACGTGTATGAGAAGCCCTTTTTCAAACCACTGTGTCGTTTGCTATGGTGCCCCTTTTCCCAAGATGTGCAAAAATGCGCTTTATTTATTGAACAAGATGAATAAAGACTTTGTTTCACATTCACCGTGCTGCTTGTCATATTTTCTGATCTACTGAGAGGTTAAACTGTTTTACATTTTAAAAGCACAGCATATGGGGCACCTGAGTCCTTCACTGTCACAAATGATCGTGAGAATCAAGATGTGAATAGATTGTATCACTTCCTCTATTTTGTGTTTTATGATTAAAGAAATATTACATTCAAGTCATGAGACTTTGGAATGATATTAAAATGAAGACTTGCAGACATCAATTTGATTTTGATAACAAAGAACTCTCTTTTATTGTGCACAGAAGTAAACACAGTGAGAATCAAACGGATTAGTAAAAAGCTTTTCAACGTTATAAGCCATTAGAAAATGTGGGAGTATCCAAAAAAAAAGAAAACATGCTCAAACAGGCAAAAAACAACATAAACATACAGATAGTACCCACGAGTTAATACGGTAAACTCACGAGTCCCTACGGTAAACTCACGGGCTACTACGGTATTACAATGAGTTTAAAAGTTTCAAATGGTTCCTTCAAGAGTATATTTGACTCGTGGAAATCTTTCAACATGTTGAAAAATTTTCACGAGTTAACAAGTTTCCCGAGTACCTGCCGTTAGCGTTACGAGTCGCTAAGTTACGTCCACGAGCTCCGACGTTCCCGCTACGTTAATTCTACATGATTACCACGAGTTTGATTTGTTTTTAACTCGGGATCACTCGTGGGTGGACTCGCACAGTGGGACAGGGATTTAAATCTCCCGAGTGCCAGCCCCCGCAGCAGCAAACACGTGGCGAATTGTCACAGCAGGTGCAGCAGCTCTGAGATTTTATCAGCCACCTCATCAGATCTGTTGCCATTCGATGTTCATCTTGCCTCCTGCAAGATTCCTCAGAAGTCCCTCTCGTCACTTCCTCCCACAGAAAGGCTGACACGGTTCTTTTATCTCAATGCAAAATCTCGCCATACGCCAGCCTCTTCTTCGGTGCTGAGGCTCGCCTCTTCTGTATCTACTGAAAGCTCCCTCTCCCTCCCTCTCCTTCCCTCTCCCTCCCTCTCCCTCTCCCTCCCTCTCCCCCCCTCCTCCCTATCCCCTCCCTCTCTCCCTCCCTCCCTCTCCCTCTCCCTCCCTCTCCCCTCCCTCTCTCCCTCTCTCCCTCTCTGCCTCTCTCCCTCCTCAGCCCAGATACCTCGCATACAAAACAGCTAACTCAAACGACCTTACATCAAGATAAATAGGAGAGAAAGTGCACAGGCTAGCGTTAGATACTAGACGAATGTATGTGCTCATCAGAGCAGGCGTAAATCTAACTACACCACAGGAAAGCAATTTTAATTAAGCAGTAAAGCATTACCATAGGGCGGGTGAATAAGCAAGCCACTCGTGGTGAATCAAAGAGATCTTTATTGATGAAGCAAAGAGAACAACACACACACACAAATGGTGGACAGTTGACCCGGGGCTCACCACTTGTACTAGGGCACACCCCTAAACCACGTGACAACTCCATCCCGCCATTACCCAGTCACGTGACCCTACCCCCGACTGTCGAGGGTTCGCATAATAAGTGGCCTAACCACCAGGTGGCGCCACGACTGCTTAAATTATCAACGCAGCCCAACGCTGCCAGGCTAGTGAAATGCTTATGCGCATCAGTTGTACACTATATTTTGCCAATTCCTGCCAAAACAACAAGTTTCAGTAACGGCTGCTGTTGTTCAGTCGGTTTGGCATGTGCAAATATGGATAAACCTACAAAAAAGAAAAGACTGTGCAGCTATAACAAGCAATGGGAAGCAGAAAGAATGTGGGTTAAGCCCGTCAGCAGTGACTCGTCGAAGGCCTTCTGTACTTTATGCCGTCAGGAATTTGTCCCTTATTTTGACCTTTTGTCCCTTATTTAGGAGTGAGAAAGTTGGCAACCCTAGATGAGAGGGACATGGTGTCTAAGGAAGGCGATGGATGGAGGCCCACAACAGCCTGGGGCTTGCCTGGAACATGCACCACTCATAAATACCAGAGCGTGGATTTTGAAAACGGCACTAAAACACGGCGCCCCTTGCATGCGGGCTCAGTCGACTATTCCTGTACACTTGTTAATCGAGGATTGGGGGTATGCCAATACTCCACTGGACTGTTTGTGAGAAAATTAATTTCACTGTGTTAGCACTTCACATGTGACAATAAAACCACATCGAATCACTGAAGCGACCAGGAAGACTTTGGCAGTCCGATCTGGTGGTGCAGGTCGGTAGATTATAGACAATAGACAATAGGTGCAGGAGTAGGCCATTCGGCCCATCGAACCAGCACCGCCATTCAATGTGATCATGGCTGATCATCCCCAATCAGTACCCTGTTCCTGCCTTCTCCCCATATCCCCTGACTCCACTATCTTTAAGAGCGCTATCTAGCTCTCTCTTGAAAGTATCCAGAGAACCAGCCTCCACCGCCCTCTGAGGCAGAGAATTTCACAGACTCACCACTCTCTGTGAGAAAGAGTGTTTCCCCGTCTCCATTCTAAATGGCTTACCCCTTTGTCTTAAACTGTGGCCCCTGTTTCTGGACTCCCCCAACATCGGGAACATGTTTCCTGTCTCTAGTGTGTCCAAACCCTTAACAATCTTATATGTTTCAATGAGATCCCCTCTCATCCATCTAAACTCCAGCGTGTACAAGTCCAGCCGTTCTATTCTCTCAGCATATGACAGTCCCGCCATCCCGGGAATTATCCTTGTGAACCTATGCTGCACTCCCTCAATAGCAAGAAATATCCTTCCTCAAATTAGGGGACCAAAACTGCACACAATGCTCCAGGTGTGGTCTCACTAGGGCCCTGTACAACTGTAATTGAAATTCGTCCACTATAATTGAAATCTGTCATAAAGAAGTCCACAATAACAAGGGTTTACTGTATGTAATATGGGATCTTATGCATTTTTAGGAGGAGTAATAAGGAGTAAGACATACAGTGGCTTGCAAAAGTTTTCATACCCCTTGAACCTTTCCACATTTTGTCACGTTACAACCACAAGCGTAAATGTATTTTATTGGGATTTTATGTGATAGACCAACACAAAGTGGAAAGAAAAAGATACATGGTTTTCAATTTTTTTTTACAAATAAAAAACTGAAAAATGTGGCATGCAAAAGTATTCAGCCCCCTTTAATCTGATCCCCCTAAATAAAATCCAGTGCAACCAATTGCCTTCAGAAGTCACCCAATTAGTAAATAGAGTCCACTTGTGTGTAATCTAATCTCAGTATAAATACAGCTGTTCTGTGAAGGCCTCAGGGTTGTTAGAGAACATTAGTGAACAAACAGCATTATGAAGCCCAAGGAACACACCAGACAGGTCAGGGATAAAGTTGTGGAGAAGTTTAAAGCAGGGTTAGGTTATAAAAAAATATCCCAAGCTTTGAACATTTCATGGAGCACTGTTCAATCCATCATCTGAAACTGGAAAAAGAACAACTGCAAACCTACCAAGACATGGCCGTCCACCTAAACTGACAGGCCGGGCAAGGAGAGCATTGATCAGAGAAGCAGCCAAGAGGCCCATGGTAACTCTGGAGGAGCTGCAGAGATCCACAGCTCAGGTGGGAGAATCTGTCCACAGGACAACTATTAGTCGTACACTCCACAAATCAGGCCTTTATGGAAGAGTGGCAAGAAGAAAGCTATTGTTGAAACAAAACCATAAGAAGTCCCGTTTGCAGTTTGCCACAAGCCATGTGGGGGACACAGCAAACATGTGGAGGAAGGTGCACTGGTCTGATGAGACCAAAATTGAAGTTTTTGGCCTAAATGCAAAACGCTATGTGTGGCGTAAAACTAACACTGCACATCACCCTGAACACACCATCCCCACTGTGAAACATGGTGGTGGCAGCATCATGCTGTGGGGATGCTTTTCTTCAGCAGGGACAGGGAAGCTGGTCAGAGTTGATGGGAAGATGGATGGAGCCAAATACAGGGCAATCTTGGAAGAAAACCTGTTAGAGTCTGCAAAAGACTTGAGACGAGCGGAGGTTCACCTTCCAGCAGGACAACAACCCTAAACATACAGCCAGAGTTACAATGGAATGGTTTAGATCAAAGCATATTCATGTGTTAGAATGGCCCATTCAAAGTCCAGACCTAAATCCAATTGAGAATCTCTGGCAAGACTTGAAAATTGCTGTTCACAGACGCTCTCCATCCAATCTGACTGAGCTTGAGCTATTTTGCAAAGAAGAATGGGCAAAAATTTCAGTCTCATGATGTGCAAAGCTGGTAGAGACATACCCCAAAAGACTTGCAGCTGTAATTGCAGCGGAAGGTGGTTCTATAAAGTATTGACTCGAGGGCAAAATACTTTTGCACGCCACACTTTTCAGTTTTTTTATTTGTAATAAAATTTGGAAACCATGTATCATTTTCCTTCCACTTCACAATTATGCACCACTTTGTGTTGGTCTATCACATAAAATCCCAATAAAATACATTTACGTTTGTGGTTGTAACGTGACAAAATGTGGAAACGTTCAAGGGGTATGAAAACTTTTGCAAGCCACTGTATATAATGGATTTTACTTCGGAGTCACGTGAGTGACTTCGTGAAGAACCCCGCCAGCACGCCTGCGCAGCATATCGTCGCGCGCATCTGCAGCGGCAGCTGGGGGGGGGAGTGCGCTCTCTCCACCGGCTCCTTCACAAGACCGGCAGGTGAGTATTACCTTCCTTTACAGCATGGACAAGGGCCGCAGGACGACGCTGCCGAGGAGCGGAGCTGAGCTGCGGCCAGCCGACGGCCCTTGTCCCCGGAGCTGCAAGGAACGCCGGCAGCTTTAACGCAACGGTGGGGGCAGGAATGCGGAAGTCGGGCGCTCCCGCTAATACAGGGGCCGACTCACCCGAATGGGTTACCGCTACGGAGCTGCAAGCAACAGGTCCAGACTCCGAGCCCCCCGTCCCCCAAGAGAATAAGGGGGGATACAGGTACGTGGCAAGGGGTCTTGTTTTCTTTACAGGCAACCTCTCCCCGAGCTCCAGTAGACCCGAGGGGGCTGGGCCGGGGGACAGCCGCACGACAGGGGAGCCCTGCAAAGTGCATTGCGTACCGCAGCCAGGGATATCTGCCATCGTGCAGCCCGGGCATAACACTGCTGCGTCGTGTAGGCCTGCTGGAGCAGATACCGCCGACAACACACCCCGTCAGGCTGCGGTCAAGGGCGGAGGTGGCAGCAGGAAGCGGTCGGTCAGCTCAGCGCTGCGAGCGGCCGACCATGCGCCTCCACGCCAAGTAATGGTGTAAGTGTGGAGGTAAGCCTGCACGGACTCCGGGGAGCCAGGTTCCGGGGGCCGGCGCCGAGTCAACTCACCTGCCTTCTTATCAGCCAGGTGGGCCGCCACAGTCTGGGAGAAGACAGACTAGCGGAGAGTCCGTGCGGGAGTCGTATGATCCTACTTGGGCTGTAGGTCACGACGACCTGCCATTGGACCATAAACCCTAAGGGGGTGAGGTCCGATGGTGGAAGCCCCAGTGAATTCGCAGGGCCTGGGGAAGTCGGCTTGTCCGCTGCATCTCGCAGGGACGGTCGCATTGAGCGGTTGGAGCTCTTAAATGGTGCAACACCTCCAGCAGGACCGAGAACGAGAAGAACGGGACTTGGGGGGCATCCACTAGCCGGGCAAGGACTCCGCTCAGCGCCTCATCATCTCCAGCCAGAAGCATTAATGATTGCCCAGCTGCAGAGTTTGACGACGACCAGGGACAGCCAGGGACCGCTGAACCAGAGCATGAGGAGGATGCTGGATGTGGTGAGAAGTTTGCCGTTTCTACCCAGACAGGTGAACCCTGCACCACGAATTGGCGGGCACCATTGATTGCCTACGTATGCACCAACTCTGGAGTCAGATTCTCAATAATACCTTGGAGAAAGGTTCTCCACGGGCATAACGGCGTTTGCAAAACCCTGATCGGGGATAATGTGTCCAGTAAATAGCATGATGCACTGGCACTCCTATGCAACGCCCAGTATGAGATAAATTGCCTGCGTAAGAGCTCCATATAGCCCACACTAAACCCCAGATTCGCGGGGTTGTGCCGACCATTACCGCTCCACCGCCGCATCAGTTGCTTGGAGACCTGTACAAACAGGTGAAGGGACTGGACAAAGGAGGCCAAAACAGTAGGCCTCATGAAGCTCCATCGGCTAGAGTTCACCCATATCACCGGCAACAGCCTAATACAACCTGTGAACCAAGGCTGCCGGATAGGGCACAAAGATTCTACCTACCTCCATCTCAATAAATACAACGACCGTTTAGGGCAAGGCCAACAGCGGCCTGCATAGGAAATGCGGCCGCCGGGCCGTCAACCTCCATAACGTCCACCCGAAGCACCGTATGTATGGAACCGCCATTCACTATGGAGGTAAGGGGGTCTGGGTCCTCTCACGCCGTAGTATCCCTCCTGTACGAATAGGTGGGCGATTGCGGGCGGCCTTGGACATATGGGGAAAACTGTAACCACAGATGAGTTTATTTTACAAAGTGTTCAAGGGTATATAATTCGTGGGAGGTATAGATTCCCATACTCAGCATTCGCCTCGTAGGAATTTACTCTATCCCAAAAACAGGTGGAGGCAGGGCATGCTGAAATTATATGGCGAGCCGGGAAAAGTGGTAATTGGCATAACCAAGCATGGACCTATTGAGTTGAGCCTAATATGTTCACCAGCAGTAAAAAAGAAGAGGAATGTCGGATTATAATCGATTTAGCTGAGTTGAACACTTTTGTACAATATACCCATGTTAAAATGGATGCTTTTGGAACAGCTAGGTGGAAGCTTTACTCAGGGTACTTTATGGCATGTATCAGTTTGAAAGAAGCATGCTATACGGTACCCATCGCTGAGGCTCACAGGGAATTCTAATGGAACCATCACAGCTTAGGCTGTTTACCAAATTGGTATTTACCTGTATTGGTTCTTCTCCGACAACAAGATTATAGTGATGGCATATTGGATGAAATCCTTATAGTGGGGCAGACCCTCCAATTGGCAATTCAAGGAGTGGCTATAAGCAAGGCTCTGCTTGAGAAGCTGGGATTGTAATCCATCCAGACAAATCAAAAACTGCACCCGGTACGGGTTATGGATTTGGTGTTCACCTTAGATACTAATTTAATGAAGTTTATCATCCCCACTAATAAAGCTACTGCTATATCAGAAGAGTGCCACAATCTTGCTTGCGCCAGGGTATCGACCATGTGGCGAACAGCAAAAGTTATTGGTATTGGTAACTCTAAATTGGTAACTACATTCCCAGCTGCACGATTCGGACCGCTACACTACCGAAATTCACAAAGGTCACAAATCACAGCATTAAAAAACAAATGCTGGCTGCTTTGATCGGCCACTTTGGTTACCACCGGAAGCTAGAAACAAGCTATAATGGTGGGTAGATAATATTAAAGAATGTCATTGACCTATTATAGGGAGCAAACCCTGATGTCGTGCTACTAACAGACGCAAGTGCACCAGGCTGGGGAGAAACTGGTACGATGTCCAGTTGTGGTGGCAGATGGAACTCTCATGAGTCTACATTCCTGGAGTCACATGGGATAAACTATATAGAAATGCTGGGGGGCATTTCATGGACTGCGGGCTTACTGTACTAATTCATGGGATTACATGTCCGCTTTCGAATAGATAATGCTACAATAATGGTTTACATCAATCATATGGGTAGTATCAGGTCGCTAGTTTGCAATGAATTGGCTAATACAATTTGGCACTGGTGCATTGAAAGAAATATTTTGGATTACTGCGACCTATTTGCCTGGGAAGCTTAATTCAGTGGTGGACACCAGGTCACGTGTCTTCAATGACAACATTGAGTGGATGTTGAACCCCCAAATTTTGGAGATATTATAGCTCAAATTGGGGACACCAGATATTGACCTATTTGTGTCCAGGCTGAACCATCGAATACCAACGTATGTGTTGTGGGAACCAGACCCTGGGGTAATAGCATTGGATGCATTTTTATCCATTGGGGGAAATGGGTTGCTACGCGTTTCCCCCATGCTGCCTCACCAGTCGGGTATTGCAGAAAATTAACTTAGACTCTGCAACTGACATATTGATCATTCCCGACTGGCCTACACAACCATGGTACCCGATGGTTGTAGAAATGTACAACAACCATGGATGGCGATTGGGAAACATCCCAAATTGATTACTCACTCCATTACAGGGGGGTCAGTCATCCTTGCCATGGTCATTAAACTTGTTGGCTTGCAGGTTCTGAAAAGACCGCTCAACCGGGCAGGCATCTCGTCAAGAGCCATGAACCTTATTGCAGCATCGTGTCGGGAATCAACCCGCAAACAATACCTCACTCAAATCAGAAAGTGGGAGGTTTCTGTGCCCGGAACAACAAGTCCTCCAACTCGGCAACAATACTGGATGTGTTGGAGTTTCTAGCAGGCCACCATTTTGATGCTGGCCTCAGCTACAGTGCCATCAACAGCGACAGGAGTACGCTGTATTCATACCTGGATATAAGTATCAGCTCCCACCACCTGGTGTCTAAACTGAGGGGAGTATTCAATACCAATCCCTCCACGACCCAGATATACAGTAACGTGGGATGTGGGGATCATGCTGACCCTACTGAGGAGCTGGGCTCCAATAGATGAGCTACCATTTGAAACAGCTCACCCTTAAGGTGGTGATGCTCATGGCACTGACGACAGCCCAACGAGTCCAGATGTTACAAAAACTGCGACTGGACAGTATGGTGGCCAACCCTGATCAAATAAAATTCTTGGTAAAGAGTTATTAAAAACAGCACAGGCCAGGGGCGCATGGGCTGCAGCTGGAATTTCGGGCGTACCCTGTAGATGCCACACTCTGCATAGTCACCCATCTCCACCACTACATCCGAGTTACTGGAGTTATCAGGATGAAGGAACAGGGGCTCCTCATCAGTCATAAAACCTCCGCATCATCGGGTGACTACACAGACGATCGCCAGGTGGCTCAGGGTGGTGTTGGGTGCAGCAGGAGTTGCTACTAACATTTTTAAGTCTTATTCCACCAGGGCTGCAGCGAGAGCCATGGAGGTGCCCATGGACCACATTCTCGCCACCGCGTGCTGGGCCAGTGGGGAGAAAACCTTTTTCAAACGGTTCTATAACAAGCCTCTGGCCGTTGCTGCGACATTCGCAGAAGCTATCCTGGGTACCGCTCAGTAAATGTCTGGCCCGGGTTAGGGGTTGTTGTTTATTTGATTAATAAATTGTGTTGATTTTTCAGCCACTGTCAACTGAACTCCATTAACAGTCTTACTCCATCAGAATGGCGGCAGTGTGATAAGCATGGACGTTGTTCAGGGCGTGAAATCACAGAGCTTTGAAATCTTCACGAAGTCACTCACGTGACTCCGAAGTAAAATAGTAAGATTAAACGAGAACTTACCAAGTTTGAAGGTTGATCTGTATTTTACGAGGAGTCGCGGTGAGGGATTTCGTGCCCACCGCTCCCACCCTCTAATCATCAGGTCAAACAGGTAGTTCTACGGTTTTCATCTTACTATTTTTAGTCATGGTTGGTTCTGTGATTCCACACCGCTGCTTTGAAGGATGCTGCGCAGGCGTGCTGGCGGGGTTCTTCACGAAATCCCTCACCGCAACTCCTCGTAAAATACAGATCAACCTTCAAACTTGGTAAGTTCTCGTTTAATCTTACTGGATTATAGTGCCGAAAGAAGTTTTCATGAATGAGACTGCACAGCCATGCTCTCGTCATCTATGAAAGGCCATCACCAGCACAGGTTTATAAAACATTGGTTAGGCCTCAGTTGGAGTACAGTTCTGGTGGCCACTTGTTGAAGAGTGTGGAGAGGATATTTATCTGGATGATTCCTGAAATTACGTATTTCAGTTTGAGCAAAGGAAATTAGGAAATAGGTTACATTTGTTTCCCCTTAAAGTGGAGGAGCATAGATAAGGTAAATAGTAAGAACATTTTCCCCCACAGCAGAGGTGCGTAGATTTAGCAAAGGAGGCAAGAGTTTTAGGGGGGAAGATTCTGAGGATGACTCTTTTCATTCGGAAAGTGGTTGGAATCTGGAATGCATTGCATTTGAGGGGTGGAGGCAGGCACATTCACAACATTGAAGCATCCCGACCAGCACTTTAATCAGCAACACGTGATGGCCACGGTGGCGCAGCGGTAGAGTTGCTGCCTTACAGCACCAAATACCCGGGTTCAATCCCGGCCACGGGTGCTGTCTGTACGGAGTTGGTACATTCTCCCTGTGACCGGGTGGGTTTTCTTCGAGATCTTCAGTTTCCTCCAACACTCCAAAGACATACAGGTATGTGCGTTAATTGGCTTGGTGTATGTGTATGTTGGCCCTAGTGTGTGTAGGATAGTGTTAATGTGCGGGGATCACTGGTCAGTGTTGCATTATTTTCAAATGCCTACATAACATTGATTTTTTAAAGTTTTCATTCAGCAGCATTTCACAAATGACACTGCTGCCAGTGATCACCTTTTCTGTACTAAATGAAGGAAAATTCAACTCTAAGTAAGTAGGCTATGTAAAGGCAAGAGTAGTTTTCCACGTCCTCGAGCAAACTGTGCCATTCAAGAGTGTCTTGATGGATTTGATCCTTGCCTCATCTCCTATTTTCAGCTTTGTATTCCTTGATTCCACATGTCTCATTTTCTATCTCTGCAACATGCGGTCTTGGCAACATTCTGGAGAACTCCAAAGATTCACAACCCTTTAAAAGGAAGAAATTGCTCCTCATCTCAACAACTCCTTACCCTGAGAACTCCTTAACAATACCTCTCATTTGTCTCATCTGCAGAAAGTATAGATAGAGGCGGTGTAATTTTTCCTTGTAAGATAATGCTTTGAAACTTGAAATCAATCCAGTCAACCTTATCTCCACTGAGTCCAAGGATGTGTATCCTCCTTTAAATAGGGGGAGTAAAACTGTACTGCACAGTTGTGACAGATTTTCCTTATTGATTTGAGCCTTTACTGGAGTTCTTTCTCTGTGTTTTCATTTTGTTGAAATGCTAAATGAGGCAGCCGCATAATAATTGCAAGAAATGTTTGCCTGAAGGGCTGCGCGCATCAAAATTTGATTGCGTAACTGGTTGATGGAGCGCTAATCAAAATCAGTGAGACGTTAGAGTGAAAAATAAAAGACTCATCTAGATTCATGTTCAATACAGACAAATAATGACATTTCATCTAACCTGCAGTAATAAAAATCTTCAACTAACAGAAAGATCATTTGACTCAATCCCCACTTAACTCTCCATATGTCACATTAAATACTTTCATAGCCACATTGCTGTGGATGTGTGACTTGCAGTTCATTTCTGATCCACATATTTTCAATGGCATTGCCACATTTGAAACTCACTCTATGCTGTGATCTACGAGGTGTAAATTGTGAAGCAATGTTCTACAATACACATGAAGATTTGTTTCCGCCCAGCAGAGGGCAATATAGTACCATTGATAAACCGCGATTTAAAAAAAAATTATGCAGGTGCTTGGCTGGAAATTCTCTCATTGAAATATAGATGTCAAACAACTTTTGCGCAAGGCCACTGGAGAACAACTTTCTAGCATGCATTATTTGAAGAAGAACTACAGCGAGAGGTAGTGAGGAGGTGGGTGCAACAGATTGGAAAAGTATGGATACAGTTAACGGGAAGGAGAGCACAGTAGAGGTTACTGAAGTCTCCAGAAAAAGAAATAGGGCAGGAAATTTAGTAAGAGTAAAGGGTCTGTCCCACTTGGGCGACCTAATTCGAGAGTCTGGCGGGTTTGCCCTCGAACTCATACTCGCAGCATGGTCGAAACGAGGACATAGGAGGTCTTCGTAACTCTCCTTCATGCTCAAGAGTGGTCTCCGCGGACTCAAGGCCTCAGCTAGGTGGCGGCGTTTTTTTCAATAAGTTAAAAAATGCCCACAAGTAAAAAAAAAGATCGCCATGGAAAAAATCTATACTTTTTTTACTCGTAGGTTTAGTCATAGTAGGTCGTAGCAGGTCGGCATGTTAGTCGTAGTTAATCGAGGGTGGTCGTAGATAGTCTCCATCATAGTCGAAGGGTCGAATGGAGATCGAAGGAGATCAAAGGAGGTCGTCCTCACTCTCCACTATTCGGTGTCCAATTTTCCCGAAGTTAGTCGTAGCTAGTCGGAGCTAGTCAAAGGTAGTCTTCAACATAGTCGAAGGAGGTGGAAGGAGGTCTTCTACATAGTCGAAGGAGGTCTTCAACATGTCATTTTCTCACTCTTCTAAACTCACCAATTAGGTCACCCAAGTGGGACAGCCCCTTTAAGAGTCTAACACCAGGCAACATGGGGACCATTATGAGAAGAAGGGTGGTGAATAGAGAACTGAACAAGCAAGCAAGTAAGTTTATTTGTATAGCACATTTCAACAATAAGTCAATTCAAAGTGCTTTACGCAAAGCATTAAAAAGCAATCAAAAGCAATTAAAACAAGTAATTAAAAAGAATAGAAAATAAAAACAAGCTAAAATAGAACAAGACAAGTATAAAATACAAGAATAAAAGTTACAGTGCAGTGTAAGAAATGAATAATAATTTAATATAATTAAAAGCAGCGTCAAACAGAAAAGTCTTCAGCCCCGAAGATGTTATATCTAAATGCACGCAGTATACAAAACAAAGTAGGTGAGCTTATAGCGCAGTTAGAAATTGGCAAGTATGACATTGTGGGTATCACAGAGTCGTGGCTGAAAGAAGTTCAGAGCTGGGAGTTGAATACCCACGGATACACATCGTATCAAAAAGACAGGTAGGTGGGAGGTGGGTGGGGTGGCTCTGCTGGTAAATAATGAAATACAACCCTTAGCAAGAAACGATATAGGATCAGACGAGGGATCAGCATAGAAGAGGACGAGGAGGGATGCGAGCAATAGAAAAATGGTGGAGTCAGAGTACTGAGGGTGGGTGCCAAGCTGATGGAAGAGGCAGGGGAAAGAAACTGGGTGGCAGGGTGGAGGGATGTTGGCGTAGAATGAAAGGTGTGCATGGGTTTACCTAAAATTGGAGAATGCAATGTTCCTGCATGTGTAGGGCTTCTGTACGCCCCTAACGCGTGGCCTCATTACCATGCTCATTGCTCCGTCTTCACTTCGAGCAATCGTGGATCAGAGGGGCTATTTTGCTTCTTCAAGGAAGCTTTGAGCACAACCTTGATTTGTTTTGCAGTATCTTGTGTCTCTAACTTCAAAGTTTCTCATTCTCAATGATAACTAGTTGCACCACCTCAACAGGTAATGCGACCCAATTGCTTTCAAGCCTTGAATGTGTGGTTGATGGGGTCGGACTAGTCACTACGTCGCTTTAATGGCTGATTGGATATCTCACCATTGGAGTTTGCACCAAGCAAAATTTTAGAAATGGGCCCCTTCAATGCATTCTTCCATGCTGACCATGATGCCTATCCAAGCTCACCTTATTTGCTCACATTAGGCTGAAATCCCACTATCAGCACAGTGGTGCAGCAGTAGCATTGCTGCATTAAGCCCCTGTCCCACGATGCAAGTTCACTCAAGAGCTCCCCCGAGTTTAAAAAAAAAATCAAACTCATTGTACTTCATCACGAGTATTTTTTTAATCTTGGAAAATTTTCACCCTTTTGAAAAAACTTCACGAGTTTCCGCGTTACCCGAGTACCTGCTGTTAGCATTACGAGCCGCTACGAGACATCCACGAGTTCCGACGTACCCGCTAGGTACATTCTACATACTTAGCACGAGTCTGATTTTTTTTAAACTCGGGAGAGCTCTTGGGTAAACTCGCATCGTGGGACAGGGCTTTTACGGCGCTTGCAGCGCCAGAGACCTGGGTTTGATCTCGACCACGGATGCTGTCTGTACGGAGCTTGTCCGTTCTCCCCGTGACCTACGTGGGTTTTCTCCGAGATCTTCGGTTTCCTCCCACACTCCAAAGACGTAAAGGTTTGTAAATCAATGAAATACTAGTGGAAAGCTGCACACAATTGCTAATAAAATGCCTTGTTTAATTACAACTTTATCTGGCTTCTGGCATCGGTCTTCTGGTGAGGTCAGTTAATTTCTTAGAGTCACAGAGCATGGAAACAGGCCCTTCAGCCCAATTTGTCCACGCCATCCACTTATATGCTTCTCACCTCCTCACATTTGGCCCATATCTCTATAAACCTAGCCTATCCATGTGCCTGTCCAAATGTTTTTTAAACGTTGTGACAGTACCTGCCTCAACTACCTCCTCCAGCAGCTCGTTCTGTATACCTACCGCACTTTGTGTAAAAAACAGTTGCCCCTCGAGTTCCTATTAAACTTTTCCCTCCTCACGTTAAACCTATGGTTCTGCTTCTTGATTCCCCTAACTGGGTAAAATATTCTGCATTTACCCACACTTCTGGCACCGAGTGGTCAAAGAGCTTATTTGCACTCCTGATGGCACTTGCCATTTCTCGAAGGCGTATGAGGGTCTTGAACAAAAAACAAATTGCTGGATGATTTCAGCAGGTCTGACAGCAATGGGGGAAATGGACAGACAGCATTTCGGTTGGAACCCTTCTTCAAGCCTGGAGTGGAGGGGAGATAACTGGTAGAGAGAGGCGAAGGGAAGGGGTGGGCAAGCGCTGGAAACTGATAGGTGGATCCAACTAAGGAGGTGGAAAATGTTAAGAAAGGAAGGCGAGAACTGAAATATAGAACAAGAGGAATGTTTTTTATGAGGGTGTTGGTATTCAGAGGACCATACCATTGATATAGGGATAGTATTTTGAATCCCCCAAAGGCAGCTGGAAAACTTAAATTAAAGACGTCAAATGGAAAAGCAAACATCAGTAACAGTGACCGCGTAACTATCGGACCTTTGTAAAAATCACCTGGTTCACTAATGTGTTTCAGGAAGGAAAAGTTCCACCCTTACCTGAGTTTCACTCCAGACCAACTAATGTGGTTGGGATGTGTAGGAAAGAACTGCAGATGCTGGTTTAAACCAAAGATAGACACAAAATGCTGGAGTAACTTAGCGGGACAAGCAGCATCTCTGGAGATGTTTCGGGTCAAGGGTCTGAAGAAGGGTCTCTCCAGGGAAGGTGCCAGTCTAACCAATGTGGTTGACTTATCACTCCCTTCTCAGTCCCAAGACAACTACGGACTGACAATAAAGTTAGAGATGCCCTAATCCCATGACCAAAAAATGCAAGAATAGACTAACTCATGCATTTCATATTAATCACGCTTAAAAAAACTGGTCCTGCTTCAGTGTATTAAATTGCATTGTATCTGAATTGCATACATCTACCTACTCACGTGGCTCAAAGAACCTCGCATAAATTTTTCTAGTGAGCTTAATTGCTATTGTAATAGAATGGTTGTTTCGTTCCTTTCAACTGATGCATTTGGGTTTTAAAGGTGCAGCAATATTTTATTTTCTCTCCTAGTCCACCGGAAAGCTTCTATCAGTTTTGCAGGGAAAATCTAGTCCACCGGAAAGCTTCTATCAGTTTTGCAGGGAAAAATGTTCCTTAGTCATCTTCAGCTCAGTTACAACACTGCAACTTTTGTCTGAGACTGTAAATTCCTGTCCCTTCCTAGAAAGGTGTTGCTCATATAATACATGAAATGCTCCAGGAACACTCCAGTATTTCAAAGAAAAGGGAAATTCTTCCTAGTACCCTGGCCAATATCTATCCATCAAACAGCATCATAAAAATGAGCTGTTGGTTCATTAACTCATGCCATGGGACATTTCCATTCTTGTCAAATAGATTTTCGACCATCTATTTTATCCACCGACATGCAGTCAAATGCAACACGCTTGCTTGATCTCCGTTTGCAGCCTGGAATCATTTGAAGGGAAGAAATCAAAGCTGATAGTTTTTTGCAACCTCTGGCCACCAAAACCACATGCAGAACTTTTGCATTTAATAATCTAACCATCTGGAACCACTGCTCCTCTGACAGTTCAAGGAAGCTGAGCTTCCTGAATGGGGCCTCATGCATCTCCTACTCCCATTTTCAATCGTTATCCAATCTGACTCAATTAAATTTCAAGATAGAAAAATAAAGAAGGTCTCCCCTGCTCTTCGCATTACAAGATAAGTGAATTTAAAAGGATCTTGTAAAGCAAGAGAAATTGAGGCCCCACGGTGTAGGTCCGCTGAAAAAGTGAGATGAATCAATAGCGTAATTTGTTGGTAACATGCTCTGAATCACCCATACCATCTTGTCACAAGGCAATATGCTTCACTTCAATTCATAATCAACTAGGGATGGGCAAAAAGATACCACCTTTCCCCAAATCTGTCCACATCACAGGAACAAATAAAAAATATATATTTTGTGTCGGAAGAACTGCAGATGCTGGATTAAACCGAAGACAGACACAAAAAGCTGGAGTAACTCAGTGAGTCATGCAGTATCTCTGGGGAAAAGGAATCGGGTTGAGACCTTTCTTCAGACTCGACGTTTCGAGTCGAGACCCTTCTGTAGACCTGAAACATCATCTATTCCTTTTCTCCAGAGATTGGGCTGACCCGCTGAGTTGCTCCAGCTTTTTATGTCTATCTTCAAAAAAATTCTTTATTCTGCTGCCACCCCTTGTGATGGACTTGGGAAGGCAATCAAGTGGTGTTGTAGCCTGGAGAGGGTTTGGTTCCCTCAATGCATCAACAGCTTGGACTCCTTCCAGAAACCAGCAGGCAAGCGGATGATGAGCTCTGGGGATCATACTCATAAAGTGATGAAAAAGAACATCTAGACACAAAGGATTTTGATTTTGATGGGAGGGAGGCTCAAGATACATGAATGGGTCATGTTGGAGAATGCTCACTGCTGTTCTTCCTGAGCCACACCAGTGACAGTCTGCTTATTGCTATCCCTTGGTGAAGTGGTGAATCTGTGGAATTCTTGGAGGGTGGTGAATATGTGGAATTATTTGCCACAGAAGGCTGTGGAAGCCAAGTCAGTGGATATTTTTAAGGCAGAAATAGATAAATTCTTAATTAGTATAAGTGTATATGTGTCAGGGGTTATGGAGAGAAGATAGACACAAAATCCTGGAGTAACTCAGCGAGACAGGTCGCATCTCTGGATAGGAGTGGGTGACTTTTCGGATCGAGACCCTTCCTCAGACCTTCTTCTGTCTTCTTCAGTGTAAACCAACATCTGCAGTTCCTTCCTACCCCTTTGTACATCTGTCAGCTGCAATCTTACTCCATTGAAGGCCAAGTCGATGGATATGTTTAAGGCAGAGATATATATTCTTGACTGGAGAAGGGTTTCAGCCCGAAACGTTGCCTATCTCCTTCGCTCCATAGATGCTGCTGCACCCGCTGAGTTTCTCCAGCATTTTGTGTAACCCTAGATAGATTCTTGATTAGTACGGGTGTCAGAGGTTATGGAGAGAAGGCAGGAGAATGGGGTTAGGAGGGAGAAGTAGATCAGCCATGATTGAATGGCGGAGTAGACTTGATGGGCCGAATGGCCTAATTCTGCTGCTATCACTTGTGACCTTGTGAAGAGCATTCCTCACCGCCCAATACAAGTACTCAGAGGCAAACATCCCAGTGTGACGTGTGCGCGCTCCTTGACGGTCTGCGCTGTGACGTGAGCGCGCCGCGCGTTCCCCGACGGTCTGCGCCGTGACGTGAGCGCGCTCCTTGACGGCCTGCGCCGTGACGTGAGCGCGCCGCGCGTTCCCCGACGGTCTGCGCCGTGACGTGTCGCGCCGCGCCGCGCCCCTCCCCTCAGCCAGCGCCGCCGCCGCCGCCGCAGGGACAATGTGGCGGCTGAAAGCGAACCAGAGCGATGATGTGTTTGACGAGGAGGCCGATGAGCTGCGGCTGTCGAGGAACGAGTGGAATACCTGCATGGGACATAGACTGAAGGTAGGGAGATGGAGGAGAAGGGTGGAGGCCGACGACGAGGGGGGGGAGAAGAGGCGAGGGGGTGGAGGGGAGAAGGATGGAGGGGGAGGAGGAGGGGGAGGGAGTGGGGGAGAAGGGGAGAGAAGGATGGAGGAGAGAGGACGAGGAGGAGGACGAGGGAGTGGGGGAGAGGAGGAGAGAAGGATGGTGGAGGGGGGCGAGGGGAGAAGGAGGGAGGACGAGGAGGAGGGGAGGGAGTGGGGGAGAAGAGGAGAGAAGGATGGAGGAGGGGCGAGGGGAGAAGGAGGGAGGAGAGGAGGGGGAGAAGGATGGAGGAGGGGGCGAGGCGAGGCATTCTCCCCTCTCGACCCGAAACGGCACCCATTCCGTCTCTCCAGATTGAATCCTGCTACCTGTCATTTCTATGGTTATTGGCTTCTAGTCCACCAATAATTTGATTTTTTTCCCATTAAATTCTATTCCAAAGGTTCATATTATATCTGTGTTATTTCCTCCCGTTTACAACTTCCCAGATCATTATTCTCAATGTTTTACCTTTTACAGTTGAACTCTAATCTTTTTGTCAGCTGTGCCTTCAGCTTTCTAAGAACTGGGGTCTTAAAGTTGTGCATCTAGCCTCTGCTTTTGTTTCTGAGAAGACGCTTTGTAAAACTTATCTGGGGCTGATCTTGCGTTCTGGCGGTAGTGCTTATGACCTACCTGGATATTCCCACAAATACCTCAGTTTGGCCACTGGTAATGCCGACAATGGCACCCCCGTCCGTTGTTAAATTTTAAGATCAATATTTTTAAGTGTTTGAGGTCAAGAATGTGTATTTGTCAAATGCGTCGTATATGAACCGGTGCAATGAAATGGTTACTTGCTGCTGCTTTGCAGGCGTTCTATACACCACAACTAAAACAAATACAAAATTAGTTACCTGTTATACTAAGTAAATCAAACCGTGCAAAAGCCAAGTTCCAAACAAATACTGATTGTAAAAACCATTCATGAACAAACATTAACATTGATAGGTGACGTTTTGGGTCAAGACCCTTCTTCTCGACCCGAAACATCTCTTCTTTTTCTCCAGAGATGCTGTCTGACCCGCTGAGTTACTCACTTCTGAACTGCTGACTTTTTGTGTCTACCTTTGGTTTAAATCAGCATATGTTGTTCCTTCCTACACTAACATTGATACTTTGACAGCTGGTTGTGTGGGACTAGGATCTCTGGTTGTCAGAACTGTTCCAGGTGGGCAGCCACTGTTAGTGCTGAGACGGTCCCAGTGCTGTAATCAGCCACATTGAAGCAGAGAGCCCAGTGGAGGACTGTGCAAGGGCAACGTTGCAACATACAGCATGACTCAGCAGATGGTGACTCAATGTTTGGGACAGTGGCGGATCTGCCCCTTTAGCCCTACAAAACATTCTGGGATGTTTCTCTGCATTAAAACTGCGATTTGGATGCAAGTTGTTGGGAGATGGGCCATGTTGAATTTAAATTTGGATTACTTGACAGAATCTGAATTTTCTAGATATTTTTATATCCATTCTCTTACGTTACAGGTCCAGTAATAAAATGATAATCACTTTTCTCTCCAGTGAGCTGAAATTATATTATTTATACTTTTATTGATTGCTGGGTAGAGAATTTGTGGGTTCATCGTGCATTGCTATCAAATGTAGACACGCGGCAGTAAATTCAGGCATTACTTCCAACTGTTTCTTTCTAGGAAGGTTATCGGGATGGGGTTAATGCTGGCAAAGAATCCACCTTACAGCAAGGTTTCAATAAAGGTTATCAAGAGGGTGTAAAGAAGATGTTGATCCCTGGACAGATGAAGGGATTTCTGAGGCAAGTGCGCAGAAAGATGTACAGCACTCCTAATAGATTGGCATGACTTTGTTCCATGGTGCTATGGTCCATTTACTCATGGGACACATATCTTTACCAAAGACACAAAGACTATTCCTCTGAACTTTCTGTGCTGTGCATGAACTTCTTCTCATCCTGTTTTATTGAATTCTGTCAGCATATTCTTTATTAGTCCTATGCCTTTTGGGTTTTCTTTTGAATGCATCTTATCCACAGGTTCAAGCACTTCATGATATTTTCTAGGAACATTTCTTTTGTGCATTGAGAAATGGCGGCATAGGAATGTGTGCTGACAAAAATATTATTTTTCAAATAATTATTTACAGTTCTATATATTAGCACGTAATATATGGTATTGCTGGACCAAGTGCAGACCAACGCGTGTTTGGGGGGGGGGGCAGGCGTCTAACACACACTACCCGCCTTGATATTATATTAATATTATTAATTTGCTCCTTTTACCCCATAACTGCCCTATCCACTGACGCAGAGCCCCCTCAGGGGTGGGGGGGGGGGTAGAGAGTGAGGGCAGAGAGAGAATGGGGAGAGAGAGAGGCAGAAGGGCAAGCGACAGAGCGAGGGGGGTGGAGGGGAGGAGGGGAGAGAGGGGGCTGAGAAGGGGGGAAGTGAAGGGGGGAGGGGGGGTGGAGGGGGGTGGAGGGGGTTTAGGGGAGGGAATGGGGAGAGAGAGATGGGAGGAGAGGTGAAGAGAGAGGGGGGCTGAGAGGGTGGAAAGTGAAGAGGGGGAGGGGAGGAGGTGGAGGGGAGGGGGAAGGGGATAGGGGAGGTCAGGGGCGGTGGGGGAGAGGAAGGAGAGAGAGAGAGAGGCGGGGGGGAGAGAGAGAGAGGGGGGGGGAGAGAGAGAGACAGAGGAGTGCAGCGGGGCGGCAGGTCGCAGGGCTCGTGCGAGGCACGGAGCGATCCGAGGAGCAAAGATCCTATATCGCTCTATAGGCTCTTTGCTGCGCTGCCAAAAGCAGTGGACGACCAGCCGATCGTGGCTTCCGCCAGCGTTACAGACGTTCGGACCGCGGACACGGAGAGGAGATGGTCCCCTGTGACGGGTAGAGAGGAGAGGGTAGGGGAGGGAAGTGAGAGGGGGAGGGGGGGAAGTGGAGGACAGGCGGACGAGTGAGTGGGCTGCGAAAAGCTGGAAAGCTGCAGCTGAGTGAGCGGTCGGGGGAGGAGCAGGGCTTCACGAGCTGCACGGGCAGCGAGAAAACATCCCTCGCTCGAGGCGTCGCTCGCTCACATCCGTTTTCGCTCGCAGCTGGAGACCACCGGCTTGCTTCTGAATCCTCGCCGTCTCCCCCACCCGATCGTAGAACATGGCGGCAGCAGCCGTTATCGTCGCGCGGGGCACGCGATGAGAAGGTGGCCCTGGCGGCCATTATTCCCGCTGGATCTTTGGTCCGCAGCACAGCGGGGCGTAAAAATGACAGCGTGGGGGGGGGTGGTGGAAAGTGCGCCTGCGCGTTGAGAGCATCTGCTTTAATTGAGAGCGGGGGGACGGGTGCGGTGCCGCGAGCGAGGAGCTGAGCTGTAGGGTCTGCTGCAGAAACTTCTCGATCGTTCTGCGCCTTTTAACGAATGGGGGAAGGGGTGGGGGTGACCTAACTCGTGGCAAAACAGATGTTTAATCTAGACCCGGGGGGGGGGGGGGGGAGGCAGGGCGGGGCAAGGGGGAAGGTACATGGTGAGGGACACAGACACAGGGAAACAATAAAATTCAATGCTATGAAAAAAATAAATAAACAATGCTTAGTCCACAGCGGGGGGGGGGGGGGGCAGGAGGCAGGTGGGCCTCGATTGGTGGGCATGTGGGCATTGTGACGTCAGCAGTTGGCAAGCGGCGATTATTTTTTAAAAAGGGAGTTTTGTGAACAATTTTATTTAAAGTCTGGGGAAATAATGACCAAGGAGTGGATTTCTGATTTCAAAGTAAATCCCTACCGAAATATGTAAAAATCTCTGCGTTTTTGCGTCTGGTTTTCGATGAAATACGTTTCAAAGGCAAAATGACACACACACACACATATAACTTTTTGCAGAATGTTTGGTTTTTGCACACAAGATACTTTTAAGAATAAATCTGTCTCTTTTTAATGTTTACAGCGCACTGCTGTCGTGGTGTCACCTCAACAGAAATGATCCTAACCTCGTGGCCAAAGTCAATCAGCTCCTTGATGTTGCCACCCAGCAGGAAGAACGTATTTTTAGAAATTTGACTTCACCCCCAAGGGAAACTAGTGTTGGTGATGTGATGGGATGCATTGAGGACATGGGTTTAGACACTGGACCAGAACAGCCAGTTATGGATAATTCCAGTGATGCTCAAACTGAAAACGACTGCCACGGTGCCAGTGAAATCAGAAGCCACGATCTTGAAATTAACAGTCCTAGTCCAGTACACCATGGATGCTGTAGGACTGCATCAGAAATTGATGAAACACAAATGGTTAAGCAGCTCTATCAAGACTGTGTTCTCTTATTGAAAGACTATGAAATACCAGTAGATATGGCACCGCATTTTCAGTTGCAACCATAACTGTGTCAGTAATTGAGTGCAATGCCTTCTGGGTATTTTTTGTTAAATGAAAATAATTGAGAATGTTAACTATCTGCTGAGATATTTGTTAAAAAAAAATAAACTATTTGGTTATGCTGTGTGCAAGAAGATAAGAAAAAGCCCTGTCATGTTTACTCTTTCTCTTTACTTATCCTTTGTAACAGCCCATCCCCAGTGTCTTTACAGACATATGAATAGGGAATAGGTGCAGGATCCTCTGTTGCTATTCCATAATTACAGCTGATCTAACTGTAATTTCAACTTTACATTATTATCTACCTGCGGTGCTTAATCATCAACCCTCCTGCTTATCAAGAATCTACCATTTGTTTTTGTCCATTTATTCTCAGCCTCTGCTTCCACCACCTTTTGTGGAAGAAAGATTCAAAATTTCGTCATTTTCAAAGAGGAAAAAAATCACCCCCTCTTAAATGGGGATAACATATTACTACAACATTCTCATACAAGTGGAAACAACAGTGTTAGTGATTTGTAAGAGGAGGGATTTAAGAATTGAAATGTTATTTTGTCCATGCTGTTGACATTGTTTACGATTAATCAAAGATTTCTGCTATTTTTTGAAGTCTGCTAGATCTCAATACATAGTTCCTGTGACTTTATGGTCTTATGAGTTTTCCAAACTTTTTTCTGAAACAATATAAGATAATGTTCTTTATTGTTAACGTCCCCTCCACAAAGTTTAAATTAATTGGCCTGTAGATTCTACTATTGATTTTGGATTTCTGTAGTCCACTCCATTCAGTTAGTTTCCTTGTTCTTGGCGATCTACTGTAAGTATTCTCGGAATCTTACAAAAAAATTACTTCATTACTTTTGCTATTCCAGGATTAGTTAACTTTGACTCTACTGCTTTAATCGCCTCCATATTTTCCGTACCATGTAGAAGACCACATCATCTCATTGACTATGCTGCCATAACTAGCAATTTAATTGCCCACAAATTTTCCCTGAAGCTTATTTTCCCCATATTCTCGTTAAATTCCTCCAGATTCTACCATGCTAAGCATTAGACATTTACAATAAGAAATTAATGTACCAACCTGCCTAACTTTGAGATGAGAAGGAAATTAGAGCACCCAAGACAAATCCAGCAGTCACAGGAAAAAGATCTCCTTCGACTCCTCCCAGTTTCTCCAAATTATTGGTGTAGCCATGGGCACTCTCATGAGCCCAGCTATGCCTGTCTCTTTGTAGGGTACTCCTACAGCTCTATAGACTACACTTCTTCCCACCCTGCCTCCTGCAAAGACAAGGCCAAAGGTCATTTATTGTCACATACACCATTTCTGGTGTAGTGAAATTTGAGTTGCCATTTGCAGCACACCAATAAAAGTAAGACACCACATTAAAACAGAATTAAACATAAAAACATCCCCCCACAATGGTTCCAACTGTGAGGGAAGGCACAAATTCCAGTCCTCTTCCCCTTGTTCACCCATGGTCGGGCCTATTGAGGTCGCCGCAACGGTGGCCCGATGTTTCAGGCCCTCTTGCCGGATGATGGGGCTTCGGCGTCGGGAGAACACTCTTCAGCGGCTTGGAGCGTCTGGAACGGCCGCTTGCTGCCAGAGACCGCGGCACCCGAAGTCCACAGGCCGCGCTGGTCGGAGCTCCGACACTAGCGATCTCGGCGAGAGAACCCAGGCTCCGCGGTGTTCAGAGTAAGCGCCGCCGCGGCTGGAAGATCCGCAACGACAGCTCTGCCGTGTTGGAGTCGGCGATCTCAGCACTCCGTAGCCCACCGCACGGCAACCCGGGCAAGGCATCGTCCGCTCCGCGATGGAGCCCCAGCGCTGCGCCGTTGCTGAAGCCGAAGTTCTGGCCGGTCCCGGCAGGAAACACCGCTCCAGTCCCGGTGGTAGGCCGCGAGGAAGTGGCCCGGATAAAAGCCGCATCTCCAACCAGGTAGGGACTGAGAAAAATAGTTTCCCCCTTCCCCCCCCCCCCCCCCCCCCCCCCCCCCCCCCCCCCCCCACACATTAAAAAGATTATACCTCCAAGCAAACTTTTAACATACTAAAAAATGTTTTAAAGGGTGAAAGGAAAGACTCTCTCCTGCTCCTAATTCCTCCGCTTCCGCCTCATCTACACCCAATATGAGGCGTTCCATATCACGACATCCTAGATGTCCTCATTCTTTAGGCAACAGGGGTTCCCCCGTCTTCCATCATAGATGAGGCCCTCAGATTTGTCTCCTCAGTATCCCGCAGCTCCCATTCCCCCCGGTCCCAACAGGGTCAGACTCCCCCTAGCCCTCACCTTTCACCTCATCAGCCGTCACATACAGCATATCATCCTCTGACATTTTCACCACCACTAAGGGGATCCCAACCCCAGTCACATCTTCCCTTCTCCATCCCTTTTTGCATTCCGCAGAGACCGTTCCCATTCCCATACTGACCTTTCTGTCCAGGGCTGCCTCCAATGTCAGAATGAGGCCACACCCAAATTGGAGAATCAGCACCTCATATATCGCTTGGGCAGCTTACTGCCCAGTGGTATGAATATTGATTTCTCGAGTTTAGTTCAGAGATACAGCATGGAAATAGGCCTTCAGCCCACCGAGTCTGCACCGACCAGCAATCCAAGAGTCAAGAGTTTTATTGTCATACTAGACCTGGTGGGACCCGTTGGGTCCCATGTTCACATGGAGGGCTGGACCCCCAACGCAATATTTCACCTCTCCACCAATTCCAATATTGCTGGCCAGTGGGGGGGGGAGACACTTTCTGGAGCGCTAGTATGGGTGTTGTGGGCCGAAGGGACTGGATTCCAGAGGGCTATTATGAACATCGTGGGCAGGCATCTCAGTCATGCAGGCCTGGTGGGCTGGCAGCTCAGTCACTCAGGCCTGGTGGGCTGGCAGCTCTGAAACTGCCAGAAATTCTGCCCAAAACAGGTGAGAAACTCTGTGAGAGAGAGAGAGAGAAGGGGGAGAGGATGGAGAATCAATTTTAGACATTTTTCATCTTTTTCTGCAGATCACAACAATGAAGGAGAAAAGTCTATCCTGGCCTGGATCTCACAGGGAGCCAATGAAGGGAGGGAGAGAAATACTGGGGTGTTTAATACTTGCAGGGGGAATACTTACTGATGGGCCGAAGGGTCTCCTCCTGGGCTACTACAGGCCTGATGGGCCGAAGGGGCATCTTAATTAAAAATTGGAGTGAAATCTCAGTAAAATACACTTTTTCTGGACTTTTCCTGGCCAGGCACGGGGCTTTTGGACCAAAATCCTTCTCCTCGGCTAATACGGGCATTTTGGGCAAAAGGGACTGGTTTCTCGGCTAATAGGGGCCTTGTGGGCCGAAATTAGTGGTTTCGGGCAGGCCAAACAACTCCATTTCATTTCCATTTCATTTCAAACACAGGGCAGGCTGAACAGCTCATTGCATTTTCATTTCAATGTTCATAAAACAATGTTCCCATGTGGGATATGAGTAAACTTTCTGAATTGCATTCAAATAGTAGACATCCTTTAAAAAAAAGTAGACCAATACAATACTGTACTCCAGATATAATGTTACAGATACACAAGGAAGTATGTTGGAATCTTGAGCAAAACACTAAGTGCTAGATTATGAGGTGCTGTTCTTCCAGTTTGCATGTTTGCATCTGGCAAAGGAGGACGACAAGGACAGAAAGGTCAGTGTGGGAATGGGAAGTAGAGTTAAAATGGTTAGCAACTGGGAGAGTTGACCGTAATCAGGTAACTGATAGTTACCTGAGTATTATTTAATTGCAATAAACCTTTGTCTTTTATATTGAATTATCTCTTAGCCGAAAAAAACTATTGTCAGCTTGACTAATTACTTGCCGTAACTGGATATTAGCTTATTGCAAATCATGTAATGATACCCTGAACCTTCTGCATTTCTTCCACCACCTCAGGACACACAAAGTTGTTTGGTGAGACCTGTCCTATGATCATTTGCCTGTGCTCACATAAGCCAAGACATGTCTTAACTATATTTACATTTGCAACAACATGATCAGCCCCATTCTTTGAATATCCATCATGGAATGACTAAATAAAATCTGTTCTCAGTGACACTTTTGTAGTCTTGATTCATAAGATGCCACCGACTTCCTGATACTCAGCCTCACTAATAATCTGCTTTCTACATGATTCAGATCCCTTTTAATCAACAACTAGGATCCGTCATCATGACGTCGCTTGCCGAGAGCTTAAACTGAAATGCCCTCCCAAACCCTCTCCATCTTTTAAAATGCTCTTAAAAATTTAACTCCAGTATTTCCCTGATGTCAAATTTTACTTGATATGAAATGTTTTGATGTTGCTCCTGTGAGACACTTGGTGATGCTTTGCTGCATTATATGCCACATATCATGCAAACAGCTGTTCAATACCAAGATATTAAATTAGCTTCTTAATTTAATGGACACTTTCAAGAGAGAGCTTGATTGGGCTCTTAAAGATAGCAGAGTCAGGGGATATGGGGAGAAGGCAGGAACAGGGTACGGAATGTGGATGATCAGCCATGATCACATTGAATGGCGGTGCAGGCTCAAAGGCCGAATGGCCTACTCCTGCACCTATTGTCTATTGTTCTCAACTGCAGACCATCAATGTGCCTTTTTCTACACCTCAACTCAAAATCTTATTACCTTTACTGAAGTGTTAGTGATTTGTAAGAGGTGGGATTTAAGAACTTAATAAGGGATTTAAGTTATTTTGTCCATGCTGTTGACATTTTTTAAGATTAATTTATCAAGAGACACTTGTGAAATAAGTTTGGGAATCAAAGATGTCTGCTATTTCTTGAAGTCTGCAAGATCTCAATACATAGTTCCTGTGATTTTACGGTGTTATAAGTTTCCCAAACTTTTTTTCTGAAACAATATAAGTTAATGTTCTTTATTGTTAACGTCCCCTTCACAAAGTTTAAATTAATTGGCCTGTAGATTCTACTATTGATTTTGGATTTCTGTAGTCCAATCCATTCAGCTGATCGTTGTCCTTGATCTACTGTAAGTATTCTGGGAATCTTACAAAAAAAATCTTCCATTACTTTTGTTATTCCAGGATTAGTTAACGTTGACTCTACTGCTTTAATCACCTCCATATTTTCCATACCGCGTAGAAGATCACCTCATCTCATTAATTATGCTGGCACAACTAGCAATTTAATTCCCCACAGGTTTTCCCTGAAGCTTATTTTCTCCACATTCCCGTTAAATTCCTCCAGATTCTACCATGTTAAGCATTAGAAATTTACAATAAGCAATTAATGTACCAACCTGACTAACTTTGAGATGAGAAGGAAATTAGAGCACCCGAGACAAATCCAGCAGTCACAGGAAAAAGATGCCAACTCCACCCGTGGCACCGAAGGTAAGGCTGTGCCCTCTACAGCTTCCAACTTTATCATTCCCCAGCCCCGCATGGCCCGGTTTAACCTTCTCTATAAAAACCCATAAACAGAACTGGCCTAACAGACCCATTGCTTGCATCTGATTCTGCCACAATTAAATAATTTCCACGTACCTTGACCTCATCCAATCCCCCGGTCTAATCCCTCCTGACTTATGTCCAAGACAGCTCACATGCCCTTCTTCTCTTTGATGGATGGTCAGTCACTCTACACCTCCATTTCCCACCAGGGAGGCCTTAAAGCCCTCAGTTTCTTCCTTGACCACAGAACCAGTCAATTTCCCTCCACTAACACTCTCCTCCGCCTAGCGGAGCTGGTCCTCACTCTCAACAACATCTCCTTCGACTCCTCCCAGTTTCTCCAAATCATTGGTGTAGCCATGGGCACTCTCATTAGCCCCAGGTATACTTGCCTCTTTGTAGGGTACGTAGAACAATCTCTGTTCCTGGTGTATGCTGGCTCTATCACCAAAATCGATCTTCGCTACATTAACGACTGAATCGGGGCTACCTCCTGCACCCATGCAGAACTCATGGACCTATTAATTTCACTACCAATTTAAATCCTGCACTCAAACTTACTTGGACCATCGCTGACTCCCCCCCTTTCTTGATCTCAATGTCTCCATCACAGGAGATACACTGTCGACTGACGCATGATACAAACCTACTGATTCCTACAGCTCTCTAGACTACACTTCTTACCACCCTGCCTCCTGCAAAGACTCTCTCCTATTCCCAATTCATCCGCTTCCGCCTCATCTGCACCCAAGATGAGGCGTTCCATATCACGACATCCAAGATGTCCTCATTCTTTGAGGAACAGGGGTTCCCATCTTCCATCATAGATGAGGCCCTCACATTTGTGTCCTCGGTATCCCGCAGCTCCCCCTCCCCCCAGTCGCAACAGGGACAGACTCCCCCTAGTCCTCACCTTTCACCTCATCAGCCGTCACATACAGCACATCATCCTCTAACATTTTCACCACCACTAACGGGATCCCACCACCAGTCACATCTTTCCTTCTCCATCCCTTTTTGCATTCCGCAGAGAGAGTTCCCATTCCCATACTGACCTTTCTGTCCTGGGCTACCTCCAATGTCAGAATGAGGCCACACGCAAATTGGAGAAACAGCACCTCATATTTTGCTTGGGCAGCTTACTACCCAGTGCTATGAATATTGATTTCTCGAGTTTAATTCAGAGATACAGCACGGAATCAGGCCCTTCAGTCCACTGAGTCCGCACCGACCATCAATCTTAGAGTCAAGAGAGTTTTATTCTCATATGTCCCAGACAGAACAATGAAATTCTTACTTGCAGCCACACAGCAGAATATGTAAACATAGTGTACTGTAAACAGTATAAACAAGAGAAAAAATATTCAGTGTATGTATATATACACATACTCATGAATACACATGTATAGATCATACTACATATATACACACAGCCTACACACACACACACACAAGGAACAATTTGCACTTATACCAAGAATACAAACCCAAGCCAATTAACCTGCAAATCTGTATGTCTTTGGAATGTGGGAGGAAACTGAAGATCTCAGAGAAAATTCATGCGGTCATGGGGAGCAAGTACAAACTCCGTACAGGCAGCACCCATAGTCGGGATGGAACCCAGGTCTCTGGCGCTGTAAGCGCTCTCAAGCAGCAAGTCTACCGCTGTGCCACCGTGCCGCCCAGGTAATTTCAAGTAATCCTTGTATTCCCACTATCTCTGCCCCTCCCATCCTAGTCGTCCTGGCGACGAGGATTACGCACACCGCTCCCGAGTATATTCCTTGCAAATCTACGTTCTCTCAACAACAAAGTGGATGAACTGCAACTCCTGTGCCAAACAAACAAGCACTTCTCTCGAGCCGCTGCTCTGTGCTTCACCGAGACCTGGCTGCGTGAGTCGACCCCGGGCAATGCGCTGCAACTGGTTGACCTGCAACAGCGAGGAAATCAAGAGGCAGCGGAATATGCTCCTATACTAATCAGGGCTGGTGCAGCAACATCACGGTATTGTCTAATTTCTGTTCTAATCTGAAATCTTTTTTAATAAACTGCAAACCCTTTTATTCTCCGAGGGAATTTACCTCTTTTATTCTTGCTGGAGTTTACAACCCCCCCTCCCCACCAAGCCTGCGTACGTGATGCGCAAGCACAGCTCGCTGACCAGGTAATGAGAGTAGAGAGTGACTTCTCCATGGTCATTGTTTTGGGGGATTATAACAAGGCTAACCTCAGCCGAGAGCTTCCAAAATACAGACATCATGTTCCCTGCCCCACAAGAGAGGAGAGAACATTCGATCATTGTTATACTACAATCAGGAATGCATATCGCTCTGCTCCCCGGGACACAAAGCTGTCTGGCGAAGAACGAGGCGGGACACGAAGTTTGTCCAAACCAATAAGTCTTTATTATACTCGAAACGACTCCCTACTAACCACACCCGGTGCGGGCGCGATCCCGACCTTAAATACTCGGAGGGGAGCCGGTGACCTCTACCTCCCGTCACCGAGACAAGCGACCCCCCTCAGAGCCGAAGGTTCGCACTGCGCGTGGCTCAGCACCAGGGGCCACCACATGACCCCCCCCCCCCCATAACCCGAGGCACCAAAACGGACGGGAAGTCGAACGTGACAGCCAGACCTCATACACGCGTCTCCAGGCAAAGGTGACCCGACCGGTAAGGACAAATTTGGGCGAACCTGAGATGGCGGATGCCCCTGGCGGCGAGGCTGGGCCACCTGGACTGGCTTACTAAGGTCCAAATGGGCCGGCTTCAAGCGAGCCACAGACACAGTCTCTTGCCGGACCCCATGTCCAACACAAAAGTCGTGGGCCCATGCCGCAGCACCCGAAAGGGACCCTCATATGGGCACTGCAAGGGTGACCTCTGGGCATCGCGGCAAAGGAAGACACACGGACTGTCCGTGAGAGCCGACGGCACATGCGATGGAACCACACATTGGGACAGGAGACAGGGCGCCGACCCTCTCCCGCAGATGGACCAACACGAATGACGGCAGGTCCTGGGGCCCGCCAGCGATCAGAATAAATTCCCCTGGAACAATGAGCGGAACGCCATAGACCAATTTGTCCGATGACGATTGCAAGTCCTCCTTCGGGGCGGTCCAAGTCCGCAGCAAGACCCACGGGACCCAACGGTACGTCTTCGAGCACCAATCCTGAGATGGAAGTTCGGTATGCTGGCATCTCCTCATCCGCCAGCTGCGCTGCCACCAAGGCGGAATAGTCAATGCCCAGGACAACGTCGAGAACGGCTCCCACAGCCTGGCGGGACAAGGCGTCCGCGACCAGGTTATATTTCCAGGGGATGTGGCGGATTTCCGTAGTAAATTCTGAAATCGCCGTGAGTTGGCGCTGTTGCCGAGCGAACCAAGGGTCCGCAACCTTGGCGAAGGTGAGGGGCTTATGGTCGGTAAAAGCAATGAAGTCCCGGCACTCCAGGAAATATCAAAAGTACCTAACCGCCAGGTACAAGGCAAGCAGCTCCCGGTTGAATGCGCTGTACTTTCGCTCCGCTGGGTTAAGTTGGCAGCTGAAAAAGGCGCGAGGCTGCCAGTGACCGTCGAAAAACTGTTCTAACATGCCGCCGACCATGGAGTCCGAGGCATCCACGCTTCGTGCTGTGGAGGCGTCGACCCGCGGATGTACCAGCATCGTCGACCAAGGCAATGCTTCCTTCGCCCCTTCAAAAGCCGCCATGGCGATGTCGGTCCACTGCACGTCCCGACGCTTACCTGGCAACAGCTGGAAGAACAGCTGCATTATTCTTGCCACCGCCAGCACAAATTGGTGGTAAAATGTGACCATGTCTACATAAACTCCTGCAGGCCCCACACGTTGGAAGGCAGCGGGAACCGTCGAATGGCCTCGACCCTGTCTGGTTGGGGAACCACACTGTGCTGCATCACACAGTGGCCCAGGAAGCCGAACTGGCATTTGTCAATGTTGATCACCAGCCCGTATTCACTGAGGCACTGGCACAGACAAAGGGGGGCGCAATGCTCCTGCTGCGAGGACTAGCCACAAGGATGTCATCCATATAGATGAAGAGGAAGTCGAGCCCCCACCCCATGGTGTCCATCAGGCGGTGGAAAGCCTGCTCGGCGTTCTAAAGGCCGAAGGGCATGCACAGAAATTCGAACAACCGGAAAGGGGTAATGATGGCAGTCTTTGGCACATCCTCCGGTCGCATGGGGATCTGATGGTAACCCCGGACTAAGTCGATCTTCAAAAAGAACTTATCCCCAGCCAGATTTGCGGAGAAGTCCTGTATGTGCGGGATGGGGTAACGGTCTGCATTGGTGGCGTCATTCAGGCGGTGGTAGTCGCCACATTGCCTCCAGCTTCCAGAGACCTTGGGTATCATGTGCAGTGGGGAAGCCATGGGCTTTGAGAGCATCGGACAATCCCCATGGTCTCCATCTTCTGAAATTCCGCTTTCGCAATCTGGAGTTTGTCTGCGGGCACGGGCATGAAGCGGTGGTCCCGAAGTGAGGATGTCGTGTTGTATCCCATGCTTCAGGTTGGTCAAGTCGAATTGAGGGGTCAGAATTGCTGGGAAGTCGGCCAAAATCTGGGCGTACACGTTGTCCACCGCCGACGCCGCGTTGCAGAATGGCGCAGGGGATGCAGCAGGGCGCAAGGAGATTGCTTCCAGTGCAGAAGCGTGGACAAGGCTTTGCCCCCTCAAGTCAACCAAGAGCGACTGCGCCTGAAGGAAATCCATGCCCAGCAACGGCTGGGATACCTGCGCCACGGTAAAGGGCCAGGTAAAGTGGCAAGTGCCAAAGATCAGGGGTATGGTGGGACTGCCATTACCAGCAGGCGTGTCTTGGTTCTTGGTACTCCAAAATATTCCAAATGGAATTTAAACTGGAGGTGGTGGAGGGAGGACTTAAGCCAGAAAGGGTTTTTGGAAAGAACTACCTTAAATTTAGTTGCATCTGGTTGGTTAGCTATGGTAGGGTGAAGACTATTCCATGCTTTAATTTTGCGGGGGAAGAATGAATTGCTGTACACATCTGTCTTGGTAGCTGGTATCTCAAATTGGATCGAATGCCCTCGTCTGCTCCTAATTGGTTTGGGTTTGGTGTAGGTTTTGTAATCTATGTCGAGCTGGCCATAAACATTTTGTAAAAACAGGTCAAATGGTGAGCTTCACGTCTGTCTTGGAGAGGGTTCCACCCCAGTGAATTCAGAGGTTTGGTAACACTCGCTTCTCTCTCATAGGCATTAGTAACAAATCGAGCTGCCTGTCTTTGGACACGTTCGATGGAAGAAATGTTTTTATTTGTGTATGGGTCCCATGCTGCAATTGCGTTGTCCAAATGAGGTCAAAAGAGGGTGAAGTATAGCTTCTCCTTGACAGAAGTTGAACAAGGATGAAAGTTGCGTCTCAGAAAATTTAGGACACCTGTTGCTTTCATCGTTGCATGATGAGTCTGACCATTCCAATGCAGATCGTTCTGCAATTTGATGCCAAGATACTTGGTTTGTTTGGATTCTTCAAGGGTGGCACCAAGTATATTGTAAGATGTTTCACCTGGATTCCTCTTTCTGGTGACACGCATGGTTTCACATTTGGACGGGTTGAACTGCATGCCCCATTGTTGTGACCACTCAACCATTGTATCGAGATCCTTTTGGGGAGCATCTTCATCATCAGCTGACCTAATTGGATGGTACAGCAAACAATCATCAGCAAATAGTCTGGTCATGCTTGTGACTTTTTCATGGATGTCATTTATGTAAAGCAAAAACAGATGTGGGCCAAGTACTGTGCCCTGAGGTGTACCACTCAACACTGGACGCCAATCGGAGCTCTTTCCGTTCACACACACGTGCTGAAGACGTTTTGTCAGGAAACTGGAAATCCATCGTTTCGTGTTGGAACGAATACCATAGAAGTCAAGCTTCCGAAGCAGTCTCTGGTGTGGGATGACATCAAATGCTTTAGAAAAGCCAGCACTACTAAATCCGTGATGACGTTACTATCAAGGTCCTTGGCCTGGTCATTTGTCGTCAGGATAAGCTGAGACTCGCATGATCTATGCCTCCTAAATCATACCTGCCAACTTGTGAGAATGAAAAATCGGAATCCTATTAGTCTGACGTCAGTGAGGGCGGGCACGTGACGCTCAGTAAGGGGCGGGGCACGTGACGTCAGTAAGGGGCGGGGCACGTGACGTCAGTAAGGGGCGGGGGTACGTGACGTCAGTAATGGGCGGGGTACGTGACGTCAGTGAGGGCGGGAAAGTGACGTCAGTGCGGGGGGGGGGCAAGTGACGCCGAACGCCACCGTGGCGGGGCGGGGGTCATGCGGCTGCGTGCTGGACGTACACCCGTGGTTGCCCCCATAAGCGGGCGCAGGCGCGGTGCGCTCTCTCGCTGTCTCCTCGCCGCCGCCATGGGTCGCATGCACGCTTCCATCCCAATTCAGAATTCCAATTTTTTTCGGAATATTATTGAGGAAAAAAATCGGAATTCGGAATTGGGATGGAAAAATCGGAAGAATTCCGCCCAAATCGGAATGGTTGGCAGGTATGCTAAATGCATGTTGGTTTGTCAGCAAGAATGCGTTGTGCCCCTGTCCATCCCGGACAGGGGCACAATGCTGACTTCCGCCCCCGTATCCAGCAGGAATCTTTGGCCTGAGCGCCGGTCCCAGGCGTACAGGCGGTGAATCCTGCTGGTCGCTGCGGCGATTACCGGCGGCCGGCCACAGTGTTTACCGAAAACTAACAGGGTGGGCAGCATGTGGGTTTCTTCAAAACTCACCCCTGAGAGGAGTGGGTGGATGTCGTCCAGCAACTGCTGCAGGAACCCGTATTCAAACAGAATGCAAGACTGGCGGCCGTCCATGATCGTGAGCATCTCGCTCATTAGGGCCGATGGCTTCCGGTCGCCGAGCCCGCACATGTTGAGGATCCGTGCCGCTCGCTCCAAGCGACTGAGACCAAAGGTACGTAGAAGCAGCGCCTTGAGGCCTTCATACATATTGGCCGACGGTGTATTTCACAGTAAGGGATTACACGACCGGCCGTGAAGCGGGTCTCGTCGGCCGTGATCCCGCGAATATGAAACTGCACCTCAGCCTGCTGGAACCATACCTGCAGCTGAGTGGTCCCGAAGGTCGGCAGCTTCAGGGCGACTGCTTTGAGTTGGGCCTGGTCAACGGCAACTTTGGCCGCTGGCGGTGTGCATCTTGCACTCCAAAATATCAATTTTGAACGTTGGTGGGTCACCAAATGTAGCGGGACATGAAGCTGTCCGACAAAGAACAAGGTGGGACACGGAGTTTGTCCAAACCAATAATTCTTTATTATACTACAAACGTCTCCCTACTAACCACACCCGGTGCGCGCATGATCCCGACCTTAAATACTCCCAGGGGAGCCCGTGACCTCCACCTCCCGTCACCGAGACGCACGTGATCCCCCTCAGAGCCGAAGGTTCGCACTGAGCGTGGCCCACCACCAGGGGCCGCCATAAAGCCTATAGGAGCGGGGATGCAGACCTCTACAGGCAGGCCAAGTACAAGCTGAGATGAGGAATCCAAGCTGCCAAGAAAGGTACTCTGAGAAGTTGAGGAGCAAGTTCTCAGCTAATGACTCTTCAGTGAGGAAGGGCTAGCAAGAAATCACAGCTACAAGTGGAAAACCCCCCCGTTCCTTGGACAATTGGCAGCTGACCAACTACCTGAACGAGTTCTACTGCAGGTTCAATAGACAGAAACATAACCCCGGTACCCCCTCCCTCCTTCCCGCACACACTCCTCCCCAATCACCACTTCACACCGACTTACAGCCTGATTCCAGTCTGCAAAGACTGGGTCCTCGTCCACTACCCACCCCATTCCTTGCTGCCCAACATCAGTCTGGCCACTTCTCCATCACTAACAATAGTAATTAAGTATGTTTTATTTATACAGCACGTTTTAAATCAACTCGCATTGAAACCAAAGTGCTTTACATAAAATAAATAATACGTTTCCGTACATCCATAGACAAAAATTAAAAAAGAAAAATGACACAACACATTATAGAGTTCAACACAAACGTCCCCCCACAACAGAATCAAAAATTTCCACTGTGGGGAAAGGTTAGTCCTCTTCCTCTGTGACCACCCGAGGTCGGGGCCCATTTGTGGCTTTGCAGCCAGTCCGATGTTTTCAGGCCCTCTTGCCGGGAAGCTGGAACTCCGGCATCGGGTGGACACTTCTCAGTCGCTTGGAAAGTCTGCAGCGGCGCCTCCTCTCCCGGAGACTGCGGCACCCGAAGTCCTCAGGCTGCGCCGGTTGGAGCTCCGACCCCGGCGATCTCGATTCTAGGCTCCGCGGGTTCCAAATCCACCGCCGCCCGCAGCCACAGCTCCTCGGATGTTAGAGTTGGCGGCCACAGCACCCCGGAGCTTACCGCACGGCGACTCGTTAAGGCATCGCCCGCTCCATGATGGTGTCCCAGCGCTGCGCCGCCGCCGAAGCTGCAGACCCTGCCGGTCCTGACAGGAAACGCCGCCCTAGTCCGAAGGTAGGCCGCGAGGAAGGGGCGAAGAAGCAGCTCCCAGGGAAGCCACCTCTCCGACCAGGTAGGGACTACCTTCCCCCTTCCCCTCCCCCACCCACCACATAAAAGACCTCCAACTAACATTTTGTTTTTTAACAGGACTAAAATAAAAATAAAAAAGGGTGAAAGGGCAGACTGCAGGCAGAGCAGCCATACACAACGGCGGCCCACTCTTACAGTCCATTGTGTAGCAATGAGGAGGTGGAAAGCTATTCAGGAGACAGAAAAAGATCAGTGGATGATGCAGTCATCCACGGCCAGCATTTCATCCTTCAGCACCTGGACTGCCAGGGGACCTATGCAAGGATTTTGTTTGTGGATGTCAGCTCTGCATTCAACACCATTGTGCCAGAGGTACTACACTCCAAATTCTCCCAGTTGACTGTGCCTGAACCCCTCTGTCAGTGGATCATCAACTTCCTGACAGACAGGAAGCAGCATGTGAGGCTGGGAAAGCTCATCTCGGACCCACAGACCCTCAGTATAGGCTGCGTACTCTCCCCTCTCCTTTACTCTCTCTACATCAACGACTGCACCTCCTCCACAGATTCCTCTGTCAAACTTCTCAAGTTTGCGGACGACACAACCCTGATTGGACTGATCCAGGCTAGGGAGGAATCTGCCTACAGATAGGAAGTGACACAGCTGTCGTCCTGGTGCCATCGCAACAACCTGGAGCTCAATGCTCTTAAGGCGGTGGAATTGATTGTTGACTTTAGGAGAGCTCCCCCTCCTCTCTCCCCACTCACCATCAACAACACCACAATCACATCTGTGGAGTAATTTAAGTTCCTTGGAATCATCATCTCCAGGGACCTTAAATGGGAGACCACCATCCACTCCACAATCAAAAAGGCCCAACTGAGGATGTACTTCCTATGGCAGCTGAGAAAAAAAACAATCTGCCACAGGCAATGGTTCCAATTTTACACTGCCATCATAGGGTCTGTCCTCACCTTCTCCATCATGGTTTGGTTTGGCTCAGCTACCAAGCATGACATCCAGAGGCTGCAGCGAATCGTCCGATCAGCCGAGAAATTTGTTGGCTGCAACCTTCCTTTCCATTGACGAACTGTACACTGCAAAGGCCAGGAAGCAAGCGGGTAAGATCATCTCTGACCCCTCTGACCCTAGCCACAAACCCTTTGAAGCACTTTCCTCTGGAAGGCGACTCCGGACTGTCAAAGCCGCCACAGCCAGACATAAAAACAGCTTTTTTCCGTAAGCAGTATCTCTACTCAACAGCCAAAAGTCTGTAGCCTCCTTGTGCTCTGGTATTTTATTTCATTCTTCATATGTTTGAATTATAGCATTTTATTTGTAATTGTCTACTGTATATCATGTTGTTACTTGCGAACAAAGCACCAAGGCAAATTCATTGTATGTATACATACTTGGCTAATAAAATGAATTCAACTATATTCAATTCAATTCCCTGTGGTGCTCCTGTACCTCTAAAATCAACTCTTGGCATCAGCACAATTTAAATTATATATTTGTGTCCCATCAATTATTTAAAAGTCTACATGTTTAATCCCATTGTCCATTCTATCCCCTTTGCAATTGAAATCTTAAAAAAAAACTAATTTTCCCTTCATCCTTTACTTTTTGAAGTCCTAGCTTTCCATAATTTCAAAGATTTAGAAAAATGCCATAAATTTGAAATAAAAGCTAGAAATGCTGGGAATACTCAGCATGTTGAGAAAATCCCAGGGCATAAAAGAACATTTCAGGTCAATGATCATTCATCAGAATTGGGAAAGCCAGTAAACAGTTTGAATTTTGCGGAGAGAAGAGGGTGGAAAGAGCAAATATGATGTCTGCGAAGATTGAGATTTTCTGGGTTCACATTTATCTTTATTGTCAACCAAGAGAGAGCATGGCTGGAATGTGTTCATTAGAGCATTTTTCTCTTTTATCTTCAGATTTCCAACAGTGTTTTTTTGTTAGCATTTCAAATACAGGAGAAACTCAGCAGGTGAGGTGGTAACTGTGGAGAGAGAAGCCGATTTAACCGATAGGTCATCAAGCTTGACTTTATCTCCAGCACTTTCAGTTTGTTTTCTCCGAATTTTTCTTTGGTTTCAATAACCTCTTCATCTTAAAATTGAATTACTTAATACATTTCTGAGATCATTATCTGTTACTAGACTAAGTGGGACCTGTTGGGTCCCAGCATCACATGGGAGGGCTGGTCCCCCAACAAAATATTCCACCTCTCCACCAATTCCAATATTGGTGGCCAGTGGGGGGGTGTGCTTTCTGGAGCGCTAGTATGGGTGTTGTTGGCTGAAGGGATTGGTTTCCAGAGGGCTAGTATGGACATTGTGGGCCAAAATGGATTCTTGGGCTGGCGGCTCAGTCACTCAAGCCTGTTGTGCTGGCAGCTCACTCACTCATGGCTGGTGGGTTGGCTGTTGACTGACGGCTATTCCTTGAAATTCCATTACAAGCAGGGTGCAAGGCCACCAAATTCAAGTGCAGTTTCATACCATTTCAAGCAGGGTGCAAGGCCACTAAAGATAGCGAGTCATGACCTCTCCCTCCTCCATCTTGCAGAGACTGAGCCACGCCCACACTTCTGGGTTTTATAATCCCTCACCCCTCCCTCCCATGGCCTTCATGGCGTGATTGACAGGAGAGATCTCAACATTTTTTAAACACTAAATAACTCTTATTTTTCATCGATGTGAAAAATCCTCGGCACCTGATGAGCGGAGGGGACTCTGAGTAAGATGGCCAAAAATCACAGCCATATGTGGTAGCATTTTTTCAAAAAATCAATATAAAATGCAAACAGGAAGTGGTCAAGATTAGACTTTTAATTATATAGAAGGCAACTTTAATTAGGCAACACAGCCTTAGCATTTCCAATCCAAAGGCAACACATCTTTAGCATTTCCAAACCACAGGCAACACAGCTTTAGCATTTCCAAACCACAGGCAACACAGCTTTAGCATTTCCAAACCAAAGGCAACACAGCTTTAGCATTTCCAAACCAAAGGGAACACAGCTTTAGCATTTCCAAACTATATATTCAAACCATATTAAGGGCACTGACAGGTCAGTAAAACCACTCACAGTTTAGTAGACATGTGTTCAGTGTTATTCGCAGCTCAGACTGAGAGATGTGACCCTCTCACTCCCCCATCTTGCAGAGACTGACTGAGGCACTCAACACTTCTGGGTTTTTATAGTCCCTCCAGAAGGGGCATGGCCTTCAGGAGAGAGAATCTTAACATTTTTTAAACACTTATTTTTCATCGATGGGAAAAATCCTCTTGTCCTGCGCTGCGGAGTGGGACTCTGAGTAAGATGGTCAAAAATCATAGCCATAAGTGGCAGCGTTTTTTCTAAAATCAATATGCAGAACAACCGGAAGTGGTCAAGATCAGACTTTTAGCAATATAGATTTTAAATGATATTTTAATTATTGTGCCTCTTGGTGTCTGAAAGTTTCTTCCTTTTTCAAAATAGTTAATTAATAATATTCCACTTATTCTCTTCTCAACGAGAATGATCCAGAGCTTCTCCTGTCTCTCCCTAAAACTGAAAATGTAAAGATGTAAAGATTTCCACTTTGAACAAAATAAATTTGAACTCCTGCATGCACTATGAATAATTTAGATGAGGCTGCAAGTCATAACAACTGGTTGAGAAAGTTTCTAGAGGAAACAGGCGTGAAGGTCAGCACTTTTCACAAACCTTGGAACAAAGAGGCATTGGAAAAGAGTGCAGCAACCATTATAACCCATTTATAAAAAATGCCATGTGGCACATTATTATACTGAACAAAAAAACTGCAAGCAAACTAGGGACAGATCAGTGAGCTTTCAAAAGAATTCATCAGAACTCTATTTTAGTCAAACTAAATTAATATAATTAATGAGTAGGAAGGAACTGCAGATGCAAGTTTAAACCGAAGATAGACACAAAGTGCTGGAATAACTCAGCGGGACAGGCAGTATCTCTGGAGAGAAGGAATGTGAGATGACTCGAGTCAAGGCCCTATGCACAGAGTGTTTTACCCAGGGTTAGGGAATCAAGAACAAGAGGACAAATGTTTATGGTGAGAGTGATCCTGGTGAGCGAGTCTGCAGAAACATCCCAGCGAGCTGCGATCATACCTGTCAGCAGGCTTGGCTCACCCGCCAACGTCTGGGAATCCTCCTGGGAATACCTGGTGGGACATGTGGCAGTACCCTGAAAGATGAAAGAATGGATCGACTGTGCTTATATTCACTGGAATTTAGAAGGATGAGAGGGTATCTTATAGAAACATATAAGGGACTCCTTCTTAAGGGATTGGACAGGCTAGATGCAGGAAAAATGTTCCCCATGTTGGGGGAGACCAGAACCAGGGGTAACAATTTAAGAATAAGGGGTAGGCCATTTAGGACTAAGGAAACAAAAATTCAGCCAGAGAGTTGTGAATCTGTGGAATTCTCAGCAACAGAAGGCAGTGGAGGCCTATTCACTGGATGTATTCGATAGAGAGTTAGATATAGCTCTTAGGACTAATGGAATCAAAGGATATGGGGAGAAAGCAGGAACAGGTTACTGATTCTGGATGATCATAGGGAATGGCAGTGCTGGCTCGAAGAGCCGCATGGCCCACTCCTGCATCTATTTTCTATGTTTCTACCTGGTGGGCTGCAGCCTAGAGGGTGGAAATCAGACGAAGCCGGCCCCTGCTCATCTCCCGAAGACCGGAGAAGTGAAGAGGAGGGAGCCAACGACGTCAGACAGGAGCAAGATCAATAGGAAAGTGAACCAGGATCGTGTCTTCTGTGCCCACGAGGGCGGCTGCGGGATACGCATCCGGGGCAGAAGGGTGGGCCGGCAAGGAGAGGAATGCCAGCTGGTTGAATGATCCAGACAAGGTAATGGTTGGAGGCCCTGCAGAAACCTGGGGCCTGCCTGGATCAGGCGCCGCTCCATAACACCTAGCGCTTGGACCGGACTTTGGAATGGCTCCAGACCTGATGACTTGGAAAATAATTTTGACAATAAAGCTCCATGGAACCATTGAGAGGGGCAAGACTTAATACAAACTATGGAAGCAACTTTTTCACTCAGAGGATGGTGGGTATATGGAACAAGCAGCCAGAGGAGATAGTTGAGGCATGTACTGTAAATTCATCTAAAAGACACTTGGATAGATACATGCATACGAAAGGTTTGTTGGGATATGGGTCAAATCCAGGCAAATGGATCTAGCTTAGATGGGGCATCTTGGACGACATGGACAAGTTGTGCCTAAGAGCCAGTTTGTGTGTTATATAACTCATTCTATCAGAATGTCATAGCCAGGTAGAACTATAAAATAAAACACCAAAATGGGCATTTGAGCTAGTCATACGTTGCAGGTTGACAAAAAATGTTTTAGAGAAACTCAGCGGATGAGGCAGCATCTATGGAGCGAAGGAATTGGTGACGTTTCGGGTCGAGACCCTTCTTCAGACTGATGTGGGGGTGGGAGGGGGGGGGTGTGAAGTAGAAAGGAAGAGGCGGAGACAGTGGGCCGTGGGAGAGCTGGGAAGGGGAGGGGAAGGAGGGAGAAAGCAAGGACTACCTGAAATTGGAGAAGTCAATGTTCATACCGCTGGGGTGTAAACTACCCAAGCGAAATATGAGGTGCTGCTCCTCCAATTTGCGGTGGGACTCACTCTGGCTAGGTCAGAAAGGTCGGATTCGGAATGGGAGGGGGAGTTGAAGTGCTGAGCCACCAGGAGATCAGGTTGATTAATGCAAACTTGTGGAAGGTATGTATTCTGGCTGGAGGTCTGTGACATGTCGAGTATTCAAAGATCTGTGCTGGGATCTCTGCTGTTTGTGATATATGTAAATGACCTTGAAGTAAATGTAGATGAGATGGTGAGTAAGTTAAAAATATTTCTGAGATTTGTATGGAGGCCCCAGGCAGCTTTGCTACATATGCAATAAATGTTGCAATATGAGGCATACGAAACAAGAGTTATATATGTACAGGTAATTTTGGTTGGCTCAATTGATATATAATAGCCTGGAAGATTAATTCATAAAGTGTATGTGATGATTCTCTAGCTTCTCAGTATGTTTAGTATTGTGCAATGAGAAAAAAATAATTAATAATCTTATACTTAAGAGTCTTCACGGAACCTATGTCAATATGCATTTCATCATATTATGCTTACAACCTCCTAAGGGTTCCTTTACCTTAAGGGTCTGTCCCACTTGGGCGACCTAATCTACGAGTTCTGGCGAGTTTGCCCTCGACTCATACTCGCAGCATGGTCGACACGAGGTCGTAGGAGGTCTCCGTAACTCTCCTTTATGCTCGAGACTAGTCTCCGCGTAGTCGAGGCCTCAGCTAGGTCGCGTGTATTTTTCAATATGTTAAAAAATGCCCGCGAGTAAAAACAGGTCGCCATGGAAAAAATCGATACTTTATTTACTCATAGGTTTAGTCGTTGTAGATCGTGGTAGGTCTGCATGTTAGTCATAGGTAATCGAGGGTAGTCGAAGGTAGTCGTAGATAATCTTCATCATAGTTGAAGGGAGGTCGAAGGAGATCGTCTTCACTCTCCACTATTCGGTGCCCAATTATCCCGAAATTAGCTAGTCGAAGCTGGTCATCAACATAGTTGAAGGAGGTCGAAGGAGGTCTTCTACAAAGTCGAAGGAGGTCTTCAACATGTCATCTTGTTCAAACTCTTCTAAACTCGCCAATTAGGTCACCCAAGTGGGACAGCCCCATTAAGCTCCCAAATCAAATCTGGTTTGTTGCACACCATTTAAAGTAACTGACGTGTCAATGAGCCGTAGGAAGGAATATAGGTGGAGGGGGGCAGGGGGGGATAGGAGGAGTGTAAAGGGAGTGAAGTCAAGAGTGTTTTATAGTCATATGTCCTGGATGGGACAATGAAATTCTTACTTGCTGCAGAACAACAGAATATGTGAATATGTAAACATATTATATAACTGGGGAAAAAAAACCCCAAGTTCAATAAATAACAAATATAGTACAAATAACAAAAAAAATAATTATATAGTATTTTGCAGTTCAGAACTCATAGCTTATTCGTTGTGTTTAATAGCCTGATGGCTGTGGGGAAGTAGCTGTTCCTGAACCTGGACTTTACATTCTTCAGGCTCCTGTACCTTCTTCCTGATGATAGTGGTGAGATAAGTGTATGTCCAGGATGGTGTGGGTCCTTGATGATTTTGGCTGCCTTTTTGAGGTAGCGACTACGATAGATCCCTTTGACGGTGGGGTGGTCAAAGCCGGTGACGGACTGGGCAGTGGTCACAACTTTTTGTAATCCTTTTCCCCCCTGGACGTTCAAGTTGCCGAAACAGGCCATGAGGTGCCCCTAGGAGAAGTGCCCCATCTGGATTTGCACACATTTCTCCACTTGCCCCCCATCTCCTTCCACCTATATTCCTTCTTCTGGCTTCACAATTCACAATTTATCTTTTTCATCTCTAGCCTTTGTCTAACCCTGCCAGGTTGTGTCCTGCACTCACCTCTCTTCCAACCTTCTCCATCCCCATACCACAATCAGTCTTGAATGAGGTTCCTGAACTAAAACATCAATTACCCTGTTCTCCAAATACACTGCCTGGTTCACTAAGTTACTCCCAACACTTTGCGTCATTTTTAGGAATACGGAAACCTGGATGACAAGAGATTTGCACACGTTAAGCTCTGGTCAGGAAAAAGGTGTGGGTCAGATATACACAGCTGTGATCAAGTGTAACTCTGGGGAGTGCCGAGCAGAAGGGCAGAAGAGTGTAGAATCAGAAGGGCAAGAGGTAAGAGATAGCTCTGCCAGATAATATTGGAGAGAATCCAAAGAGATGTTATGTATACAGTGCATTCAGAAAGTATTCAGATGACTTTTTCCACATTTTGTTATGTTACAGCCTTATTCTAAAATGGTTAAATTCATTATTTTTAAGCATTCTACACACAATACATGTAGTCTGGGACATCCAGTGGCACTGCTGCTAACTGCCTCCGCCCACGGTCTGGCTGTCTTTTTTTATTTTGTTATGTTTAGAGTGTGGCTTTTTCATTATTGGGGGTTTTTTTCGGTATTTTATGTGCGGGGAAGCGGGTTGGGTAAGGGGGAAATCGTCCTTCAGTCGCTTCCTGGCGAGGATGCGGCTGTTATCCGAGCCCCGTCCTCTTCACCCCCGCCCCCCCCACCTCCCCGCGGCCTACCAGCTGGATTGGCGCGGCCTTTTCTGCCGGGACCAGACCAGAGCTTCAGCAGCGGCGGCGAGGCGCTGGAAACACCGCGTGGCGGGCGAGGCCTTCCTGGGATCGCCGCTTGCAGCTGCGGAGTGCTGGGCCGCTGCTCCAACACCGCGGGCGGCGCTGACTTTAACATCGCAGAGTCCTGGGACCCTTTGCCGGGGGAGGGGGTGGCGGGGGCCAGCGCGAATCTCCGCCCAGCGCGGCCTGTGGACATCGGGAGCCGCGGACTCCGGTGGAGGGTGGCCGACGAGGGGTTCCCGGCGAGAGGGCCTGAACATCGGGCCGCCCGTAGCGGGTGGACATTGGGGAACATCGGCGAGGATGTCTTTTCCGTCGGGTCGGGCAGCGTCTGTGGAGGAGGGAGGGAGGGAGGGGCGGGGCCACGCCACGTGACGTCACGTCGCTCTCGGGCCGCTGCGTCAGTGGTGACGTCCTCCCCCTGTTCGTGGCGTCACGACCGCCGTCACTTCCGTCGACGTCACGCTGCGGCCGCTCCCCACTCTGCTGGCTGTGGCGGCGCCGCCCGTTCCCTTTGTCGCCGTGAACGGAGCGGCCCAGCCGAGCCCGAGCCACCGGGCAGGGGGACGGGGGTCGAGTCGAGTCGAGTCGGGGACCGAGGAGCCGGGCGCTCGGTGAGTGAGGAGGACCCGCCCGCTGATGCAGGCTCCCGGGGCACGCGGTGTCGGGTGTGTGTGTGTGTGTGCGGGGCCCGATCCGCCCAACGCTGTCCCCCCCCCGCCCACTGCAGCCGGCCCTCGGCCCCGTCACCCCAGCCCACCCACCCACACTGTCACACCTGGTTCACGGGTCAGATAGCAGCAGCGGGGAAGAAGCTGATCGTAAGTAATGGGCGTCCTTGCTTTTAAGCTGCTGCGTTTTCTCACAGAGATAAAAGAGAGAGAAAGGAATAAGGCATCTCCCTCCCCCCCCTTGCACTCCCCGGACCCCCCCCCCCACCTCTTACACCCCCCCCCCCCCCACCTCTTACACCCCCCCCCACCTCTTACACCCCCCCCCCCAATCCAACCGTCCCCCCTCTTGGACACACCCCGGCCCTCCTCTTGCACTCCCCGGATCCCCCCATCCCACCTCTTACACCCCCCCCCCCCCCCCCCCCCACCCACCCAACCATCCCCCCTCTTAGACACACCCCGGCCCCCCTCTTGCACCCCCCCCCCCCCCACCGTCCCTCAATCTCGGGGCCTGCTCCACTTCTCTTCCTCCTCCCCCCCCCCCCAACCCCACCCACCCAAAAACATCTATGAACCCCAATCTCTGGGGCCTTGTATTCCCCTCCCACCCACAAGCAGTACGAGGCAGCTGAATGGTGCATGATTCTATTACAAAAAACGTGTTGTGCAAAATATTCTTAAAGTATAATAACAGAATTACCAAATGTGACAGAGTTAAGAGTATATGTGGCAGCACCTTTGGGAACGGGGAGTGATGAAGGTGATTGGTTCACGGGTCAGATAGCAGTGGGGAAGAAGCTGATCGTAAGTAATGAGCGTCCTTGCTTTTAAGCTGCTGCGTTTTCTCACAGAGATAAAAGAGAGAGAGAAAGGAATAACCTGTGTGTTTGGAACCTTGATAATTCTTCTAGCCTTCATGATGCAACAGACCGTGAAGATGGAATGAAGTGATGAGCTTGTGATGTGATGCTTCCTGCAGTGCATCTGTAGAATGTTGACAGAATCCTTGTGGATATGCCAAATCTTCTCAGATGCCATGGAAAGTAAATATCTCCTGTGTTTTCTTGGTCATCACGTCAGTGTGAAGGAACCAGGTTATGTTACTGGTGGTGTGTGTGCACTTGGAACTTGAAGCACTCGACATCTCTACTGTAGCTCCTTTGGGGGCAAGTTTGTGTCATCCGCTTAGTTCCTCAGGTCATCAATCAACTATTTTGATACTGCTGATGTTAAGGGGTTGATTATTGTCCTGAATCCATGACATTACTTCTCTCTCTTTCCTTATTGCTGTCGGCCATGTGTACAATAACATTGTTATCATTCTTCAATATAGGATGAACATTCTTTTACTTCATTGTGTGTGAGTATTGTTGTAAGGATTTACAATATATATTAATGATTTGGACGAGGGAATTTAATGCAACATCTACAAGTTTGCGGATGACATGAAGCTGGGGGGGGGGGGCAGTGTTAGCTGTGAGAAGGATGCTAGGAGGCTGCAAGGTGACTTGGATAGTTTGGGTGAGTGGGCAAATGCATGGCAGATGCAGTATAATGTGGATAAATGTGAGGTTATCCACTTTGGTGGCAAGAACAGAAAAGTAGGTTATTATCTGAATGGTGGCCGATTAGGAAAAGGGGAGATGCAACGAGACCAGGGTGTCATGGTACAACAATCATTGAAAGTAGGCATACATGTGCAGCAGGCAGTGAAGAAAGCGAATGGTATGTTAGCATTCATAGCAAAAGAATTTGAGTATAGGAGCAGGGAGGTTCTACTGCAGTTGTACAGGGCCTTGGTGAGACCACACCTGGAGTATTGCGTACAGTTTTGGTCTCCTAATCTGAGGAAAGACATTCTAGCCATAGAGGGAGTACAGAGAAAGCTCATCTGACTGATTCCTGGGATGGCAGGACTTTCATATGAAGAAAGACTGGATAGACTCGGCTTGTACTCGCTAGAATTTAGAAGATTGACGGGGGATCTTATAGAATCTTACAAAAATTCTTAAGGGGTTGGACAGGCTAGATGCAGGAAGATTGTTCCCGATGTTGGGGAAGTCCAGAACAAGGGGTCACAGTTTAAGGATAAGGGGGAAGTCTTGTAGAACAGAGATGAGAATTTTTTTTTTTGCACAGAGAGTAGTGAATGTTTATTGGCTATATTTAAGAGGGAGTTAGATGTGGCCCTTGTGGCTAAAGGGATCGGGGGTATGGAAAGAAGGCAGGTACAGGAGTTGGATGACTAGCCATGATCATATTGAATGGCTCAAAGGGCCAAATGGCCTACTCCTGCACCTATTTTCTATGTTGGCAATGTGGCCATTTTAACCCATGTGAGAAGGCTGTGGGTTAAATCCACAGTGAATGAAGCTGCATTCACAAATCTGTTGGACAATTCCAGGAATTTTGTTTAGAAGTTGGTGCCATCTATTGATATAATGACTACTATTCGCAATTGGACATTGCAGGTTCTACTGAACTTTGTTGTGATTTGTTAGTCATGAAAATATTAATCTTAATTGCTTCTGCTATTCAACATGAATATGTCATTAGATTAGCATATCCTGTTTGTATCCCTCTTGCTGCTTCTGGTATGTTCCTCCAGGTTTGGTTGTTTGTTTTGATGGTAATAGACGGTCTTTTCTTGGGGTATGATGTTGCAGATCATGTAAAACAATTCTGCTGATTGCCTGTAGATGAACACTTTTAAGCTGGTGTATCTGTTGATCCAAAGATCCCTACATTGAAACGGAGAGTATCCTCAGTGCAAAGATAGGGCTTGATCTCAAGTGGGCTGCGCTGTTTTCACTACCAATATGTATGGTCAGATAAATCTGCAGCAGGGATATTGGGGTGAGAATAACACAAAATGTCCTTCGGTATGTATTGTACACTGGGATTGTAACTGTAGAATAGTTGGTTTTCATTGTGTCACTATCACCGACTATCCCCTTTGTCTAAACAGCCTTTCCCCATGAATAATGCTGGAGTAATTGGAATGTGTAGGAAGGAACTGTAGATGCAGATAAACCGAAGATAGACACAAAAAGCTGGGGTAACTCAGTGGGTCAGACAGCATCTCTGGAGAAAAGAAATAGGTGATGTAGAGAGCCTACTTCAGAGTGAAGGATCTCGACTCGAAACATCACCTATTCCTTTTCTCCAGAGATGCTGTCTGGCCCGCTGAGTTACTCTAGCTTTTTGTCTAGATTTGTCTGATAGGAATGTTTGATTAGGAAAATCTTGATGGTTAGAGTTGATGAGATGGCATTCCACGATTAGCATAATATATCTGGCTGATCCACCTATTTTAATTGTACATGCAGTCAGGCGTTCCGACTGCCTAATTAAAATCCTTTTGTGGTGTTTGAGTCATTGTACACTAAAATCAAGTTGTTTTCTGCTCAAATATTGTGCTTTGTAGTTTGAAATATGGCAACTGCGGAAAGCCGTGGGAAATGGAGGATGTGTTTACTTGGCTGTGTAATTGGTTTAGGATGTCGCAATATCCCAAAGTTGCTTTGGACCCAAACCGGTTTTGCTTGTGTGGATTGACGGCGCTAACTTTATTTTCAACAGCACCGTATATGCAAAGTTCTTGTTATATGCTGCGTTAGTTGCAAAAGCTCCGCTATACAGTAATCTGTACCTCGCTTTTGCTCATACAGCCTCCTGATAACTTTATCTACCTTGCTTCCCAAAAATCCATCTAATGCTGCCTTAAAATATTCAGAATCTTCTCCACCACCCCAATGAGCAAGAGACTTTGGTGTATCTTATCAGATAAGACCTGCCTGTAGATTTCCCATGGTTCAGGACTTTGTGCAAGGGTGAACAAAAATGTTCAAATCTAAATTATTACAGTTAGCATGCCAGTAATGCATAACTTATTGAGCACTACACTTAGTTTGATGAATGATACGTACTTTTACTCCAGAGATCTGATTCTTTTCCTGGATTAGTTTTTTGCAAGGCAAATTAATCCTGGGGAAAAAAATATATATTTTGCTGCCTGGTTATCCAGTAATTGCAACATGGAAATCAGAATAATGGGATGCAGAACTAAGTTATCACATAATTTATGTCGGTAGACGTTGCTTGATGTGATGCTTATTTTCAGTGTTTTCTGTTATTTTAAACAATTATGCCATTTTGCAGCCTATTATAGACAGACAGTTTGATATTTCTTGACGGCAACATGGGTTTGGTTGTCCTTGGTCCAGTGATTGCGCAATGTACCTTGTGATGATTTCATTGTCCAGGATAAAAGGATGTGGAAAATGGAGTGAATAAATCTATGCATCTTTAGTTTTTAAGGAATCAAAACCTAGGGTTAGTCCAAAACATTGGTGCTGAGGTAAATGATCAGCATAATCTCATTGAGGGCTCTTCAGGTAGTTCAATGGCTTCTTCCCCTACTGATGTTTTTGTATATGTCATTGTGCAAAGTAAAGAGCGCTGATAAGATTAGTTTCTTAGCCCAAGTATTTTATACCTGAAGGAACACAATTTAATATGCCTTGTTTACGAACAAAATAATGCAAGAGCTTAACCAGTAAGGACTGGTGTGTAAATTTGACCACGTTAATCTATTGAAAACTTCAGACCGATTTTAAATCAAATTTTCCCTATTAGTTCTCTGCCCTATTCTAAAAGGCATTTGCTTGAGTATGTGTTTTTGGCATTGTGATCTTGTGGAACATGGCAAAGTGACTTGATTCATGAGGTTAGGTGGCAAATGGAGTTAGGCTGTTCAACCGTTTATTCTAGTGGCAATGGGGACACCATAAGGAATCAGAAGGACATCAGTCTTACGAAAGGTCTTGACCTGAAGCGTCACCCATTCCTTCCCTCCAGGAATGCTGTCTGTCCCGCTGAGTTACTCCAGCATTGGTGTAATCCAGCATCTGCAGTTCCTTCCTACACAGAAAAACATTGACTCTTCAACCAGCTAAATTATCAGGAACTTATTGCTCATCTGCAATTGCGACGGTGATATTGAACCACTTTGAATTGCTGAAGTCATTGCAGTGAAAGTATTCCCACAATATTATTGGTAGGGTGTTCTAAGATTTAGTAGGAATATATTTGTGTTAGAATAGTATATGACTTGAAGGATATCCATTAAATTATCTTTCTAGGTGGTAGTGGTCATATGTTTGGAAGCTGTTTTCAGAATAGCCTAGATGAGCAACCCCAATACATTTTTTATTTGACATGCACTGCATGGATGGTGTACAAGTGATGGATGGAGGGAAATTGGCAGTGACTCTTCAGGTTGCGACCCTTCTTCAGATGAGATGAATAAGGATTGCGCTAATAATTAGACACAAACATTTGTTCTGAATACATTTACACACTTACAGACTTTTAAATGGTACAATATAGGACATAAGGTAGAATTTGTTGACTGAGTGATTTTAAAGAGTGCTTGCATTGCATAATCAATATTTTTGTGTCACAGCCTGCTGCATGGTGGTAATTTTCTCCTTGTATATTCTAATATTTTGCTGATACTGTGACCTTATGTGACGCATCCAATTGGAAAAAAATATGAAAACAGTGGGTTAGTCTGATATCTCTTCTGTCTGACTATCACTGTCGAGTTCCATCTTCTATCACATTGTTTGTTCAAACTCTGGTATGATTTTGCTTTTTCCTGCCAGTTCATTAGGATTCATGTGTAAATTATCTAACCTGATTCACTCCAATCAAATCCTTGAGTATAATTCCACAGAGTATCGACTGCCTGACAGTGGTATCCTTTGGGGATCTCTCGGAATTAATACAAATACTCAAGGGGCTACAGATTACAACAAAGCCTTCATCTACCTAGCCTTCAAGGTGCTCATGCTTCATCTGCTCAAGCAGGATTAGAAAACAATCATAATATTCTGCAACAACTTGACATGTACTCTTTCTTTTCCCCCTCTCTTTGCACCTGCCCTATTTATCTTTGTTTGGCTTTGCCAATTTTACCGTTTTTTTTCTGCACAGCATTTTGTTACTACGTATTTGAATTTAATTTATTTGTCATTCAGACCTTTCGGTCTGAACGAAAGGATAGGAAGATTGTTGGTACTCCTCTTAAATGATGTTTCTTACAACATTGAATTTCAGGTACAAATGTTAATGATCTGCATGCTATTTTCTTTCAAAACATTACCAGGGTTTTTGTTGACTTCTGTGATGGGGGCAGAGCATGGGAAATGTTCTTGAAAGTTACAGATTTTTGTCTTCAAATTCTGGCTCTGTGCAGTGGAACCATCTGTATATTAATTGCACCCACAACTGCTATTTGGCATATTTTGATGATTAGCAGCTGATTCTCCAGCTGTATTTGGCAATGAAGGAATATTAAATCAATTTTATTAGGCATGCTAACTTTTGCCAGAGCATATTGTATTGCAGCTCCAATTACAGTTAAACCGCCAAACATAACCTTACATGAGGAAGAGCACATTCCATGCAAGATGAAATCATATGTCAAATGATTGTTTCACTTCCAATTGCACCTCAATCTTAAATTAGCAAATGTGCCCATGATAGAGCACTCCCAGTTGCTGACCATTTTAACTCCTCTTCCCGTTCCCATACTAACCTTCCTGTCCTCGACCGCCTCCACTGCCAGGATGAAGCCACACGCAGACTAGAGGAACAACAACTCGTATTCCACTAACAACCCAAAGGTAGAAAAATTAAATTCTCCAATTGTAGAAAACCTCCAACATCCCCATCGGTCTTTTCTTTCTTCCCTGCCCGTCCAACCCCACTGTGACTCTCCTATTGCCCCACCTCACACATTCCATCTCTGGCTTCACAATTCACAACTCTTTAATCCCTTTTTTTAACACCCGTTTTAACCTCTTGCCTTTGTTCCAACCAAAGGTAGGCTCAAAATGCTGAAGTAACTCAGCGGGTCAGGCAGCATCTCTGGAGAAAATGAATAGGTGACATTTCAGGTCATTAACCTTCTTTGGCCTGAAAGACAAGGGAGGGGGAAACTAGAGGTATGCAAAGGAACAGAACAAATCAGAGCTGACACTGATGGTGAAGGAGTCCACAATGGTGCATTGTTGGCTATGGAGGAGGTGATAACAAAGGGCTACGCACTGTAAAACTAGCAGGACAACTTGTGTGGGGAAGGGATGGAATGAAGGAATGCTAGGGTTACTTGAAATTAGAGAAATCAAATTCATACTGCTGGGTTGTAAGCTACCCAAGCGAAAGATGAGGTGTTGTTCCACCCATCTGCCTATCAAAAACTCCCCTCACCTGGGTTCACCTATTGCATGCCACGTTTTGTCCTGTGCTCCTCCCAGCTTTCTTTTTCCCCCCCCCCCCCCCCCCCCCCCCCCCCCCCCACCCGCAGTCAGTCTTAAGAGGATTCCCTACCCGAAACGTCACCTAGCCATTTTCTCCGGAGATGCTGTCTGACCCGTTGAGTTACTCCAATAAATATTGCCTCGTTAACATGCAACCAGGCTGTTACATTTGAAAGCAGTAATGAAAAAATATTTATAAACATTGCAGTGAATAAATGACAGGATTAGAGATCTTTGACAGAAATTAGTCATCAGATATGCTAATTTATTTTATTTTTGCACATATATACGTCCTATCTCAAATCATTTCTAGCACTTTGAAAAATATTTACACTGAATACATGTTGAAGTAAGAATTATCAGCAATTTTATACAATAGCAAAATAATCCAAGGTGCTACACTAGAATGCTATTAAGCAAGGTTTGACACTTAAATTACAAGCTTCAAAGGTCTCGATGGTAGTAGCATAGATAAAAATGTTCAGAAATTTACATGGCTTCCAGTATTGGCAATTGAAATGTAACGGCCTGAGGTGGAGCAGTTACATCTGAATGTGATCAAGATATCAGACTCCAATTTGGATTTCAGAGGTTGGAGATAATGGAAGGATTTGAAAACAAGAATGAGAATTTTAAAATAAAAAATGTTGCTTAACTGATAATTAATACAAGTTTGTGTGCATGGTCTTAATCGTGAAGTCCTTTGGTACTTGGTGTGAGTTAAACGTGGACAGCATGCTATGTTTACACAGAGTAGAACAAGGGAAGGTGGTTAAGATCAAGTTGGAAATACAAAGGAACATATGAGGGTTTCAGCTGCAGACAACTAGCGGTAGAGGCAGAGTTGTACACTGAAGGAGTGGGGGGGGGGGTGGAGAAATATGTGAGAGTCTAGGTTGGGGGGGCTGGACGAGTGTGGGGAAGAAAGGGGAGGTTGTGGGAGGTTACCAAAAATTGGAGAATCCTCCAAGTTAAGGGTGTAGCCATGGGCACTGGCCTGCATCCCATCTATGCGTGCCTTTTTGTCCATTCAAGTCAAGTCAAACTTATTTGTCACATACACATACAAGATGTGCAGTGAAATGAAGGTGCCAATGCCTGTGGATTATGCAAAAACAACAGAACAGAATAGAACAGAACCAGTATTTCCATTTAAAAAAATAAAATAATTTAAAAAAAGACTCAACACAACAGTAAATTAGTTCCTGGTGAGATAAGAATTTACAGTCCTGATGGCCTGTGGGAAGAAACTCCGTCTCATCCTCATGAACATTGAATTTTCTCAATTCTGTTAACCCTTGCTGTCTCCTCCCCTTCCCACCTCTCCCTCAGCCCTCGGGCCCTGGCATTCCCTCTATCTCTATCTCCCTCCCCCACCCTAGTCGCACTAGTTTTCATTTTCACACCACAAACAGCTTACAATGGCTTGTTCCCTTTATCATCGATACTTTTTTGCATATCTTTCATTCATTGTTCTTTATCTCTCCACATCACCGTCTATATCTCTTGCTTCCCTGATCCCTGACCAGTCTGAAGAAGGGTCACGACCCGAAACGTCGCCTATCTCCTTCGCTCCTTAGATGCTGCTGCACCTGCTGAGTTTCTCCAGCTTTTTGTGTAACACTCCGTCTCATCCTCTCTGTTTTCACAGTATGACAGTGGAGGCATTTGCCTGACCATATCAGCTGGAACAGTCCGTTGCTGGGGTGGTAGGGGTCCCTCATTGTGTTGCTGGTTTTGGATCTGCACCTCCTGGTGTATAGGTTTTGCAGGGGGGGGGTGAGTGTAGTTCCCGTAGTGCGTTCTGCCGAACGGACTACTCTCTGCGGAGCCTTCTTGTCCTGGGAAGAGCTGTTCCCAAACCAGATTGTGATGTTGCCGGACAAGATGCTTTCTGCAGCCCCAGAGTAGAAGCACTGACGGATCCTCAGAGAGACACTGAATTTCTTCAGCTGCTTGGGGTGGTAAAGGTGCTGCGGCGGTGTGTGTTGTCCATGTCAGATCCTCTGTGATGTCGACTCCCAGGTATTTAAAGCTGCTCACCCTATCCACAGTAGTCCCATTTATCTCCATTGGTGTCAAACAGTCCTTGTTTCGGGCATACACTGATCCCAACCCCAAACTATTTCTATGCTACATTGATGACTGAATTGGGACTGCCACCTGCACCGGTGCAGGACTCGTACACTTCATTAACTTCACCACTAACTTTACCCTGCCCTGGCCCGTCTCTGAGACGTTTCTTGAACTCTGTCTCCATCGCAGGGGACAGAATATTTCACCCCACCAGCCTCCGCACCCAACACACCATCCAGTCACAACCTCCCCTTTCCGCCTTCCACAGAGACTGCTCCTTCTGCAACCCCGTGGTTCACATCCCTACCCATCGAATTTACCCCTCCCCAGGTACTTTCCCCTGCAACCACAGGAGATGCAACATCCATCCCCATAACTCTTCCCACATCTCTATCCAGGGACTCCAGCAGTCCTTCCAGGTGAGACAGAGATTCACATGCACCACCTCCAACCTCATCTACTGCATCCGGTGTTCCTGATGTGGCCTCCTGTACATCGGTGAGACCAAGTGTGGACTTGGCAACCGTTTCACTGAACACATGCTCGGTCCGCCAAAGCCTACTGGATCTCCTGGTTGCTTACCATTTCAACTCCCCTTCTCATACCCGTGTTGGCCTTTCTGTCCTGGGCTTCCCCCATTGCCAGAGTGAAGCCACATGTAAACTGGAGGAATAGGATCTCATATTTCAGGCAGTCCTTGCTTTCTCCTTCCTTCCCCTCCCCTTCCCAGCTCTCCCACAGCCTACTGTCTCCGCCACTTCCTTTCTTTCCATCCCCCACCCCCCCCCCCCGACATCAGTCTGAAGAAGGGTCTCGACCCGAAACGTCGCCTATTCCTTCGCTCCATAGATGCTGCCTCACCTGCTGAGTTTCTCCAGCATTTTTGTCTACCTTTGATTTTTGCAGCATCTGCAGTTCTTTCTTAAACATCATATACTGCATGGTTAGTTTACAACCCCAATTTTCCAATGTTAAGGAACCTCCCACTAAACAACCCTCTCTCCCCCACCCCCCAAAAAATGTTTTAAAAGATTTTCCAGAATGGAAACTAACATGTTATAGTTAACAAAGTCGTGTCTCAATTCTGGCCATTGAAGACTTCTGTACTAAATTGATCTTTGAGGTTTCTTTGTATAATTTATAATTATTGTCAGCTCTTAGAGAAGGCCAGTTGTACGTGATCAGATTGCTTTCATTTTATAATGGTAATGTGGTTAAATTTGCTCAGCTGTGATATGAAGTATTTTTCAAATTAATCCAAAATACCATAAATCTTCTACCACTATTCTCCAACGTAGCTTGCTTTCCATGCAGAGATAATATCAATTTTGTGATGTTTCTTTTTTGTTCCCTCTAGCACAGACTAGAATTATATCCTTGACTGAAATCAAAGGCAGGTTAAAATTGCCGTTTTGTGGAGTGTCTGTGTTCACTTCACATCAGTGACCCTGAGCTTCCATTTGCCTGCCACTCTGACATGTATCCTTGGCTTTCTGCACTGTTGTAATGTTGCCCATCAGTAGCTTGACAAATAGCACGACATCTAGTCAATTGCCACCTTCAAATCTCATCAAGTGGTTGTTCTGGTATAATGTGATATTTGCATTCCTAATAAAACTGGTGTTGTAGAAAATTGTGCTAGAGGAACAATTGTCACTGGGGAGAAGTGTGCTATGGGTGAGGGAGCTCACAATAACGTTTTTTTCCCCTTGCTGAATTTTCAAAGCTAAAGGTCTTTTTAATAGCTTTGTTTATTTTTGTTACTGTTTTAAAAAAAAGGTTAACTAAACCTGGGTTTAGCGTGTGGTCTTGATTAAATAAAATAATTATGGAAATAGTTAATTTCCCCATGCAGAAATAGTTATTTATTGTTTCCTGCAACCAGTTTTCAAATGATTGTATGAATTTTGATGTCTGCATTCTGTGCCATATCTACTTCACATTCACCAAATCCCACCGCACTGAACCCCTTCAGGTCCAAAAATCCGATTATATTTTGTTCCTTTAAATATACTGAAAGTCTGAGCAGCTGCAGTCACTGAAGTGCTACTTGATTTGTTAAGCACATCCTAAATTTTACTTATTTGCAGCATCTCTGCAGTAATCTGCTTTTTATTCCTATTTGTATCATAGTTACATAGACCTTGTGTCCCACAAAATCTATGCTGCCTATCAACTGTCCTTTTGTATTAATCTGTAGCGGGACCAAACGTGGTGAGTAAACAGTTGTTTTATTCAGACATATTAGGCTCGAAATACCTTTTCGTTTGGTCCTCTAACATAATGAGTCGTAGCTGCTGCTGCTGAGCCAGGGTGTTTTCTCGAGCTCAGCTACCTGTCGACTCCTGATCTCCAGGTGAGATCTGCTTATGTAGCAGGACATTCCCCTTAACCCATGACATCACATGACAGTCCTCGTAACCACTAAAGAGGGTTCGACCGTAAGTGGTCTGACTATCGGCTGACGCCATAAATCTTGCATTGATCCTATTCGGTTTTATTCTTCACTCATTCTCACCAACCCGTCTCAGATTCTACCACTCATCTCCACACTTGGAACAATTTACATTGGCCTGTTAGCCTATAAAGTTACATTTCTTTGGAATATAGGGAAAAAACGGAATATCTGGAGGAAACCCATGATGTCAAATTATGTGCAAAATCAATACACCTGATGTAACGCCTAAGGTCAGGTTTGAACCAGGGTCTCTGTTGCTGTGAGGCAGCAGCTCTTTCACTTTATCGCCCCCTTGCCATTTTTCCTGCCATTATTCTACTAGTTACCCCTCAAAGTTTGAAACTATCTTTTGAATCTTTCCTCATTATTTTCTTATTCTTATGTTTTGAATGTGTGTGCGTGTGGTTTTCCAATGTTGCTGTAATTGTGTCATTAAATTGAGTGGTGCAACATTGATTTTAACCTCCAGTTTAGAATGTGCCTGCTCTTCAAGTTTGTTTTTGATTTGTGTTTTAGGTAGACATTGATCTATTAAGTTTCACACTCGGCAATACTCCTACATTCAAAAGATGGCAGCAAACAAGACCAAAGGCCAGAATTCCTTGGCACTGCACAAAGTCATTATGGTTGGGAGTGGCGGTGTGGGAAAATCTGCCCTAACACTGCAATTCATGTATGATGAGGTAAGAGTATTCTATTTTTTTCTGATGTCATTTTAAATTCTTGTACTGTCTTGACGGTTTGCCTTCTTTGAAGCTCAATGTCCTGCAATAAATATACAAGATGTTCTCACTAATAAAACCAGGGAACATTTAAAATGGCACAATTGTCAGAATAAAATTATTTTTTCTTACATATGTTCAAATATTCCTATTCACTGATTTTATTCAGGATGATTGGAATTGCTACATTAATCTGATTGATCTGGGCTAGAAGGAACTCCAATGAAGGTGTGTGTTTACATATCTCATATGATGGAACAATTGCACTAGAATAATTAAATAACCAGACCTCTTTTCTAGTTTGTTAGGACCTCGGCTCTGTTCCATATATTTTCATTCTTGGGTGGTGGTGGGAAAGGGAGGAGGAGGAGGAGGAAGGTGGTGGCTGTTGGATTATTGGTAATTCCTAATTGTCCTCAGAAATGTTCTATACAACATGACAAAAGCCACAGTGGGTGAAAGATATATTCAGTAATGCTGCTGTTGGTTTCTTGATACAAACTGAGTGACTGGGTAAGGCACTTGAGCGTAGCCAGAGATAACTGTATTGGTTTGGGGTTGGAGGAAACTGTTTAAGGTTAAATGGATTTTCTGTAAAATATATAGATTATCTGTGTAAAATATATTGGTCAACCGATTGAGTTATTTGGTCGATCCAACAGCATTGTAGTAATTTACACTGTTTTGCAATAATCATAATTCAATTAATTCAGTTTTTCAACTGTGGGATTAGAGTTATTTCCATTCCCAGCTATTTTCTCATTTCCATTGTTTAATATTTGCATAAAATTAAAGCCAGAGTTTTTAGAAGAGGAATTTCACTTCTGCATGAAAGGATGAAAATCTGGAATTGCCTTCCTATTAAATTGCAGTATGTTTCTTTGTTTGTTAATTCAGTGATTGGCATGTTTTAGTTTACCAAAAATATTAAGAGGTATTGAGAAAAGACTATTTGGATGTAGTTCACATGTTAATCACTTTTTCATTGTAAGCATAATTGGCTTGAGGATCTTTTTGCCTTTCCTCTGATATAGGTAAACAGTCTGTCTGTTCCCACCTTCTCTGTTGTTTTATAGTACGTGTTAAATGTATTGTTTTATTGTTCTTTAGCTGGTGTTATGTGGGGGGGAACCTTTTTAAATCTCTTACCTCAATGGAGATGCGATTTTTTTTTTTCCCGTATTGTATCTGTGTTTTAAATCACTTTGCAGAAGAGTCTCAGTACATGATTAGACAATCTTCTTCAATATCCATTTTCATCTATGTCTAGTTTATGTTTCTTCCTTGAACTTTACATTTTAAAAAATGTATATATGATGTAATGCATAAAAGCACATGCTGGATTTCAAGTAGCAAAGTCAGATTTCAAGTAGCCAAAGTTGGCGAAAACTGAATTCTAAAATGCTGATTTCTTCCTGTTTTCCCCTCAAACTTCAGTTTTACTTACAGCAAAATTAGTGTCCTGAACCACAAAACCTGTATTGAATCAATGTTTCTAACATTTGTTTTAGTTTGTTGAAGATTATGAGCCTACAAAAGCAGACAGTTACCGGAAGAAAGTGGTGCTGGATACTGAAGATGTCCAGATAGATATCCTGGATACTGCAGGTCAAGAAGATTATGCTGCAATCAGGGATAATTATTTTCGCAGCGGTGAAGGCTTCCTCTGTGTCTTCTCCATCACTGAGCAAGAATCTTTTGCAGCTACTGCTGATTTCAGGTACATTTTAAAAATCCTTCAGAATGAACATGTTTTTAGTTAGTTTAGAGATACAGCGCGGAAACAGGCCTATCGGCCCACCGAGTCCGCACCGACCAGCGATCCCCGCACTTTACCACTATCCTACGCACACTAGGGACAATTTTACATTTATACCAAACCAATTAACCTATGAACCTGTACGTCTTTGGAGTGTGGGAGAAAACCCACGCAATCATGGAGAGAATGTAAAAAATTCCTACAGATAGTACCTGTAGTCAGATCGAACCCGGGTCTCTGGCACTATAAGGCAGCAACTCTACCGCTACACCACTGTACCTCCTCAACCAATGCTATTGTATTTTGTGTTTTTACTGTGTAGAATTAAGATGTTTACATGCTAAGGGATTAGCTAGAACAAGGAAAGCAATATTCTAAGTTTGGGTGATAGTCAATTATTGTTTCCAACAAGCAAAATTTGACCGTTTAGATTATTTCAGATATTTGATTATCTTTTAGTGTGTTATGAGCCCCAAGTTAAAATGTAACTGTAATTTTTACAGAACATTTTCCATTAAATGCTCTATTTAACATGCAGATTTGTAATAGTGGCCTTATCACATTTTCACATAAAAGATATAGAAACAAAGAACTGCAGATGCTGGTTAATACGCAAAAGGACACAAAGTGCTGGAGTAACTCAGCAGGTCAGGCAGCATCTCTGGAGAACATGGATAGGTGACGTTTCGGGTCAAGACCCTTCAAACTGGAGTTGGTAGCGGAGAGGAAAGCTGGAAAATGGTTGGAGGTTACCTAAAATAGGAAAATTAAACGTCCAAACCAATGGGTTATAAGCTATTAGGGTTGGGTTGTAAGCCACTCCCCATTCCTGCTACTTTCCTCTCCCAAATTCACAATCTGCAACTCTTCAAACTTATCTCACTTCAATTGTTCTTATGTCTGGCCTTTGTTCAGACCATCTGCCTGTCAAAAAATCTCCCTTGCCCGTGCTGTTCTATTACCTGTTATGCTTTGTCCTGCCTCTCCACATTTTTCCAGTTTTCTTCTCCTCACCCCCTAAATCAGTCTGAAAAGAGTCTCAACCAGAAACGTCAGATATCCATGTTCCCCATAGATCCTGCCTGACCTGCTGAAATACTCCAGCCATTTGTCTTTTTCACGTGAAAGATGTTGTCTGGTTAATTTTAGTTTATAATAGTATGCTTCTATGGATTAATATGAAACAGAATTTAAAAGACTGATTTGGGGTTTGCCTTCTCCAGGGAACAGATTCTACGGGTAAAGGAGGATGAGAATGTTCCCTTTCTGCTAATTGGTAATAAATCAGATTTGGAAGACAAACGACAAGTGTCTGCGGATGAGGCCAAGAGCAGAGCTGAACAATGGAATGTGAATTACGTAGAAACATCTGCAAAAACAAGAGCCCATGTTGATAAGGTGCGCTCAGTGAAATTTCTTAGGAAAATATAGATGCTGGAAATCTGAAATAAAAAACATTTTTAGAAATATTCAGCACATGCATCATCAACCATGAAACTTAGGCTGTGGGCCGAACATCAAAAATGTGTCCTGAAATCAACTTTCGGGATCCATGAATTTTGCACCGATTTAGATGAAATATAATTGAGAAGGAAGTCATAACTCGTCAGTGCCAAAAGTTGCACATTAATTAATTAAACTAATTAGAAAAGGTTAGCATGACCTTTATTCCTTGGAAACCTTGTTATTGTTTTGATGTAATGAGGAAGCAGCCATGATCCCAGGGTCCTCATTGCCTAGCGACCATAGAACAAAACACGGGATTGGTTAATTTGCGTCCGACCTCAATGTCAAACGTGCATTGATTGCACAATTACTACTCGGAAATGTGGATTTTTTTGTCATATTTTAAAAGGTTTTGTCTTGATGAGTTTCAGGTATGATTTATATAATATTGTTACACAATATGTTAAAAAATACAGGTAGATACGTGATTTGGGTCACGAACTTGAACGAAAAAGCTCCTTGGCCTACAGTCTAACTAGTTTCAGGCTGATGACTTTAAAATGGCAATTTCTTTTAACAGATGGAACATAGAACAGCGCAGGAACATGCTTTTTGGCGTACAATGTCTATGCAGAACATGGTGCTGGGTTCATATAATCTGCCTGCATGTGAATCGTATTCCTTCATTCCCTACATATCCTTGTACCTGCCTAAAAATCTCTTAAATGCCACTCTCATAAACAGCCTCCACACCCAGCACTAGCAGCAATTGCCATGCACATAGCATTGAAACAGGCCCTTAAGCCCAACGCGCCCACACAGGCCAATGTGTCCCATCTACACTACTCCCGCCTGCCTGCATTTGGCCCATATCTGAACCTGTCCTATACATGTACCTGTCCAAATGTTTCTTGAAAGTTGTGATAGTACCTGCCTCAACTACCTCCACTGGCAGCCGGTCCATACACCTACCATCATTTGCGTGAAAAAGCTACCCCTCGGGTTCCTTGTTTAGTTTAGAGATACAGCTTGGAAACAGCCACTTCAGCCCACCATGTTGGAGCTGAGCAGCGATCCCTGCACATCAACACTTTCCTACAGAGGAGGGACAATTTTAAATTTATACCAAGCCAATTAACCCACAAACCTGTGTATCTGCAGAGTGTGGGAGGAAACTGACGATCACTGGGAGAACGTACAAACTCTAACCCGGGTCTCTGGCGCTGTACAACTCTACTGCGCCCACTGTTCTTATTGAATCCTTCCCTCCTCACCTTAAACCTAAGTCTACTAGTTCTCAAGTCTCCTACTCTGGGCGAGATACCCTCCGTGTCCACCCGATCTATTCCTCTCATGATTTTGAACACTTCTATAAGATCACCCCTCATCCTCCTGCGCTCGAAGGAATAGTCTTAGCCTGCTCAACCTCTCCCTATAACTCAGGCCCTTGAGTCCTGGCAACATTCTTGTAAATCTTCTCTGCACCCTTTCCAGCTTGACAACATCTTTCCCGTAACATGGTTCCCAAAACTAAACACAATACTCTATAAATGCGGCCTCACCAATGTCCTATACAACTGTAACATGACCTCCCAACTTCTATACTCGAATCTCTGATTGATGGCCAATGTGCCAAAAGCCTTTTTGACCACCCTATCTACCTGAGATGCCACTTTCAATTATATGTACCTGTACTCCTAGATCCATCTGCTCTACAACGCTGCATAAAACCCTACCGTTCACCATGTAGGTTTGCCCATTTAGTGGACCCAAAATCCAACACCTCATATTTCACTGCATTAAGTTCCATCAACCATTCCTCAGCCCACCTGGCCAACCGATCAAGATCCTGCTGTAATTTTTGACAACCATCCACATTTTCTACAATAACATCCACATTTGCATCATCTGCAAATTTGCTGATCTTGTCTTGTATGTTCTCATCCAAATCATTGATATGGCTGACAAACTGCGATGGACCCAGCAACAAACCCTGAGGCACACTGCTAGTCACAGGCCTCCAGTCCATTCAGCTATCTCTCCTTGAATCCGATGGGATCCAACCTAACAGAGCAGCCTGCCATGAGGAATCTTTTCAAACGGCGTACTATAATCCATGCATACAACGTCTAGCTCTGACTTCATCTACCTTTTTGATCACATCCTCAAAAACCTTGACTCAGATTTGTGAGACACGACCTCCCATGTACAAAACCATGTTGACTATCCCTAATCAGCCCTTATCCATCCAAGTGCATGTGTATCCTATCCCTCAGAATACTGTAGTACCATTCTGACCACATGTTAAGATCACTGGCCAGTAGAAATTCTTTAGATTTGAAGACCCTGTTGGCCTAGTTCTGTAGTTTTGTTTGGCTGAAGAAAGAAGGGAAGAACAGTCCGAGTGTTGAATGGGTCATGATAGGAAGAATTCCTTCATTTTTTGCTATTGTGACCTTGCAGGCACGGAAATCGCTATCTAAACATGGGGGCAATTTCTTTTCTTATCTCTTCCATGTTGTGTATAAACTTCTTACTTCAAGTTATTTCTTTCCTTTAAGATTTTTTTTGACTTGATGAGGGAAATAAGAGCAAGAAAAATGGAAGACAGCAAGGAGAAGAATGGAAAGAAGAAAAGGAAAAGCATAGCTAAAAGAATCCGGGAAAGGTGCTGCATATTATAAACTTGGCAGACTAAACTACGAGTCCAAGCGTACTACGTATCTCATTTCATTTGCTGTTATGTCAGTGATTGAAGGAACACTGTGACTTGCATATGCAGCTTTCGGAAAATATGAATTGGAGCCAACATCACGACAAAGGATCAGGAGGTTTAATGTCAATCCAAAGTGCTTTTGTGCTGTCACTTGCTTTGGGTTTATCGTTTTACATTGGAAGGTTATTTAAATGGATCTTCTGGGAAAGGTTAATCGGTTCAGTCAATTAAATTACAAAATGAAGAGGTAACTCATTTCTCTCTCAAAGTAATGCATTTTGTTAAATCATTTTGAGCCCGAGCTATTTAACTTTGCAGATTCTCTATAATATTTCTTTTGTTACCTTAGTACAACTATTTAATGTGCTTGTATTTTGGAGATAAATATTTGGTATTAAGTGGAGCTTGCTCTTGCCAAATTTGTGTGCTTTTTAAAAAAAACTGCCTATCTACAAGTTCAGTTAGTAATGCTCGTTTTTCACCTTGGAATTTTTTATAAAATGCACTTCCATCAAGAATGATCTTAAGCTGTTGCTAACTGAGACAAAACTTGGTGCATTCTGGTTTAGAAAGTGTCACTAAGGATTAAATAGATTAAACTGTGAAACAGTGAATCTCAAAAAAAGATTAGGATGAGTTATTGGCAGCTTACCTGTGGACATTTTGCATCATTTTGACCTTTTGAATGTGCTGATAACCCATTAAGGCTTTTAATTTGGAGCTCTGTGTTTCTGATGATGCAGGTTACAAACCAAAATTATGCCTCTTTTAGTGTGCACACAACTATTTTTAAATCTTTCTTTTGACATTTGACACAGTGAAATTAATAGGAAAAATTTGCACATGCACGTTTACCGCTGTTTTCTTTTGCAGTATTGTATACCAGTTTGTTTTGTGAGATGTCAGGAGTTCATGGAATTTTTAAATCATTGGGACTCAATAACAAAATATAGTACATATTTTCTAAGTCTTTTTGATGTGGTATAAGTAAGTACAAGAGGATTTGCTGTTGAACTCTACTATTTTGTTAGTGGGTCAGTTGAAAATATTTTACATGACTAAGTATTGTGTTCCTAAAACGGACTACATTTTGTTTTGCTTTGAGCAAATTTAAGATCTGACTTTGTGTTTTGATGTTGACACTAAAAATCGAGAGCTATGTTGCAAGTGCTTGAGCGTGAATTACGATCTCCAGTTTTAAAACGACAAGTAATGTATTATATCGCCACCACTGAATTGATGCGCTTTTCACTTTGGGTTAACAATGGGGCTTGGTCATACTAAATTTTAATTTTGGTTCTTTGCTTGAATATGGGCTTGGTTTGTTTTTGCTTTGCTAACTTGTACAAGATAAACTTTCAAGATATTTTAACTTAACCTGCCCACCCAGAAAGCCACTGAACATGTATTCATCAGCAGATGAACAGCTGTTTTTTTTTTTTTTTCCCCAGTGCACCTATGTAAAGACATTTAAGAGTATTTTATGATTGGGTGCAACATTCTGTCTTCCAAGATGTGCATTTCCCATTTGGCAAGATGGTTCAAGTGTAAAATTTAGAATGCCTGAAGAATGCCTCTCACAATATGGGACTGTTAGGATGATTTCAGTGAGCATGAGTTGCTGGGTTTGCTTAAGTCTCAGGTCAATAAACTGGGACGCTATTCAGGTTTGGTGTTTATTTAACTTGCTAGAATTGCATGTAAATAGATTTCACTTTGTCATATCAGAGTAATTGGAAGTGGAAATCTGAAGCAAAGTTTTGGTTTTTCAAATGATTCACTAATGCACAATAATCAAGCTGGGCTGTACTGTAGCAAAGCAATGTAAAACTTGTAAATATAAACTTATCTGAATATGCCTTAAATTAAAACTTTTACAGGTGACATCCAATATGAATGTGGTAAATGAATTATGCAGACGGAATCTGCTAAAAAGAACTTCGGTCCTGTAAAATAGTGCCATACTTTTGGTCCTAATGGTCTAGAACACAATACAATTAAATGATGCATTTTAGTTCCAATAACAGTTATGCAATTTCTGTAGAAATATGTGTTGTCCGTTTTACAGCCTCCAGCCCTGCAGAGAACCTGAAGAAATTGTAGAAGAATTATATGTTTGGTTTGAAACCACATCCATTCCAATTTACTCACTTTCATTTGGCAGAGGTTAAGACTAAATTTAACAAAGCTGCAAATGAAGTCTTCAAAGTTCAACGAGAAACGTGAGGACAATGTCACTAAATCTGGAGTGCTGATAATTTAGAATGTATACTCTACTGAATATGATTTAGTCTTTTAGATGTACCATTTGCCTTTGTCACATGTATATTCAATGTGTTTTTCACACTAGGGGTTTATTTGTATTGTATAGAATTGGGGGATACAGTGATCAATTGTTGCAAAATATATAAGCCTTGTTTAGACTTTAGTTTGGACACTTTTTTTCTACTTGTGCATTGCATAGCCGTGAAATTTGTATGGCAGTGTGAATTTGAATCTAACCACTAACCTGAAGCTCACGATAAATGTGAAGCTTGGCTGTTATGGTGTAATGAAGCTGAAAAACACGGTTAGGTGTTGAAAGCTGATGCCCTTGCCCGACGACAATTTTAATTGTATGTTGAACCACCAGAAATAAAATAATGTTTTTACAGCCTCTTGTATTTATTATGCAGCATCACTTTGGTTGCTAATGATATATTTTAATGTTCTGCAAAATGTTGTGCCAAGAAATGTAACTTTAACCACAATTCCATTCCCTTACATGAAATCATGTTATTATCATGAGAGGTAACATAACATCAAATCTAATCAACCTTTATTGTCATCTTGCAAAGCAGCAGTTGTACAGTGCAAAATGAGAAGACGTTTCCCAGGGAATACCAGAGCATCGCACACAAAACTTAAATATTTCACACATAAATAAAAACAACCCAGTCCCTGATAAAAACAGTAGGAATAGTTTTTAAAAAAGTGCAGATAAAAAACAACGACAATAAAATACAAGTGAAAACAGTCATAAATTATCCACGGCTGCTGATTTAGGTGGCCAGTGCCAGAGTTTGTTATTAAAGTGTCAGTGGGAAAAAAGCAGGTGGAGTGACTGTTTAGCAGCCTCACAGCCTGTGGAAGGAAGCTGCTTAGCAGTCTGGTTGTCCGGGATTTGATGCTGCAGTATCTCTTGCCTGATGGCAGGAGATCCAGGTGTGTGTGCAGGGGGTGCAGTGTGTCCTTTGCAATGCTCGGTGTTTTTTTCAGGCAGCGGCTCTGAATCAGGACACTGAATCTGAAGCAAGTGCTAACAAGCAAATAGCAGCATTGACAACATAGCATTGTGATAATTAGAGGAAGTCTCTGATGTTAAGAAGGAATGTACGACACAAAGCTGGGTGGCAGTGTGAACTGTGAGGAGGATGCCATGAGAATGAAGGGTGACTTGGACAGGTTGGGGGAGTGGGCAGATGCATGGCAGATGAAGTTTAATGTGGATAAATGTGAGGTTATCCACTTCGGGGTAGCAAAAACAGGAAGGCAGATTACTATCTAAATGGCGTCAAGTTGGGAATGGGGAAGTACAACGGGATCTGGGGGTCCTTGTACATCAGTCTATGAAAGTAAGCATGCAGGTACAGCAGGCAGTGAAGAAAGCAAATGGCATGTTGGCCTTTATAACAAGAGGAATCGAATATAGGAGCAAAGAGGTCTTTGAGCAGTTGTACAGAGCCCTAGTGAGACCACACCTGGAGTATTGTGTGCAGTTTTGGTCCCCTAATTTGAGTAAGGACATTCTTGCTATTGAGGGAGGTTTACACGGTTAATTCCCGAGATGGTGGGACTGTCATATGCTGAGAGAATGGAGCAGCTGGGCTTGTACACTCTGGAGTTTGGGATGAGAGGGATCTCATTGAAACATATAAGATTGTTAAGGGTTTGGACACGCTAGAGGCAGGAAATATGTTCCCGATGTTGGGGGAGTCCAGAACCAGGGGCCACAGTTTAAGAATAAGGAGTAAGCCATTTAGAACGGAGACGGGGAAACAATTTTTCTCATAGAGAGTGGTGAGTCTGGAATTCTCTGCCTCAAAGGACGGTGGAGGCAGGTTCTCTGGATAGTTTCAAGAGAGAACTAGATAGGGCTCTTAAAAATATGGGGAGAAGGCAGGAACGGGGTACTGATTGGGGATGATTAGCCATGATCACATTGAATGACGGTGCTGACTCGAAGGGCTGAATGGCCTACTCCTGCACCTATTGTATGAGGAATCATTTGTGTTTGGATAGAATGATTTGAGAAAAACAAAATTACTGGATGAACTCAGTGGATATCCTGTGGAGGGAATGGACAGATGGCATATCTGGTCAAGACTGTTAAGACTTAATTGAGTTTGGGGGGGGGGGGGGAGAAAGCTTTGTATTTAGTTTTAGTCAAAAGCTGTCCAATGGTGACAAATTCCCAGACTTCAAGCTTTGAAGGCTTCCTAAGAACAATGCAAGAGTAAATCCTCGAGACCCTGTGGGAATTGTCCCCAGGTGCAGTTCCTTAAGGACCACATTCGGGAACTGGAGCAGCAACTGGATGACCTCAGGATCATCTGGGAAAATTAAAGCTTCTTGGATAGGACGTATAGCAAGGTTGTCACACTGAAGGTCTAGCGAGAGAGAAGGAAGTTGACTACGAGGAAGGGAATTAGACATGGCGTACAAATGATCTCATTGACCATACTCTTCAAAACAGGTACACCATATTGGGTGCTATTGAGCAGGACAACAACAAGGCTGAGCAGCAGAGACAGGCAGGTCAGTGACACCAACCCAGCATGGAAGGGCGACATCAGGCAGAACCATAGTGGCAGGCGACTATAGTTTGGAGTGCAGACAGGAGATTCTGCAGCAGCAGCCGAGACTCTAGGTTGGCGTGCTGTCTCCATAGTACCAGGGTCCAGGATGTCTCTGAGTGGCTGCATGACATCTTCAAGGGGGAGGGGAAGCAGCTGGAAGTTGGACTCCTAGTGGCAGCATGCTGTAAAGGTAACTTTGTTTGCTCCCTTAACTTTTAACTTCTTGCTTACCACTCTTTCATTGTTACTTGTCATTACTTGATTTCAAGACACGGTCTAACCTTTTTTAAAGTGTTGACTCTGGTATCTTAGAAGCAATATCGAAAATGAACACAAGATTTTGCAGTTTGGAAGAAATGATTAAAAGGAATTTCGAGCAAATTAAAGGAAGTTCAAGACAAGCTGATTATGTTACTAGATGAATCTCGTGAACAGAAGGAACAAATTGATAACTTGCGAACCTTGGGTCAGGAAAGAGATTTGAAGATTGAAATACTGGAACAGAAAATGAATGAAAATACTCGGGCACTCGAGCAATACAAGACTAAAAATATGGATCTGGAAAACAGAAGCCGTCGACTGAATCTGCAAATTGTTGGTTTGCTGAAGGTCAAGAAGGGGATAATGTTATAAAATATGCCTCTAAAATGATAAAGGAGACTTTCAACATCGAGCACTATGAAAATCTTCCAATTTTGGATAATGCACACAGGATCGGGAAGAAACCTGGTCTCCAAGATAAACCGAGACATTTGATCGTTCGGTTTCACTTTCTGCAGATGAAGGAGAATATCCTCCGAGCAGCAAAAAAGTTGGGCATGGTTGAACATGGAGGATGCAAGTTTCGGTTTGTCCCTGATTACAGCCGTGAGTTTATGGGATTAAGAATGCCTTTCCACAATGTAATGTCTGAGTTTAAGAAACAGCTGCGCCTGCCTTGCTTTATCCAGCTAGACTGCGTATACGACTCCTTAATTATAATACCGATGTTTTAGCAATCCACAAGAAGCTTCCAGCTTTCTGGAGGCTTGGGCTGAAGCCGCGACAGGGAGTTATTGATAGCTGACTAAGTTACAATTGGAGATTTATTGTTCCTATTTTGACAATATATCGTTCTGTAAATGATTAAGAATTTAATTGGATGAGTTCTTCTCTCGTGTGGCGTGCACTGCCTAAAGTCGTTGGACAACTTATTGGATGAGTTATTCTCTAATTACTTTGTAGAATTTTAGTATGATGGTATCAAACCATAACATTTCCGTTCTCAAAGATACTGTAAATTTAATGTATTATATTAACTTTTAAAATCTTCTTTATAAGCTCGTCTACTTTTAAAATGTCCATCAAAGGATTCCCCCCCGTCTTTAGACAAACAAAGTGAAGCAGTTCTTGTTTTTCATAGTTTGCACGTATTTTGACCTTGGATAAACAAAATGAAATAGCTCTTGTTTTTCACAGTTAGCATGCACTTTTTAACCATAACATTAATTTGTTTTGGCTATTGAGTGGTAAATATGCCTTTTTATGTTGGGAGCTGTCATTAGGATAGATGGGGGTAGAGGAGGGACTAGGTAGCGTACTGACTGCCAACTGGTCAGTTTCGGGCTTTGCATGGGTGGGGGCGGTCTTTTCCTTTTAGTTTAGTTTTTTTCTATCTGGGCAGAATTTGAACTACAAAAATGTCTGCAATGTTGTCACTTCTGGCTCCACCTTAGATTCTTCTCCTTCCAGTATCATGAACTGCTATGGCCTACGAAATTAACCCTTTACATTCCACATGATTTTCACAAACAATATGGAGAAAGTTATTAATTCCCTTTCATGGAATGTGAATAGTCTGAACCATCCCATTAAGATAAAAAAATGTCTTAAAGTTCTTCGTAGACAAATGCTCATTTTATCTTTGTTCAAGAAACTCATTAAAAAAGTTACTTTTTATAACAATCAAACAGGTTCGCTTCTTAATAAACAGACAACTCAAAATACGATTGGTAGACCAGAACAAAACTTTACTCATTATCAGCCGATGGAAGTGGCAGGAAAACCCAGCCAAGGGAGCAACACAGACCCTTGGCTGTCCTCTCTCCACTTCCCCGAACAACAGAATTACATTGTATTATAGTGTTTTTTTTTTGTCACCTTAGCACATTCCACAAACATTAGTCATGGTCAGAGGTACAGAAAATAAAGGTTACTACAGGATGTGTCACATCAAAGGCATCGGACATTTGGTACAAGATATCTTACATATTAAAGACATCGGCCATTTGTCAATACCCTTTAGTGGGATCAATCTGGCTCCCTCTCTCGTCACTTGCACCCCTCAAAGGTATCGGACATTTGGTGCAAGGTATTTTACATATTAAAGGCATCGGCCATTTGTCAATACCTCTTAGTGAGATCAATCTGGCTTCCTCTCTCGTCAAATGGGAGACAAATGTTATAGTCATTCATTATCTCAATACACAGCAACCTGAGCCAAGCCTAGACTTGCCTTTCAGTGTTAATCTACCGGAGAAAAGCCTGATTTTAGACTAAATATAAGCTGTAAGCTGGCCCAGGAATAAATTTAATATTGTCTTATTTTTCACATAATTCAGCCTTATCATTTCATCCTTTTATCAACATTTTGATAACAACTACAGTCCTTGCCGAGTACATACGCAAGACCATAAGCATCTCATCAGACAAATTAATAATACAACTAGAAATATGATCAATTCATAGTGGACAATAGTTCCCCAAGTCCCTCCAAACAATAGTTCCCCAAGTCCCTTCCAACCTCCCCCGGAGCTATAATCATAGAATTCAACTCCTACCTTCCTTATTTTAGCTACTTCCATTCTGATATGGGCAACCAAGTTGGTAATGTTAGAGGAAGCATTGGGAAAAAAAGTGCAACATTCTCAACCTATTATTGCACATGTCCCTCCTTTTTCTGCTAGGATAAAATCTAAGGCCATTTGTTTTGTAATATGACAGTTCTCATGGCTACCATCTCAGCTGTTACCCCTTCTCTTTCCTCCTGGGTCGCACTCAAGGAGACGGCAGAGGCATTAGCAAGTGTCTTTAAAGTGGAGGCCATATTAATTAGTTCCCGTGACACTGTTATACTACCATAGGACGGGAAAAGGATCATACAAATTGCTCAGCCTTCATTAGGCTTCGCTTGGAACTCCCCGTGTTTACCAGAATCCTGGTTACCAGGAATTAACAAGAAAAATATTAAAGTTGCCATGTTTTATTAGCTCTGACATTCCCCAGGGAGACTGATGCTCTGTCGGGTCACTTATGTAGTCATTGCAGTGGGAGGACTGAGGTAAAGTATTTTTGTTGAAGCGAGAGAGTTAAGTTTGAAAAACCCGTACGCTGTGATTGGACATTGATCCAGATCGTGAGTAGTCAGACTCCTCGTGACTTTTCAGTCTCCCTACCCTATCCTCATTTCTCCACCGAATTTTCCTTCATCCCCAAATTTTTTATAACATCGGAGGCTTGGCGATCGTTTCGCCGAACACCTCCGCTCGGTCCGCAAAAACCAACCCGACCTTCTGGTGGCTCAGCACTTCAACTCCCCCTCCCATTCCGTATCCGACCTCTCGGTCCTGGGCCTCCTCCATGGCCAGAGTGAGCAACACCGCAAGTTGGAGGAACAGCACCTCATATTCCGCTTGGGGAGTCTGCATCCTTTGGGCTAGAACATTGAATTTTCTCAATTCTGTTAACCCTTGCTGTCTCCTCCCCTTCCCACCTCTCCCTCAGCCCTCGCGCCCTGGCACTCCCTCTATCTCTATCTCCCTCCCCCACCCTAGTCGCACTAGCTTCTCATTTTCACACCACAAACAGCTTACAATGGCTTGTTCCCTTTATCATCGATACTTTTTTGCATATCTTTCATTCATTGTTCTTTATCTCTCCACATCACCGTCTATATCTCTCGTTTCCCTGATCACTGACCAGTCTGAAGAAGGGTCTCGACCCGAAACGTCGCCTATCTCCTTCGCTCCTTAGATGCTGCTGCACCCGCTGAGTTTCTCCAGCTTTTTGTGTAACCCCCCTTTTTTATAACATAGTTGCTTGTCAGAAAAAGTGTTCCCCCGGGGTAATTTTGTTTTGCGCAATATTTCCCCCTTTTTTTTTTTAAACTTGTCACTTCATTTTGCCACCCAATCCTTTGCTTTTTTTTCTCTTTTCTGTCTGTCCACCAACTGCAACAGTTTCCAACCTTTTCAACTCTATTTCTGCCTTATCATTCCCTGCTGGGTAAGGGAGTGAATGTATATTAGTAAGACAGGTAAAAATGCATCAGATACACAAACTTGTCGAAGCGGGGTGAGCTGAATCAATGGCACAGCCCTCTCGTTTCCATAGTTGTTTTTGGAATGAGAGGCGTCCCTCTGTAATGTACTTACCTCCTTCATGTTTGGCAGTACCGTTCTATTTGCTAGCATCTGTTTACCTGCTGTCACTACGCATTTGGACGTACAGGCTGCTTATTTGACTATTCTATTGGCAAATGCATTGCCTTTGGTTATAGGGTCCCCAGCACCAGTGTGGACAGCACATTTAATAATGGCCAGCTGTTCTGGGAGCATCAATGCTTTAACCAAGTTACGCACAGAAAGGCATTCCCGTGCTCCCAATTCTGGGGAGCTTTGTACACGGAACTTCGAGGTATAGTTATGTTACTGAGATGTTATTGAGGGAGCTGCCACAGGTAAGGATGCCATTGCTACTGGTAGGACATAGTGAGATGGACATCTCCCAGGATGATCTAAATCCTCATCTTCACTACCAAACAGGATCGTCGTGCCAGACATGAAGTCTCCTCTGGAGGATTTATCAGTACTGGTTTATTTTAACTAACCATCACCTGTTTCTCACCTCCAGCCAGTCTTTTAATTATTTTCTCTTGTTCCTCTGCCCACTGGCATTCTAGATGCAATACATTCCATCCTTTCCTAGTGCTATCCTTGTTTCTTAACTATCCCTTTCTTACATGCAGTATCCATCCAGCTTCGATCTCTATTCTTCTCATGCTTCTTCTCTACTTCCGCTTACCATGCCTTAATTCCTTTCTTACATTTCTTTCCTGCCTTCCTTTCCCATATAATTGTCTCTACATACCATGTTCCCCCTTCCGGCCAGGATTCATCCCCTATCATTATTAAAGAAGAAAAAATAAGGGGAGGGTATCTCCAAATTTAACAAGACATAAGATATTAATTATTAGTAATATTAATTAGCAATAGTGAACAATCTTGGTTAATAATAATCATAGTGATAATAAAACCGCGTTATGATTTTAGTATGTGTGTTATTTGTTTATGTTAGTTATATATTATGACTAATTGTCAATGTTCAGCAAGCATCTTCCAATCCAGAAAAACGCTTCATTCCATACGACATTGTCCCGTTCCTTCTAGTTCCTTCTAATTCCATATTGTCGTATGAAGTCTCACAGAATGTTAAGAGACCATACTAGGTCTCTAAAAGTAGTAAAAGACAGTATGTTTGCTTGTAGATAATTTTCAAGTGTCAAACTGCTTTGCAAATTCCATTGCTTCTGCTGGGGTCTTGAAGAAATGTTCCACGTTGTTATAAGTAACTCTTAGGATGGCTGGGTAATTCAAACCGTATCTCATTTTTGTACTTTAAAAATTCTTTATCTCCCATTCTATAGTTAGATTTTTAAATTAATTTTAGATATACATACTTTTATATGATGATCAATATCACTTTTTTCATTTCTTTAATATTATATCCCCGTTAAAATATTATTATGGAATAATAATTCCTTAAATCTAGGAGCTGGCCAAATTAATAACATCAATGCCGGAAGCCTTTAGATGGATAGCCAATGTAGTATGGCTTACACAAACTACAAATATTTCATTTGTAGTTTTTTCATTCTTTATACACACTATTAATCTCTTTATCTACTCTTTACTATTCTTTTATACTTATTGTATCTTTCAGTTTTAAATGGAGCTACACACTGGAACAATGGAGATATATTCGTGAAGTACATAAAAGAGATGTAAAATTCATCTATTCGGTGTTCGGGTGTAAGGTTAGGTCTACTGCACGGACCCTTGGACTCTATTGTAGATTCCCACAAATTTAAAATGCAGGACTTAAAAAGAAATATGGGGAATGAGGGATTAACCTTTTGCAGTTGGAATGTTAAAGGTATCAATGAACCAATAAAAAAGAGGAAAAATATTGACACACTTAAAGGCAATTAAAGCTGATGTAATTTACATTCAAGAAACCCACCTAAAAAAAGACGCTGAAAATAGGCTGAAAGCCAAATGGATAGACAAAATATATCACTCTTCTTTTACGCATAAATCAAGAGGCGTAGCAATATTATTTCGTAAAGGTACTTTATTTAAGCATACATCTACTATATCTGATAAAGATGGCAGATATATTATTGTGATAGGAGAAATAAACAGGGAAAAAATGATTTTCGTTAATATTTATGGACCAAATTTTGACAGTCCTTTATTTTTTAAGAAAGTACTCAATAATATTCCGGAATTAACACATTATAATTTGATAATTGGAGGAGATTTTAATTGTACATTAGACCCTTATTTAGATAGATCTTCAAAACAAAGAAAAACTAAATCACATACTAGTGATTTATTAAATGCATATATCCAAACGACAATATTAAAGATGTTTGGAGAACAGAAAATCCTACTGGTCGAGAATATTCCTTTTACTCACCAGTACATAAAACTTATTCAAGAATAGATTATTTTCTGGTAGATGCAAAGCTTATTTCACTTACTTACGAATCTAAATATCATAATATTATAATTTCAGATCATGCACCATTAACATTTAAAATTAAAATAAATGGTAAAACAGAAAATCTAGGACAATGGAAACTTAACCCACAAATTTTAAAAAATAAAACCACTCAGGAATATATTATAACTCAGATTAAGATGTTTTTTGAAATAAATGATCAACCAGAAATATCTCGCTCTTTATTATGGGAAACATTTAAAGCATATCTTCGAGGAATTATGATTTCTTCACAAGCATTCCATAATAAAAAGATTCGGAAGGAACAACAGGACTTAGAAAGGGAGATTAAACAATTAGACATACAGAATGCAACAAAATCAGATATAATAATACATAATAAAATTGTAGCATTGAAGTATAAATTAAACAAAATATATACTGATCAAGTTTTAAAATATTACCAACATACTAAACAATTGCTGTTTGAATTTGGAGACAAACCCCAAAAATTATTGGCTCGACAATTAAGGAAAATTGAAGCTGAAAAAAATTATACATAGGATTAAATCACAAAACGGTGAATTATTAATACAACCCAAGATATTAATGAAAGATTTATGCAATATTAATAAAAATCTGTATACTGCTAAAGCGACAGTAAATAAAACAGAAATAGATTAAGCCCAAAATACCTCACAGTACCCATTCAACCACCAAACTCAAAACCCCCCACTCGCCCTCAACAATCAGCACTAAACACACCCCGCCAAACCCGACTACACACAACCCACAAACCCCTCCATTACCAACCAACCAGAACCCCGGAAGGTCAAACTCGTAGACGCCAAAAAAAAAATTAATTAATAATATACAATAACCAAATAGGTCCCCGAACAATTAAAATCATAAACTTAACCCTCAAACACCCCCCTCTTCCATACCCCTCAGTCCCCAGCCCTCTGTACACAACTCCCCGCAACAACCCCCCCCACACACCATCAAAATTTTGTGTTTCATCCCGCCCCATGCACCACCCTCCACAATCAAACCAAATCCCACCTTCTCCGCCCAAAACCCCCCTCACACACCGCCCATCCCTGCAAACCTCCCCCGAAATAAACCTCCCAAAACCAAACCACCAGCACCCCCCCTTCAACCTCACTCCTCCCCTGCACAACAAACAACACACACACCGCCTCCTTGAACATAACAAAACAACACTTCTACCCTCCTATCTCCTCCATCCAACGACTAAACACCCCGACCTCAGGCTGCACACAAGGCATTAGACCCAGGTGAGGACTTTGCCTTAAATATAAAATCTCGGTGCTGGCCGCATATTTAAGCAGGAGTATACTTATAATAACACCCAACTTGTAACAAATTATACTTATGCCAACCCCCACCAGCACCTCCTCCCCCCACCCCCGTGCTTACACCACACCAATACGAAAACAAAGCCTAACACTCTGTGTTACTACAAGGCCATTACCCAAAAAACACCCCCCAATAAATAACAGTTTGCGAAAGCACAAAAATCGACACCTCTTGTTGGCCCAAAGGGTAAAAAAGATTGCAACCCGTAAAATAATTGATATGAAACAAAAGAAACTAATAATAAAAATCCTCTTTATATGCGGACGGGATGTAAAACATAATAACACACCCATCCACCCCGTACAACATCTAATCCCTACCAAATTAACCCCCCCCTCCAACCCTCCAAATTATAACCAAAACTTCACCCTACACCCAATTCCAGCCCCTATGTCCCAACCCATCCCCACCGCCCAGCCTCCCAACCGCTCACAGACCGCCCCCAAACCAAAACCTCACCCCCCATCCCCTCAACCCCCACCAAGTACAAAAAATAACCCCCCCTCAAATCCCACACAAAACCCTACACCAAAACCCTAACAACCATCCACCCAACCGCACCCCCACAAAACACCATTCCCCGAAAGTCCCACAATTGACCCATAACTGACCCCAGCCCTCCTCCCACCCCACTTGCATAAAACACACACCCCCAACCGCACACACCACCAAAACCCACACTAACAGCAATCTCCACCATCACCCCCAATAATTATATTTAATACACACAAATTCCTCGATAAATCACCCTACAATTAATTTTAAAAAATTCGACTCTCACTTCACCAACCTTTACATCTGGGATTGATGCAGACCCACTCGCCTACCACCAACAACCCACGAAAATAACATCTAAAAAAACCCGTGGATCAAAGCCTAGAGACCGCACACATAAACATGATTAAATCTAATCATAGGGTCCGCAAAGCTATACCCCCACCCCTTCGCCGAACATTAACTCCTCCCCTCGCACCACCGCACCCACCACGATTAAACCCCCCATGCCCCTCACTACCTTAATAACCCAAATCCGGCAACTAACACATTCAACATGATGCACCACAACCTAGACCCACCGTACCAAATCCAGCTAGATAAAAACTCGATAATAGAAAGCGGCAACCGAAATATGGTGAACCAACAAACCACGTCCCCCCCACATCACACCACCCCAATCCCCTCAATACTTTCCACAAATCCCCACTAAGAAACATATAGCACACCCACCCACCGATGGATCAGGCTTATATTATCCAATGTGCACCCTCCAGGCCATAACCCAGACAAAGTGGCTCATGTCATCCTGCCCCAATATAAAATCCATATCCCATTACACCTCGAGAACCCCAAGCTAACTCGGTCTTTTCATAATAAAGAATAATTTAGTGTATATTAACCAAATCATTGCAACAATCTCCCTCCTCATCGTAGTGACAAAACCCCGCCCTAAAACCTCAAACTCCCTCTATCCTCATAGAACTGTCATCTCATCAAAATCCCACCCACAACCGCCCACCCCTCCCACCATCACACCACACAATAACGCGACACAAAAAGAATAATTACCCTATCTACAAACCCGCCCACCCCACCTCGCCCCACACCTCCATCTAAGTGTGTTCCTGCCCATTCCGTAACGAGTACCCAACACACCTGCCCCCTCCCTACATATCACTCCCTCATACCCCCCCTCCACCACCCCTACCCGCAGTCACGAAACTCCTCTATCAACCCCATCACTTCTCAACCCGTTTCACCAATAATACCACTTCAACCTCCAAACCGATCACCGCACACACAATTCCCACCTCACAAACCCCCCCATACCACTCCACACTTATATAACACATACCCCCACAACTCCTGCCCCAAAAATATCCCGAAACCTAACCCTCTCATACCTCCTCAATAATCCCACAATGTACCGTGCCCATCAAAACCTCCACCACACACTCCATTGAGTAAGAAACCACAACCACATCTAAAACCATATCCCAAGAACAACCACCAAGGTACAACCCCTCCCCCTTCCCCCCACCAATCCCCTTCCACCACTCCCCAAAACATAACCACTACACAACTCAACCAACCATATTTCCCCCCAACCAACCACCCCAAAAATTCCTTCCCAGCCACCCCCCCTCCTACCCCATATTCCACAATGCCCAATACTCACGCCCTTCCCCAACCATAACCCTCACGAAATTCTGCTACAATCTCCAATATTTGACCAATCATTCACGGAACTCACACAACCCCGTGAAAATTACACCCTACCCAACGCCAACAGAACCAGGGTCGCAGAAAGTATCGCGCTGGTACTTGGAGTACAGCGTGTCCCTTACTAACTGAAATTCATCCTCCCACCCTCACCACCAAACCAGTCCAGACACACCCCCCCCTGTGCATAAAAACAACAAAAACCCATCTCCCCCCCACCCCCCCACAAATCCCCAAGTACAAAACACAAAACACCGAATACCTCTACTCACACTAACCTTACACAAGTACCTACGTGTTCCCCCCCTACACTTCTGCCCCCCACCAACCACACACAACCACAACTACATCCACCCCTCACAAAAACTAATACATCCACATCAAAACACTCATACAACACCCAAAATACCAACGACACCCCAATATCCAAAACGCCCTCCACACACCACCAAAAAATCCCACATCACTAAATCCCTCACCACCCCCCCCCCCTACAACCACAACATTCCCCACACCACCCTGCACCACTCCTATATTAACCAATACACATTTACAACATACTAAACGACAACTTTTTTCAAATACAAATTACCAACTCCTCGCCACATGATATTAGCTATCTCCCAATATCACACAATCATACAAAACTTCCACACCACCCACCCCGCACCCCCCCAAGACACCCCCCACCAACCCCCCTTCCCATACACCATTCACGCCCAATCCCCCACCCCCCCCCCTTACACCCCAAGCACCACCCACAACACACCAAAGATGTTCACAACACACTCAAAAACCCATGCCTACACCTCGAGACCCACTGAAATCTAAAGAACACAAGCAACCCCCCACACCCCACCCACCTCCACCCCTACCGCCTTCAACCAAACCACCACCTACCCCACTCCCCAAAAGTCCACCCCAATAACCCAAAACAAACACACAGACACAACATACACCCTACGTGCAAGCCCCTGACACACCAGCAGTAAGCCCTTTAAACCCCAACACAATAAACAACACCTCCCCTATCCCCCACCAATTACTCGTCTCTCTCTTCCTCTGCTTCTCTCTCTCTGCTCCGCCACCCCATCAAACCACCCACCTAACACCCCCCCCCCCCACCACCCCACCCCGCATACACCACCGCACCCCGTCCGCACTCTTACCACTCCTACCCCCCCGAATGTTCCACGAAAAAGTGGCAGCCTTCAACAACACATCAAAAAAACCACAAACCCGCCGCTTCTTTTCTCAAACCCCGACACAAACTCCTCCGGAAAGTCTCAACAAGGCCCAGGCGCACACCCTCGCCGCCCTGTATCTCCACCTGACAAACCACGGTGTCCTCCACAACAAAGGCCCAACAAGTCCCATTGTAGAGAGAGAAGAAAGAGAAAAAAACAAAGAAGAGATAAGACAGAAAGAGAGAGTAGAGGGGGGAAAAAAATTGAGATAGAATAAGAGAGATAAACCATGTCCAATTCTGTCCACCTTAAAAATGTCCACAAGCCCCTTAAAAAATACATACACAATTCCTTCTTAAGAAAATACATAAACAAAGAAGCGCCAATTGGTCTTAAACCTTGTCTTGTTTCCTATAACGTAAGAACCACCGGCAGGGAACCAATTTCCACCTCTGATGAATGGATCACAGGATGTTTCCCCCCTGGAGTTTCTAGGGGGAGTCGTGTCTTACAAGGTGGCCGATAGAGCCTCAGGGTTTTCTACCTTCCAATCCCGTCACAAACCTCTGCAACTTCTAGCACAGTCAGCTGTTGATTTGGGTCCCCAGCGAGGGGCCCATGCCTAAAACTCCAAACCCAATGAAAAAGTTACTTTCTATAACAATCAAACAGGTTTTCGCTTGCCTTAATAAACCAGGACAACACCCAAATATGATTGGTATCCCATTTTAGAAAAAAAGCTATACTCATTAACGTCCCGATGGAAGTGGGCAGGAAACCCCATCCAAGGGAGCAACACAAGACCCATTGCTGTCCTCTCCCTCCACTTCCCCCCCAAACAACATAATTACATCGTTATTATATGAATGTTTTGTTTTGTCGACCTTAGCACATTCCCAGAAACATTAGACATGGGTCATAGTACAGAGAATAAAGGTTCACCCACAGGATTGCGTCACATCAAAGCATCGGACATTTTGGTACAAGATATATTGACATATTAAAGCTGCGGGCCAATTGTCCATACCCATTAGTGGGATCAATCTGGCTCCCCTCCGTCACTTGCACCCCTCAAAAGTCAACAGACATTTGTGCAAGGTATTTTAACATATTAAAGCATCGGACATTTGTTAATACCCCTTAGTGAGATCAGATCTGGCTTCCTCCCCTCTCTCTGTCAAATGATAGACAATAATAGTTACCGTCCAATTTCGATTAATCTCAATAAACGCAGCACCAAAGCCTTAGGCAAGGCCTAGACGTTTGCCTTTCTGTATTAATCAACAGGAGAAAAACCTGAACTTTAGACTAAAATATAAGCTGTCAGCTGGCCCAGGAACCTAATTTGAAATATTTTCTTATTTTTTAACATAATTCAGCCTCGTCATTTATGTAAGGGAAAGACCACAATCAACGATTCTTATAAGTTTTGGAAGAGGACAGCAGTTTCCATCATTCTAATTCATAGGGCGAAAGGGTTAAAGGAGACTATTTTTTATTTTACTCCTTAATTTTGGTTTTGGTTCATTAATGGAAACAATTTCTGATCCACATAGAGGTGATATTTAAATGAACACGTGTTGTACCCTCATAACAAAAATATTGTTATGGTGAATGTTATTGTTATTGCACTCTAAATTTGATTCACCCCTGAAAGTTTTTTAAATAGTTGTAATTGCATCCTTTCCTAATTTTCCAATTTTCGTACTTTTTATTGGATTTTAATTATTTTATCTTATCGAGCCCTATCAATATCTAATTTTTTTCCTTCCAACCTTCTAGTACTGATCAAGCCTATTTCTCTTTTATGGAAGATGAAAAGGATTAGCACTTTTCGTGATTGTGTTTTTGGGTGTGTGTATTAATGACTTTTGAACAACCCAATAAATATTATCTACTTAACTCACAATCTCTGTAGATATTTAGATAACACCTGGGCATCCGGTGGTGCTGTTGGCTTAGCTGCCCTCTGCCCACGGATCTTGGGGCTGTCCATTTTAAAATTTTTGGTATTTTTTAGAGTGTTTTTTAGTATTTTTTTCCGTGTTTTTTTTTTTTTTTTTTTTTTTTTTTTTTCGGTATTTTTTATTGGGGGATGCGGGTAGGGTAAGGGGGAACCGTCCTTAAGTCGGCGTCCTCCTTGCGAGGATGCGGCTATTATTCCGAGTCGTGTCCTCGCCCCCCCCCCCCCCCTCGCGGCCATAACCAGCTGGATTTTTCGCGGACCTTTCCCCTGCCGGTGGATCCGGACCAGAGCTTCAGCCAGTGGTGGCGAGGCACTGGAAACGATTAGCGGAGCGGCGAGGCCGGTTCCTGGATTGCTCTTGGAGCACCAGAGTGCTGGGACGCTGCTTACTATTACCAACTCACTGAGCTGTGGTGAGTGAGCTCCCAACGCGGGGGCCGGCGCTGGGACTTGAACATCACGGAGTCCTGGGACTTCTTTTCCCGGGGGTTTTGTCAGTGCGTAACCTATCTATCTCCGCCCATAGAGCGGCCTGTGGACAATCGGAGGCCTCGTACCCTCCGGAATGTGACCCTGACGAGAGATTCCCGGCGAGAGTGCCTTAACTTTCGTTTTTTTTTTAATTTAATTTTTTATTTTTTTTGTTAAGGGGAAAAATTAATTTTGTTGTCTCCTTTTGAATTGGAGACAATGTAACAATAAATTAATCAAATCAAGATCAGATCAAAATCAAAAGAAAGACCAAATTACAAATAGACATTTTTAAGAAGCTACTCAAATCTAAAACCATTTTATTTTTATTTTTAATTTTTTTTTTTTTCTTTGTTTTTTCTGTTTTTTTGTTTATTTTTTTTTTTATTTTTATTTTTTTTTTTTTTTTTTTCTTTTTTTTCCGTTAATCCACCTCAAACCGAAAATCTTGGAAAAAATTTTGAACCCTTACATAAAGGAATAATAATGACTATTTATGAGCTGATTTTGAAATTACACAAAATAGATAATATTTGATAAAAATAAGAATGACTTAGGGAAGAGAACTTCCAAATTTTTCTACCTTATAGAGAAATGGGAGAGGATTCTTGTCCTTCAATTAGTTAATACTCCTCAATGTGTGCAAGACCACGCCTCTTGATACAATTCAAGGTGGTTCACAGAGCTCATATGTCAAAAGATAATTAGCCTCTCGTTTTTTATTAGCATATATATCCAACCTGAGACAGAAATCAATTCCTGAAGTTGCCTCACCTGACTCATATGTTTTTGGACTGTGCCCACATTGTGGAAAAATCTTGGAAAGACAATTTTGATACAATTACTGTAAGTTTTTTAGGTATTTTTTTTTTACAACCACAAAGCCTAGATACTTCAAATAATTGGGCTACCAGTGTTAGGGAATCTGAAGCTCATCTGTCTGCCCCATCCTGCCCATCGGGCTTAATTGCTTTTACTACATTAATTGCCTAGAAGATCTATTATTTTATAAATGAGAAAAGAATCTACTTACTCCAACCACTCTCCAATGAACTCTGAAATTGATCTCATGTAAAAATTTAGAAATAAGATTAGGATGACATTGTGAGGCCCATTTGATACATTTGATAGGACTTGGGAAGGCTTATTATTTCAACATTATTCGCGACCACACAATATAAATTGTCCCCATCTCCAACCATTATAAATAATTATTTTTACCTTTATACGGAACGACCTTGACTAGCAAACAGTCTAAAAGAAGACTGTGACCCGGCCTTGTTCTGGACCTCGCCTCCCCCAACATCTGGGAAACAATCAACCAGCATCTACACCTCACCAACACCTTAACTAACATATTGAAAGTTTCCCATAAGATCCCCCCTCAGTCATTCTCTAATTCTATTGATTACATGCCAAAGTACAAGCGAGTATGGAACAAAATGTTTATCATTTTGAAAAACTAATAAAAAGATTTAAAAAAGAAAAAGAAAGTGAAATTGTCCAAGTTTTGATAAACAAAAGATATTGGTAGGAAGTGGAAGGATTGTTCTGCACCACGAGTGTTTAGGAATTTGGGTAAAAGGCTGAAAAGTAGGATCTCTGGGGTAGCGATCTTGAGATTGCTTCTAGTGCCACTTGCTAGTGAGAGGAAGAACGGAAAGATAGAGGAAATGAATGTGTGCCTGAGGAGGGGACAGGGTTTCAGATTTCTTGACCTAAAAGAGGAGGGATGTGCTACAGGCCCCCAATTAGTCGATGGGAATTAAAAGAGCAAATGTGGCAGGAGATTGCAGACAGCTGCAGATTTAATATGGTTGGCGTAGGGAATATTAACGTTCCCAATATTGAGTGGGAATATCAGTGCAAAAGGTTTAGTTGAGGTGGAATTTGTGAAATGGGTTCAGGAGAGTTTTCCACGGCAATATATAGAGGCCGCACAATGGAGAGGCAAAAAGCATGATCTAGTCTTGGACAATTGGGGAGGGCAAGTGATGAAGTTTCTTCGGATGATCTTTTTGGGACCCAGTGACCACTGTTCAATTAGGTTTATGATAGTTATGGATCAGTGACAGTAAAGGCCCACAGCTAAAATACTTACGTTGGGGCAAGACAAATTTGAGTATTAGACAAGGAACATAAGTAGTTTGAAGGTTAAGGAATATCAAATATCGCGGGATTTTATGTTTTAATGTGTGCTGGACAAAGAGTTCAGGACGTGCATATCCACTGTTACAAAAGTGAAGGGCAGGAAGGCAAATGTAAAGAAGCATGGATAAAGGAGGAAATTGAGGCTTTAGACAAGGTAAGAAGGAGGCATGGACAGTATGAGGCAGCAGGGGAGCAAATGTATCCCTTGTGGGAGTTTCAGGATCCAGGAGCAAGCTGAAAAAAAGGAAATAAAAGGGCAAAAAGGACAGGAGAATAGCTCAGCCAGGATAGCATTAAAAGGAATAATCCCAAGAGATTTTATAATGGGAAAACAAGGGTAACCAGAGAGAGTGGGAGCCCTCAGGAATCAAAGCAGTCAATACTGCGTGGAGCCACAAAAGATGGGTAATGTCATCAATGAGTATTTCTCTGTTTTTACCATGGAGAATGACAGGAGGACCAAGGAACTTGGGGCAATCAATGCAAGTATCATGAGAGCAGTCAGTATTACGGTCGAGGGACTGGTACGAAGGTGGACAAATATCCTGGGTCTGATCAGATATATCCAAGTGGGAAGCTTGAGAGGAAATTCCAGGACTGCTGGCTGAGATTTACGAGTCATCATTAAATACAGGTGAGGTGCCAGGGGACTCGAGGGTGGCATATGCGTCTCTATAGAAGGACTGCAGGGAAAAGGCTGGGAACTACAGGCCAGTATGCTTAACATCAGTGGTCGGACAGTTACAAAATATTCTGAAGGGATTGGATAGCCATGCATTTAGTGACAAGGCTGATTAGGATAGCATCATGGGATAGTGCACCATGAGGTCTGCTTTCCCACAAATCATGAGTTTTTTGGTTGACGGGCAGAGCTGTAGAGATATGATTTTCAGCATGGTATCAGCAGTATCTGCATGATAGGACTCTGTAATGTTAAGTCCCTGAAACCAAGGAGAATGCTGGATAGAAAATTGGCCTCCATGAAGGAAGCAATGAGTGATGGAAGGGTTGCTTTTTTCCGGACTGGAAGGCCTGTGACTAAATAATGAAAGTTCTTTTTGGGGTCTATGCTATTGTCATCTAAAACAATGTAACTTGAGCAAGAATGTACATGGCATGATTAACAAGACCAACTATCCTTCCACCCCCCCCAATTTCTGTCCATGCCATTTATAGTCAAAACCCCTACGGACATTTCACATCGCACATAACCTTTATCGTACCATTTGACATTTTCGCAAAACTGGTCTGGAATGAAGGAGAGAGACAGCAAATCCAAAGTTGGGATTACAAATGCAAGGCTGGTGGTACACCAGTAGACAAAGTATATTAGATATGGTATAAAAACTAGATGGGGAGAGGCAATCGTGGGACCTCTCTGTACCAAGAGTCAGGTGAATTATTAAGATCAACGTAGTAATGTAGATCCCTGTATATTGTGAAAGAGATACTTGAGGAAAAGACATTTGTTTGTAATTGACATGTGGTATAGAGGTCTTTATATGTACTCAGAATTTATTTGTGTGCAATCCAGACAAGTTATACCATGCATAGTGCATTAAAGCATACATACTACACGAGAGTGGCAAAAAAGTGAAAATAATGAGAAAAAAAAACAAAGAGAACACCAGCCATGCAGAATGAATTAGCACTTCAGATTTAGAATGCAAATTTGAAAGAGTGATACGATTCTAGCAGATTGATGTAGCTCGTCTTTGCCAATGCCAAAGTTGCCGGTTGCTCAGAGCACCAACTTGCAAAATCAAATAACCTCCGATGTCCAAAATGCGGATACTCAAAAATGTTTCGTCTCACACTTCTAAAAAATTGCCTACTTGTCTCCCCCTGTAAATCAGAAACCATATTGTAACAAATCATTCCTAATAGTTCCTGTCAGCTGATTTGGGATTGAAAATGAACAAATAAGATTCACATTCCAATACCACCCATGGAAGGAAAATTTACCTATCTGAATCACGTGATTGATTCCGTGAGGAAGACCCGTCAGGCCGCATGGCGCATCATAGCACGACATCCGCATTGACGCACGGAGCTGTGAGGAACAGAGCTCCTCCAGCTGAAAGTATCAGACTTCCAGGTAGAGACAAAACTTCACTGGAGTTCTAGTCCGGCTGGCCGGTACGCTATCGCCTAAATCGCTAGCAAGGACAAAACAGGGAAGGGAAAGCGCGAGTCGCAACCAGTCCCGGCAGCTCAGGTTTGGATACTCAGCCACATACCCCTGTACAGTCGCTACTACAAGTTAGAGACTGCAGACATAGTGCTACACACATCACAGAGCCAGCGCCATTAAGGAGCAAGGTCACTTGAAAAGTCTGCTAGCCCCAGGAAATCGGGGGATGATTCCTCACTGGTGCTGGATAGAGTGTGTTCACGCCTATCCCAAGTGGAGGAGCTTTGCAAACACAGTCCCCTCCAGAGAACTCCAGGAAGAAGGAGTTGACAGCGCGCTCAAGTCAGCAGGCGCCAGCAGCCACCAGTGCAGCAGAAAACCCCTTCACATTTGATGGGATGCAGATGGGTCATATACATGTCCAGACCCCGAATGCTTATGGGTAGGTTCAGCCAGGAGAAACATTGGAGTTACCAGATGTTCCACCATTGCAATACCATTTGCTGTCCCAAATCAGGAGCAGGAGAGCCGCTAGTGAGGCTGGTGCGCCACAAAAATTACATGGTTTCTTCCAACACACCAGAGAGCTCACTATGGATTGAGACAGCCAAAATAAATAACATGAGCCGTCCTAAGAGTAACTGTGAGTTTGTTAAAAGTACCAACCGTGAATCAGGTCACCATGGGGTCAGATGGGACCCAGCATCCGAAGTCGAGATAAAGATGCAGAGGATCCTAAAATTTTTGAGGCCTCTGGCATGTTACAACAAAACCGTTGCCAAAAACATGGATGGTGGTTATGTTACGATAGAACACATCCGATGCTCCAGGGTTTTATGCAGCACCCATTTTGAAGATCAATGTAATCAAAAAAGGCAATTAGATACCCACCAATTTATCCCAGATGTTGCTGGCGCCTTAGCAAGCAACAAATATCCAGCGTCCACACCCTAATCTACTGTTTGGTGCAGACCTCCCCTTTACCATGCAGACCTTACCAACCAAGAGATTAGATGAAGAAGGCAAAAACAATGAGCCTGATGGAGACCAATCAGGCAGACCGCAAGAAGATGAAGTAACCCTTACAATACCACCTCGCTTCCTCCGGGGATACACCAGGGACAAGCCGGTCCTCAACACAGGTGCGCAGATGGTACCCTTCAGCCGGTGCACGAACAACCATGGGGGCCACTGCCAGAGGCTGGAATCAGCAGGGCGCACCAGTTACAAGAGAGGTAGATGTTCTCATAAAAACATATTAAATGTAACACAGGAAAAGATTGGTGGTAGATTACGGCTTTTTTATGAAGAATGGAAGCAGCTTACTTCAGATCTGTTTATTAGGAGTGTGATTCAAGGGTTTCGGATTTAATTTATTCCAAATGGTGATTCACCTCTCCAACATGTTCCTAGCAGAACACTTTATTTCTCACAAACAGAGGAAAAGAGGTTCAAGCTGAACTTATAAAATTGTGTAACAAAGGAGTAATTGAGAAGACGGTTCATCAAGTCCGTCAATTTGTGTCAAATATATTTTCCCGTCCCAAAAAGGACAGAGGATGCAGAATCATTTTGGACCGTACAAAATTAAATCCATTTGTACTCTATAGACACTTCATAATGGAAATGTTGGTTACCGCCAAGCAACTGATTTCCAGAGGTTGTTATATGGCAACTATAGATCTGAAAGACGCTTACTACTCAGTGCCTGTCATTGCGAGCATAGAAAGTATTTTAAATTTATTTGGATGAATCAATTATGGCAATTTAAGGCACTGCGATGAATGGTTTAACCTCAGCCCCTAGAGTATTCACTAGATTGTTATAAACCAATTTTGGGGCTACTTAAAGGTCAGGGCGATGTAATTATGGCCTATTTGGATGATATTTTAATTATCGGACAAACAAGAGAATTAGCTGAAACATCAGTGGCAGTTGTCAAGTTCACACTTGAAAAACTGGGGGTTTGTCATTCATTTGGAAAATCTAATTGACACCAATTACCACAATTGATTATTTTGGGTTTCACAATTGATTCACTTAAAAATGGTAATTTCCTTGCCCAGGGAGAAAAGTGTAGAGCTAATATGAGGATTGTATAAAACTTTTTAAACAAACAACAACCTTCAATTAGACAAGTGGCCAGGCTGCTGGGCAAATTGGTATCAGCATTTCCCAGCAGTCCAATTTGGGCCGTTTGCATTATCGGCAATTACAAAGAGCAAAGGGGAACAGGCACTTAGGTACAATTGGGTCATATGATAGACCATGCAATTATCAGCAGATGCAGTTACTGATCTTCAATGGCGGATCCAACATGTCTCCAGTAGTTTTCAGCACAGTGGTACTAGAACAACCTCCATGGTCTTAACAGTGCACTCGGGTGGGGTGCCCATGGATACAAGTTCAAGTTATGGAGGAAGATGGAGTATGGAAGAAGCTTTGCTTCTGCAGACATGGAAATAAACCATTTAGAGCTTTTAGGAGCATTTTATGGCTCAAGGCTTATTGTACAACAAAAGCAGTCTGCATGTTTCAGCTCCAAATAGATAACACTACGGCAGTTACATATGTTAATCACGTGGTGGTATCAAGTCGGTATCTTGTGACAGACTAGCAAACCAAATCTGGATCTGGTGTATTGACAAACACATATTGGTTCTCAGATATATATCTACCAGGGAGATTCAATACTGTGCAGACACCAGGTCACGAAAGTTCCATGACAACATAAGTGTGGATGTTGTATCGGGACGTATTCAATGAGATCATTGTCAAATATGAAACCAGATGTCGACTTGTTTGCATCCAGACTATACCACCAGCTTCCCAAATATTGTCTTGAACAGATCCTGGGGCAGTAGGGATTGACGCTTTCACGCTGCATTGGGGGTGGAATGTACATATGCATTTCCACCGTTTTTGCCTCCTAAATCATTGTCTGCTTAAAATCAAGCAGGATGATGCTTCAGGGGTATTGGTGATACCCGACTGGCCTACCCAGCCATGGTACCCTTTGATGTTACAGCTGATGACACAACCTTCGGATGGCTGTTCCCAAACAAAGGGATTTACTGTGCATCCGTAACTGGCGAATGCCATCCGTTGTATGATCGTATTGATTGTTAATTTGCAGATTTTTTAAAAAGGCCACATCTGGGGCACGGATTGTCGGGTCGAACTGCGGACATGCTTACGGCATCTTGGAGATCGGGTACTCAAAAGCAGTATATTTGTTATGTAAAAAAATGGAAGTTTACTGTGTGCAAAATAATATTGACTATTGTACAGCACGTATTTTGCATGTTCTAGAGATTTCTGTCAACCCTCTACTATGATGAAGGACTGAGTTATAGTGCAATCAATACAGCGAGAAGTGCTTTATCATCATATTTGGTGATGAAGTCAGACAAACATTCTATTAGATTCTCACCGTCTTGTTGTTTCGGTTAATGAAAGGGATTTTTAATCCCAGACCTCCCAAACCTAGATATATGGCAATTTGGGATGTGAGTATGGTCCTTAGACTACTGTGTGAGTGGTTTATGGTCTCATCTTTGTCTTTGACCAAGATCACCATGAAGGTGGCCATGCTCATGGCATTGGTTTCAGCACAAAGAGTACAGACGTTACAAAAACTACAGCTAGATAGAATGGATACTGCTGCAGACAATGTTACGTTTACATATGAATGACCTCCTCAAAACAAAGGCCAGGTGTCACAGGTTGGCAAGGTTTAAAATAGTGTCAGCATATCCCACGGGATCCAATCCTAATGCGTAAATAAACACATTTTGGTGCAATAATACATTGCAGCAACAGAGGGCTTTTACGTTACATGGAGACAGGATTGTTTATCAGTTATAAAAAACCACATAAGAGAGTGTCAGTTAATACTATTTTGAGATGGCTGAAACAAATCTTGATTGATGCAGGCATTAACACTGATGTGTTCACATCTCATTCCATTAGGGCAGCAGCTACGTCGGCGGCCAAGGCGAGGGACGTGCCCGTCAACCACATTTTGGCAGCCATCGGGTGGGCAAATGAGCTGATGTTTCAGAATTTCTATCATCGGCCGATTGCCGATCCAGGGCTGTTTGCCAATGCTATTTTAAGTTCTGTTTAAGTTCTGTTAAAGTGCCCTGGGATAGAGGGGTACTGTTGTTTGTTTGTACTTTTAAATAAACTTTATTACTGCATTAAATGCAATGCTACTACTAATGCATTAGTTCTCATTCGAGTCGATCAATGCAGTGGGATGCCGGGATTTGTAATCTGCGGCATGAAATCACAAAGCTTTGAACTCGTCACGGAATCACTCACGTGACTCCGAAGCAAGATTAAACGAGATGTTTGAAGTTTGACGATAAAAGTTTGAAATTTGATCTTGATTATGACGAGTTACGTTGGCGATTACGTGCCCGCCACGCCCAACCCTCTCTCATAAAGGATCATGTGTAGTTCTCGAGTCACGCATCTTACTATGTCACTTCGGTGTTGTTATTTGTGATTTCATACCGCTGCTTTGAAGATTGATGCGTATGCGGCCTGACGGGTCTTCTTCACGTAATCACCAACGTAACTCCTCATAAAATCAAGATCAAACTTCAAACTGGTAAGTTCTCATTTAATCTTACTATTAAATCACAATTTAGTCATAATATTACTTCAATCGTGTGGACTGATGGATTATTGCAATCGGATGGTCTATTGATTTAGACACTTTTAAAGTGGAACATCCTCATGATTCTAAATGGCAAGGGTTCTTTATGAACTGCAAACCCTTCTACTCTCCGAGGGAATTTAACTCCTTTATTCTCACTGGAGTTTACATCTCTCCCCCCCCACTCCCCAAAGCCTGCGTAAGTAAGGCGCAAACGCAACTCGCTGACCAGCTAATGAGGCTAGAGAGTGACTTACTGGTCATTGTTTTGGGGGACTTTAACAAAGCTAACCTCAGCCGTGACCTTCCAAAGTACAGACTTCAGGTTACCTGACCCACCAGAGGGGAGAGAACACTTGACCACTGTTACACGTCAATCAAGAACGCATATCGCTCTGTTCCCTGGGCGGGTCTGGGTCTCTCTGATCATTGTATAGTTCACCTTATTCTGACCTACAGGCAGAAACTAAAATCTGCTATGCCTGTGGTCAGAACAACGAAAAGGTGGACAAGCAAGGGCATTGAGAACCTACAATCCTGCTTGGACTGCACGGATTGGAATTTGTTCAAGGAAGCACTCACAAGACTCGATGAGTATACAGTATCATCATAGGACAGCTTTTGTGAGGACAGTTGCATTCCAACTAGGACCCAGACCTGGTTCAACAACAAGAAGCCCTGGTTTACTGCAGAACTCAGACAGTGCACCAAAGAATGCCTTTCCAGCTTGTTTGAATGACTACTGACCGGTGGCCCTCACCTTGGTGGTAATGAAAGGCTTTGAGAGGCTGAACAAGAACCACATCTGCCCCTTCCTCCCTCCCAACATGGACCCGCTACAGTTCGCATACCGTCCGCCCAGATCCACGACGATGCGGTCTCCCAGGTTCTGCACACCGCTCTCTCTCACCTTGACAGCCAGAAGGGGGGCTATGTGAGGATGCTGTTCATTGACTTCAGTTCAGCCTTCAATACGTCCCCACCAGACTTGCTGAGAAGCTGCTAGATCTGGGGCTTAACAATCCCCTGTGTGCCTGGGTCCTGGACTTTCTCACCACCAGACCCCAGGTAGTCAAGATGGGAAGACATAAATCGAACACCCCAGGCACGTGCAGTGAGTAATTAGTCAGGGTAGGCAGTGGCTTTTAAAAATCTTGAAAACCGCGCATGCGCAGATTGTTCTCTCCCCGGTGAGCTGTCAGTCGGCTTTAAAAAAACTTGGAAACCGTGCATGCGCAGATTGTTCTCTCGGCTTTTATCAAGTAATTTGTCTTCAATAGGTCCTATCTCTTAATAAATTATTTAAAAACATATAGCTCAAAGAAATGTACATACCATTTTATTTGTACACAAAATCCATTCTTCTCTCTTTGTTTCCTGTTGTACCAAGCTGTTTTAAATGTTCTAATTATTTTTGTTCCTTTGCGCTGTTGAAGTTCTTTAAGTTCCGGCGTTGGTTTGCCATTTTCAATTATTTTGGTCTTTTCCTCGTAAGTTTGCTTCGAGAAACTCTTCAGGTAATCACTATCCAAGAAACTTGCACATGCGCAGTAGGCTGGTGCACATGCACGCAGTCCACGGTGTGAAGGCAGAATTTCAGCTGCCTTTACGGACCGTTGCCTCTGATGGCTTGAAGCATCGTCGACGGCACGTGAGGATCACATACTTCCGTGTTTTAAATGTACTGCGGATAAAAGGCATGGGAGAATTATGCCTCCCTAAGAGATCGATCTCTTCGGGAAGCATAATTCTCCCGTGCCTTTACTATTTATGACCATTTAATATGTTTTATATATATTTTATATATATTAAATAATGACCATTTTATAATTTTAGTTAGGGTAGGCACTGCCTATCTTGCCTACCCTGACGGCACGAGCATGGAACTCACCCTGAGCACAGGATTCCCCCATGGTTGCGTCCTCAGCCTCCTACTGTACTCCCTGTACACACATGACTATGTGGCCAGGTTCAGCTCCAACTCCATAATCAAGTTTGCTGATGATATTGTGGTGGCGGGCCTGATCTCCGATAACAATGAGAAGGCCTACCTGGAGGAGGTGGCTGACCTGGCACTCTGGGGTCAGGACAACAGCCTCCTCTTGAATGTCAAAAAAACTAAGGAGCTGATTGTGGACTAGGGCACAACATCTGAGGACATACACGCCACTGGCGATAAATGGGGCTACTGTGGATGGGGTGAGCTGCTTTAAATACCTGGGAGTCCACATCACAGAGGATCTGACATGGACAACACACGCTGCCGCACTGGTGAGTAAGGCAAGGCAGCACCTTTACCACCTCAGGCAGCTGAGGAAATTCAGAGTCTCTCTGAGGATCCTTCAGTGCTTCTGCTCTGGGGCTGTAGAAAGCATCTTGTCCGGCAACATCACAATCTGGTTTGGGAACTGCTCTGCCCAGGACAAGAAGGCTCTGCAGAGAGTAGTACGTTCGGCCGAACACACTATGGGAACTACACTCGCCCCCCCCCCCTGCAGGATCTATACATCAGAAGGTGCAGATCTAGAGCCAGCAACATTATGGGGGACCCTTACCACCCCAGCAAGGACTGTTCCAGCTGCTACGGTCAGGCAAATGCCTCCTCCGTCATGCTGTGAAAACAGAGAGGATGAGACAGAGTTTCTCCCAAAAAGTCCATCAGGACTGTAAACTCCTATTTCATCAGGGACTAATTTACTGTACTAATTTACTCTTGTGTTGTGTCTTTTAAAAATTGTTGTTTTTTTTCTAACATGTAAATACTGATTCTGGTCTGTAGTTTTTGCACAATCTGCAGGCTTTGTCACTTTCATTTCACTGCACATCCTGTATGTGCGACAAAAGAATGGACTACAGGAGCCTACAGAAGTGGGGATGCAGACCTCTATAGGCAGGCCAAGTACAAGCTGAGAAGAAGAATCAGAGCTGCCAAGGAAAGGTACTGTGAGTTTGAAAGGGCCTGCAAAAAATCACCAGCTGCAAGAGGAAAGGACAATCGTCAGCTGACCAACGACCTGAATGCGTTTTACTGCAGGTTTGACAAGCATAAACGTAACCCCGGTACACCCTCCCCAACAAACACAACCAGACCCCAGTCGGCAAAGAATGGATCCTTCTACACCCACTACTCCCCATTCACCACGTCACACCTACCTAAAGCGAGACTCCAGTCTGAAAAGACTGGACCCTTTCCCACCCATCCCTCTCCAATCACCACTTCACATCCAATTACCCACCCCCTCCGTGCTGCACAACATCACTTCTCCATCATCAACAATAAAAATAGAGGAGGTGGAGAGGCTGTTCAGAAGACGGAAAAGCCAGAAATCTCCCTCTGTCTCCCTCAATGTTTCCCCCTCTTCTATCAAGCTCTGTGCCGAACAACTGGCACCGGTCTACACAGACATTTTCAACCAGTCCCTGCAAACCTGTACTGTCCCTGCCTGCTTCAAAGTCTCCACTATTGTTCCTTTACCCAAAAAGGCACGGATTACTGGTCTCAATGACTACAGGCCTGTCGCACTGACCTCTGTAGTCATGAAGACCCTTGAAAGGCCAAGCTGAAAAATATCACAAACCCCCTGCTGACCCTATGCAGTTTGCATATCAGGCCAATAGATCAGTGGATGGTCAACCTGGGCCTGTACTTCATCCTCCAGCACCTAGACCACCAGGGGCCTATGCAAGGATTTTGTTTGTTGATTTTACCTCTGCATTCAACACCATTGTGCCAGAGCTACTACACTCCAAACTTTCCGAGTTGACTGTGCCTGAACCCCTCTGTCAGTGGATCACCAGCTTCCTGACGGACAGGAAGCAGCATGTGAGGCTGGGAAAGCACATCTCGTACCCGCAAACCCTCAACATAGGAGCACCGCAAGGCTGCGTATTCTCCCCAGTGTTCTCCCCCATATACTCTCTCTACACCAATGACTGCACCTCCACTGACTCCTCTGTCAAGCTTCTCATGTTTGCAGACAACACAACCCTGATTGGACTGATCCAGGATGGGAAGGAATCTGCCTACACACAGGAAGTGACACAGCTGGCGGCCTGGTGCAATCGCAACAAACTAGAGATCAATGTTTTTAAGACAGTGGAATTGGTTGTAGACTTTAGAAGAACTCCCCCTCCCCTCACCCCACTCACCATCAATAACACCACAGTCACATCTGTGGAGTCTTTAAGTTCCTGGGAACCATCATCTCCAAGGACCTTAAGTGGGGGGCCACCATCGACTCCACAGTCAAAAAGGCACAACAGAGCTGCGGCAGCTGAGGAAGTACAATCGGCCACGGGCAATGATGGTCCAATTCTACATGGCCATCGTAGAGTCTGTCCTCACCTTCTCCATCATAGTCTGGTTTGGCTCAGCCAACAAGCACGATATCCGGAAGCTGCAGCGAATCGTCCGATCAGCTGAGAAGGTTATTGGCTGCAACCTTCGCTCCATTGACGAACTGTACACTACAAGGGCCAGGAAGTGAACAGGTAAGATCATCTCTGACCCCTCTCACCCTGGCCACAAACTCTTTGAATCACTTCCCTCTGGAAGGTGACTCCGGACTGTCAAAGCTGCCACAGCCAGACATATAAACAGCTTTTTTCCATGAGTAGTAGTTCTACTCAATAACCAAAAATCTGTAGCCTCCTTTTGCTCTGGTATTTTATTTAATTCACATGTTTAATCAATAATGTTTTATTATTAATGTTTAATGTGTTATGTATCATTCTTAGCTGTCACTGTATGCCATGTTGTCACTTGCGGGGGGAGCACCAAGGCAAATTCCTTGTCGGTGAATACGGCCTATAAACTTATTCATCCATTCATTCATTCATTCAAATAATGTATTAATTTTCACCGTGGACACTGGAAACAATTCTGAGAAAATGGGTTAATTTCAGATGATGTGCAGGAACATCAAACAATCAGAAGGGATAAAGTATTTTTAGGGAAACACGTGTAGTTAAAGGTGGACAAATCTCTGGACCTGTTCTGCATCGAGGGATTTTAAATTGACTGCAAAAACGGTTGGATCCATTGCTTTAATTTTTTCAAAATTTGTTAAATTATGGGAGGGTAGCAGTAGAGGGGAATTGGTCAATATGAATTATGAAAATCATGATGAGCTGTTCCATCTGAGATATCTTCATTCTTTAGGGAATGAGGGTTACCCTCTTCCATCATAGATGAGGCCCTCACACGCGTCTCCTCATTACCTGCAGCTCCGCTCTTGCTCCTCCACCCGCTCCCCTCAGTCACAACAGGGACACCCCTCTAGTCCTCATCTTTTCCCGCATCAGCCATCCCATACAGCACATAATCCTCCAAAATTTTTGCCACCTCCAACGAGATCCCACCACTAGCCACATCTTCCTATCTCCAATGCTTTCTGCAGAGATGGTTCCCTTTGCAACTCCCTGGTTAACTCATCCCTTCCCACTCAAACCACACCCTCTCCAGGTACTTTCCACTGCAACAGCAGAAAATGTGATACTTGTCCCTATATCTCCTCCCACGACTCTGTCCAGGGATCCTGATAAGTCAAGTGAGACAAAAGTTCACTTGTACCTCCTCCAACCTCATCTACTGTATCCGCTGTTCCAGGTGTGGACTCCTAAATATCGACTAGCCCATACTCAGACTCGGTGATCATTTTGCTGAACACCTTCACTCAGGCCACCTCGACCTATGTAATCTCCTGGTTGCCAAACACTTTATTTCCCGTACCCATTCCCACACTGATCTTTCAGCCCTGGACCTCCTCCATTGTCAGAGTGTGGCTAAACGTAAATTGGAGGAACAACATCTCATATTTCATGAGGTCAGCTTACAACCCAGCAGGGTGAATATTGATTTCTCTAACTTCAAGTAACCCTTGGATTCACTCTCTCTCTCCGTAGCTCGACCACCCTAGTCGTCAAAGGTAGTTTTCCTGTCCTTCCTGATTGAAACACATTGTCACTTTTCCCACAGCCAGCAATGGCCTATTGTGTGCTCCACATTTCTTTGATTATCAATGCTTTTTGCATATCTTCCATTCATTTCTAAGTACCATCTATATCTCTCATTCCCCTTTCCCATTCTCTGGCTGAAGAAGGGTCTTGATCTGAAATGTCACCTATTCCTTTTTTCCACAGATGCTGTCTGACCCGCTGAGTTGCTCCACCCATTTGTGCCTCTCTTTGGTTTAAACCAGCATCTGCAGTTTCTCCCTACACTTGTTTTTTTATAATATTTGATGTCCTTGTCTTTTTTCCTTGTATCTTGACCTGGTTAAATTTTAGACTGCACAAATCATGTACAAAGCAAGAAATAATTTACTTCCAGGAAATATACAAAAATGGTTTATGGAAAGACAGGGTGGGTATAATTTGAGGGGGGAACGTAATTTAAAAAAAAAACTCAGAACAACTCTTAAACGTATGTGCATAGCAATCCGTGGGGTGAATTTGTGGAATGGTCTGGAACATGAGATAAAACTTAGCACAAACAAAATTCAGTTTAAAAAGATGTACAAAAACACTTTTTTAAAAGGATATTGGGATGAGGATAGGTAATTTTGAGTGGGATATTTGTTATACTGATTGTATTGGGAAGGGTGATTATAGGGTGATGGGTTGTATATATGACTACAAGATACTGTATAGTAAATGAGGGTTTTTTCTTTTTTTCTCTCTTTTTTGTATGGCTTTGTAAATATTTGATTTGTGTATAAATGTAAATAATTTGGTGTACATATGGAAATAGGTGGTTATAACTGCTAAATTTGTATAAGATAATTATAAGCAGTTGAATAAGTGGTGGGAATTAATAAGCTTTGGCTCCTTTTCGGACACATACAATTTCATTTATTTATAAATATTGTTTATGACACTTTATAAATATTCTTGTTTTGTTTTTTTTGTTTTTTGTATGCTGTTTCACACTTGCATTTTATTCTTTTATTATAAAGAAATAAAGAATTAAATAAATAAATAAATAAATACATGGATTGCATAGTCAAGGGCTTATTTGGTGCTGGGTTTCTTGCGCAGAAGCTTCGTTTTTAGTTTAGCTCGGAGTTACATGGGTAAGGTACACCCTTCGACCATGTGAAGTTTAACCGAGACACGAGGAGTTTTCTAACGTTTAAAAGCGATATGCTGGAGTTTGACAAAGATTAAATCAAAGATTAAAATCTGCCGTTACATAGAGTCGAAAGATATCTCTGACAGGAGGTGAGAGGCAGTCCGAGAGTGCGATAGAAGACTTGGCTAGGATCTCGAAAGAGGTTTTGGCCAGAAGACCAGTTCCAGAAGAGGAACTGAAGACAATAGATTTCGGCCAGAGATGGCCTAGAGGTTTATCAACAGCGACATGACTTATCTGAAGATTGAAGACATTATCACAAAATCGTGAGTAGAAATCGACTTTTTTTTTGTATTGAAGCTGGAAAACTTTAATTTTGAATGGATTTTGAACTTGGAAGAGAGCCAATAAAGTGTTTTTCCACCAGCCAGAAGAAATCCAGATGTCTGACCTTGGATTGTTTTGAAGTCAAGATAAGACACATTCCTTTTGAACTAACATCATTATTAACTTCGTAGATGTTGAGGGAGTTGTCTGGAAATCCAATTTGTTATTGTTCTTGAGAAAAGATGTTTATCAACAAAACTAAAGCAGATTGAAGAAGTCCTTGTTCGTTCAATTTAAAGACTTGGCAATCTGCCAAGACCTGTTTAAATCCATGGATAGAATAGAGACGTCATAGGAACCACAAGGTGGCGGAGCCAGGCAAAAGTATCGGGAAGATTCAGATAATACCCAAGCTGCCTACCTGAAAGAAACCAAGAAGGAGAAAAACAAATTATGGAACCTGGTTACCAAATCAATTGAGAAACAGAAGAAACTAATGAAATCGGATAAGAACGAGATCAAAGTGGAATCTAATATGTGTCAACTATGGAACCTCTGCCAGGAGGTTGGAGAGAAACAAAAGATGCTGCTGTATTCACAGCCACCTCGGGAAGAACACGAAAAACACATCCAGTGGTGGGACGCAAGGGTGGAGATATTCAATGGTTTCATGTATGAGGCAGAGGAGTGGTTATCTGAAATTATACCACAACGTACGTCCTTAACAGCTGGAAGTGCGATGCAACAAGGTGCTGGAAAGGAAGATGAGATTACAGGACGAGATAGTATCTCAAACGTATCTACACAAAGATCAGGACATAAATCTGGTTCTATAGCTAGTTTGGAATCAAGGGTTTCTGCTCGATTGGGAGTTGATGCTGATCTAGCTGCTCTCCCAATAGAAGCGGATGCCTTGAAGAAGAAACATGAGATTGAGCAAGAAGAAGAAGACGAGATGAGGCGATGAGAAGAACTGATGAACGAAGGGATGACGTGACAAGAGGATGAGATAACGTGACAAAAGGAGCAGATGAGGCGACGAAAGGAACAGTTGGAATTAGACACGAAGGTAAAATCAAAGAAGGAGATATTGGAAAGTGAGGGTTCAAGATGCAGCTCTGGAGCATCGAAGACAATGAACTCTGGACCACGGGGAAAAACTGCTCCAAGTGAGTCAGCAGTTGGATCAATTCCACAATCGAGGTCTACGGTTTTTCACGGCTTTGAACACCCATTGGAACAGAGTAAGATGGGTAAAACTTCATCTCCGCAAATGGGTGCTAGATCGAAACAAACTATGAAGCCACTGGAGAGGTTCGGGACAGATCAATAGCGGACTTTTCCGAGGCCTGATGCACAGGCAAGAGCAAGCCAGTATGAGTCACAGAGGTCTGCCTACCGTCCGTTGGTGCCAAGCCAAAGTTTTCAGGATGGATTATTTGCATTGATGAATAGTCAAGCTGAATTCATAGCTCGACAAAATACCTCTCACTCTACCAACAGCAGAAATTCCTACATCTGATAGAGATCCTTTGCGGTATGAAGCTTTTGTAAGGGCATTAGAAGAAGTATCAGAAACTAAAATTACGGATGAAAAGGAGCGCTTACGATTTCTGATGAAGTACACAGGCGGAAGTGTTAAGGTACTTGTAGAAAGCTGTCAAAATGAGCCAGACAGCCATGGCTATAAAGAGGCAAGAAGGTTACTTAAAGAACGTTTTGGTAATGAACAGAGAATTGCTAACGCATACATGGAGAAGGTCCATGCTTGGAAATAAATCAAGCCAGAAGATGGGGAGGCATTGAGTGATTATGCAATATTTCTTAGAGGTTGTTGCAGCTCGATGAAAAATCTCAGCCACATGGAGGAAATGAATCTTGCAAGTAATACGAGTCATCATTAGTAAGCTAATGGAAAACAAATGGTCGGCACGGACTGGAAGGGCCGAGAGGGCCTGTTTCCGTGCTGTAAATTGTTATATGGTTATATGGTTATATGGTTAAGCTGCCCAGAAGACTGAGAGAAAAGTGGAGAGATGAAGCAGGTGGAATATTGGATGAGAGGAAGCAAGTAGCCAGGCTACCAGACCTGGCAAATTTCTTGGACAAGCAAGGAAGATCATAAACCAATTGCAACTAACAAAGGTTCTACCTTTACCAAAACTGAAGAAAGGACAGAACCTAAGAGAAGCAGTTTTGCTACCACTATAATACCTGTGGAAACAACAGATGGAATGAAAGGAGATGTAACTATTATCAAGCAAATAGGATTTTGTTTGTTATGTAATGAAGTTGGTCACACCATATGATGGTGTTGAAGATTCAAGAAGAAAGAATATGAAGATAAAGTGTATTTCTTGAAAGAGAGGGGAATCTGTTTTGGATGTTTGAAAAAAGTACACATGGTTAGAGACTGTAGGAGTCCTATAATTTGTTATAAGTGCAAGCAATATCATCCTAAAGCACTTCACATTGTAAAGAAGCCACCAGAGCAAATTGAAGAGAAAGAACCGGAACAAATAGAAGAACTACCAGAGCAAACAGAACAGAAGGAGAAGCCAGCTACTAGTGACGCTAGCACTCGCCTCGGGTAACTGCTGATATTGGGGCCGGGGGAGAAGCCTGTATTTTTTCTATCTTATCAGTACAGGTAAGGAATGGCAAGACGAATACAGTGTAGCAAACATATGCATTTTTGCAACACGGAGGTTCAACAACCTTTTGCACAGGAAACCTGATGAGAAGACTGAACACCACAGGTGAAGAGACTAAGATTCGATTGCGTACCATGAATGAAGATAAAGAGAGCATGAGTCATAACATTACAAGTATGGAGATATTCAGTCTGGATGAAGATAATTTTTTTTTTTTTTTTAATTTTATAATACAACTTAGGAGGTGGGTCCGTAGGTAAGAAAACAAAACTATTTGTCTAGTCCTGGGTTCAAGCTTCCGTCGAGCCTCAGCACTGGCCCATTCTACCCCTTCAAATATCTATGAACGGCGACCATATTCTAATAAATAATTCAGGTTTGTCAATTAAGACAAATCTAATTTTTTCCAGATTTAAGGTCTCCGACATCTCCATAATCCACATTTTAATTGTAGAGGATGCAGGGTTTTTCCAAAATTTTAATATTAGTTTTTCCCCAGTTATTATACTATAATCCAGGAAATTTCTTTGGTTTATTGTCAGTTTTAGGTATTGTTCAGATATGTCCAATATTATTAATTTAGGATCGGGATCCAGTTGAATATTAACCACTACGGAAATAATTTTAAAAATATCCACCCAAAATGTTTTAATTTTTATGCAATTTACAAAGGTATGGGTTAAATTAGCCTCAGAGTATTGACATTTATCGCAGATAGGAGAGATATTAGGAAAAATTCTGTTTAATTTTGTTTTAGAATAATACAATCTGTGTAATATTTTAAATTGTATTAAAGAATGTCTGGCGTTTAACGAACATTGATGTATATGTTGTAGACTTTCATCCCAAATATCTTTCGTTATGGGTTGAACTAATTCATTTTCCCATGTTTGTCTATGTGATTCCGTCGACGGATTCTCGCTATCTAACAGAATATTGTAAATATATGATATTAATTTGACAGTGTTGGGATGTTTATTCAAACATTCATCTAGAATCTCTGGCTCTCTAATTCTGTATGCTTGTGTATGTGATTTAACATAATCTTTCAATTGTAAATATCTAAAAAAAATATTTGAATGTAATCCAAATTGTTGTACCTCCAGAAACGACAGGAACATACCTTTTCTATAAAGATGTCCCATCTTTTTAATTCCATAGTTTTTCCATTGTGTAAAGCCTTTATCCAATACCGAAGGCTTAAATGAAGGGTTATTTGCAATAGGGAGCGAAAGTGATAAATTATCCAATTTTAATGTCTTTTTTATTTGTTTCCAAATTCGAATACCGCTATGTATTATTGGATTTTCACTATAGATCTTTTTGTTCAATGTTGTAGGGGATAGGAGAATCAGACCAATTTCAAATGGCAGACAGTCCTCCTTTTCCATCTTTAACCAGTCTGGTTGTTGATCCATATCTTCCAACCCGAAATTTATGTTTTTGACATTGACTGCCCAGAAATAAAATAAGAAATTTGGTAAGACTAATCCTCCATTCATCTTAGATTTACATAAGTGTTTTTTACTTATTCTGTGATTCTTATAATTCCAAATAAAACTTGTTACAATAGAGTCAATTTTTTAAAAGACATTTTTAGGGAGGTATATTGGAATTGATTGGAAGAGGTATAGAAGTTGAGGAAGGAAAATCATTTTAATTGCATTAATTTTACCGAGCATTGAAATGGGAAGCGTTTTCCAGTATTGAATATTCTTATGCAATTTATTAAGTAAGGACACGAAATTTGATTTCAATAAAGAAGTATATTTCTTGGTCACATAGATTCCTAAGTATTTAAATTTTTCATTCACTATTTTAAAAGGTGATTGTTGCAATATTTATACATTAGGTTCCATTATTGGCATAATCTCACTCTTCTTCCAGTTAATTCTATATCCCGAGAATAAACCAAATTAAGTTATAAGATTTAACAGGTTAGGGATACTAATTTCTGGATTTGTAATATATAGTAATACATCATCTGCATATAGAGAAATTTTATTAACTGTATTTTTAGTATTATACCCATATATTTCTGGATGAGCTCGAATTATTTCTGCTAGTGATTCTATAACAAGGGCAAATAGTAACGGTGATAACGGGCATCCTTGTCTACAACCTTTAGATAAATCAATTTTTGTTGATAACATTTGATTTGTCATTATTCTGGCTGTTGGATTGGTATATAAAAGCAACCCATGTACAAAACTTCTCACCTAATTGAAATGTTTCCATCACCGAAAATAAATAGGGCCATTCAATTTGATCGAATACTTTCTCAGCGTCTAGCGAGATGACTGCCAAGTCTTCATTAGCTATTCGATTTGAGTATATAATGTTGAATAATCGTCTCAAATTATAATATGAATAACGATTTGGAATAAAGCCAGTTTGATCGGGGTGTATTAATTTATAGATCACTAAGCTTAATCTGTGTGCTAAAATTTTCTGATCGATGTTTAATAGAGGAATTGCTCTATATGAACCTGGATCTTCAAGGTCCTTATTCATTTTTGGAATAAATATTATAGTTGATTCATTTAAAGTTTCTGTGAGTTTCTGTTGCATGAATGCTTGAGTGTATATAATGTCTGTAGGCGTGGCAAAATCAAGTCATGAAATTTTTTATAAAATTCACTATTTAAACCATCTGGTCCAGCGGCCTTTCCATTTTTTAAAGAATTAATAGATTCCTCAATATCTTTTACTGGTATTTCAGCTCCTAATAATTCCCTCTCTTTCAAATCTAAACCAGTAAGGTTACAATTCTGTAAAAATAATCCCATTCCTACAGAGCCCCCTGCCGTTTTGGTTGAATAAAGTGTTTGATGGTATTGAGATAATCTATCATTAATATCCTTGGGTAGTGTTAATATTTCTCCCGTATCTGATTTAATTTTATATATTGTTTTTTTCCCTTCCTATTTCCAGAATTGGCATGCCAATAATTTTTGTGGTTTATCTCCAAATTCAAAGTGTAATTGTTTAGTCTTTTGATAAAATTTTATGAATTGGTCCGAATATATTTGGTTTAACTTATATTTGAGTGCAGCAATTTTATTATGTATTATTATAGAAGGCGCGATTGCATTTTCCATATCTAATTGCCTTATTTCCATTTCCAATACCAGTTGTTTGGCGCGGTTCTCTTTATTACGAAAGGCTTGTGCGGATATTAACGCTCCTCGCATAAATGCTTTAAATGTTTCCCAAAGAAGGGAGGCAGAAATTTCAGGACAGTCATTTGCCTCAAAAAACATATTTATCTCTTTGATAAGATATTCATAGCATGCTTTATCATTTAAAATTTGAGGATTAAGTCTCAATTGTGTCTGCTTGTCAGTCATACCACTTAGTTTGATCATGAATGTTAAAGGAGCATGATCCGAAATTATAATATTATGATATTTCAAATTATAAGTAAATGGGATGAGTTTAGAATCTACTAAAAAGTAGTCTATCCTTGAATAAGTTTTATGTACTGAAGAATAAAATGAGTATTCCCTTCCGGATGGATTTTCAATTCTCCAAACATCTTTGATATTGGTGGTATTAATATATGAGTTTAATAATTCACTTGATTTGGATGAAGATAATTTTATACCAATATATGAAGTGTTTACACAGGAAACCATGCCTGTTGATCGTCAAAATAGACCCAGACATGAAGACTTGAAACAATGGCTTACCTGAAGGATGTCAAAATATCTAAAATAAAATCTAGTGTTGGCCTGCTTATCGGAACAAATGTTTTGAAGGCATTGGAACCTAAATAGATTGTGAGGAGCCAAGGTGGACCGAATGCTGCGAAAATCTGACTGGTATGGGTTATCTAAGGAACAACAAAAACAGGAATCAGAATAACTATCTTGCCATTACTCTTAATCAAATATCTACTGATAAATATGAAAACCTGGTGATGAAGCAATACAATCATGACTTCAATGAAAGTACCCAATAAAGAATCTGAAGAAATGTCCAAAGAAGAGTTAAAGTTCGTGGATATTATGAACTACTCGGTAAAGATTGATGGTCACTATTGTCTGGACTTACCTTTCAAACAAGAAAGTGTTAATCTGCCGAATAATCATCGTATGGCAGAGCAACGCACCCGGAATTTGAAATGCAAGTTTGGCGAAAATGCTAAATTTCATGAAGTAATAACCACTTCGAAGAATAATTTCTACATTGATGATTGCTTAAAATCCATGTCTACAGTGCAGGATGCAATTCAACCAGTAAAACATCTGACTTCCCTCTGCAATAAGGGGGGATTCACACTTTCCAAGTGGATCAGTAACAATTATGAAAACATTCCACCAGATAATAGAGCCAAAGAAACCAGAGACAGAGACAATTTGCCAATGAAAAGATCATTGGGAGTTACCAATGTTGCACAATTGAAATATGTTGACACAAAAGAAAATCCTGCGGATGAAGTTTCTAGAGAACTGACAGTGAACCGCTTCTTAAGCGATATGAGATAGATCAATGAACTAGTCTCTCTGTAAGCCAGACAGAGAATGGCCAGAGCTTGAGCAGGGATTTGAAATCTCTGCTAATGATCCGGAAATTAAATCAAACCTAACAGTGAACGTTGCTGCTAAAAATCCTGAAGATTTTCACACTTCAACATTGTTACAACACATCCATTAGTTGATTGGACATGGAGGAAGAAATTTCATGCTATCAAAGCTTTGGACTTTTATGTTTTGGATTATACACTGGGTATCATGCCTGATTTTAAGGGTTTGGTGCGTACGGTACGACTTTAAACTAAAAACAGAAGGCGAAGGTGAAGATGGACGAGTCGATGAAGAATTCTGAATGCAGATATAGAGTGCATGCGATTTTTTGCTTCAGATAAATGTTAAGCCTTCATGGCTACATTTTTGATGTTTATTAATAATTGCCTCGTTATATACTCGGAACAATTAGGGGCCGGTATGTAGTGGCCATTTGGCTTCTTTTGTGTCATTAATTATGGCATTTGTCTTTAAATTTTAGACTGCCCATTATTATGTGGGTGGGATTTATTACGTAGTCAAGGGCGTGTTTGGTGCTGGGTTTCTTGTGCAGAAGCTTAGTTTTTAGTTTAGTTCGGAGTTACCTGGGGAAGGAAGACCCTTCGACAATGTGAAGTTTAACCGAGACATGAGAAGTTTTCTAACGTTTAAAAGTGAAATGCTGGAGTTTGACGAAGATTAAAGTGTATGAGTCGGAGAAGAAGGTCAGATGTATATCTTATTGTTTTTCTTCAACAATAAACTATTAACCAAAAGACTGTGTTATGAAGATTTATCTGTGAAGAAGCTCTGAAGGTCTCATGGAGAGATCACATGCATATAGAGGGAGTAATCGCTTGAACAATGTAAATATCTGCCGCTACAATCGTGGTTGATCTGATTTTTTGGCCTCAACTCCCAACTTCCTGACTGATGCCCATGATTACAATCTGGCCTAATACTCACATTTCTACCCATTTCAACCTGCCCTGGGCCCAACACATAGATGCAATTATGAAGAATATGCGTAGCGCTTCTACCTTTTAAGAAGTTTAAAGATATTCCACGTCACCAAACACTCTTACCAAATTTCTACAAATGCATTATAGAAAGTATCCTGAATAGATTGTTTCATGCCCTGAAATGGCAATTCCAACACACCATTGTACAAGAATAGACAAAGAATACACACAAAAAGCTGGAGTAACTCAGCAGGTCAGACAGCATCTCTGGAGAAAAGTAATAGGTGATGTTTCGAGTCGAGACCCTTCTTCAGACTAGAAATCCAATAAGTTCATGACTTCTTTGTCTTGACCTGAAATGTCACCTATTCCTTATCACCAGATATGCTGTCTGATCCACTGACTTACTCCAGCTTTTTGTGTCTATTTTTGGTTTGAACCAGCATCTGCAGTTCCTTCCTACATATCTAGTCTACAGAGAATGGTAGACTCAGCCTGGCCCATCACAGGCGTAGCTTTCTCCACCATTGAAGCATATGCATGAGGCACTGCCTCAAGAAGGCAGCATCCATTCTAATGGATCCCACCACCCAGGCCATGTCCTCTTCTCGCTGGATCCTTTGGGCGGAAGGTGCAGAAGCCTTAAGTCTCACATCACCAGGCCAAGAACAGCAATTATCCTAAAACGACATGTCCTCGAACCAAGATGCATATCTTGAAAACGTAACACGGAACATCTCCTCCACTGCCGCAGATTTGTTTTTCTTTCCAATTCTGTTCCGCGCTAATGTTTTGCTTTTTTGTAATCTCTGGAATCCATATTGCAGTAGATGTAAATATCTTTTGTATGTTTCATGTGTCAAGTATTTTGTGTTTTTATGACTGTTGGCAGATCAATTTCCCTCCTGGGATAAATAAAGTTCTATCATATCGCATCATCCGGGTATTAAAATGATAGTGCATCATAATTTGTGTTAATTTAGGGAATCATAGATCAAAATATGGATGACCCGCTTCAACACCTGTTTTTTCCCTTTCAATTGAATCCTGTAAAACGAAGACAAAACATTTTAAGCGATTTAAAAAAAAGCAAACAGGTACAGAGGGTGGGGCAGGGATTGAAGGTAACATAGCAATTATAAATAAATAAAAGTATTGCACATTGAGCCAGTTGTCAACTGATATTACTGATTGTATGCCTTGTTGTCACCTTCATGGTGGCACAGCGGTAGAGTTGCTGCCTTACAGCAAAATGCAGCGCCAGAGACGGTTCGACCCCGACTACGGCGTGCTGTCTGTATGGAGTTTGTACGTTCTCTGCATGTAATCTGCATGGGTTTTCTCCGAGATCTTCGGTTTCCTCTCACACTCCAAAGACATACAGGTTTGTAGGTTAATTGGCTGGATTAATTAGCTGTACCATCAAAAGCATCCTGACCACCTGCTTTACGGTATGGTACGGCAGTTGCACCGTAGCAGATAGGAAGGCACTACAACGGGTGAAAACCGCCCAGCTCATCATCGGTGCCCCGCTCCCTGCCATGGATGCCCTTCACTGAAAACGGTGTCTGAGACCGGCCGGGAAGATCATCAAAGTCCCACCCTAACCATGGACTGTTTGCCCTCCTACCATCAGGGAGGCGATACAGGAGCCTCAGGTCCCGCACTAGTAGGATGAGGAACAGCTTCTCTAACAACACCATCACACTGCTGAACTCGGAGTCCCGCCGATAGATTTCTCCAGTCTCTCCGTCCACATTGTCTGCATTCTGTATCTATTTATATAGTGCTATTACTACGAACTGACGGTAAACTGCATTTCGTTGTACCCATACTTGTATCTGTGCAATGACATTAAAGTTGAATTGAATTGAATTGATAAAAAAAAAGTAAAATTGTCTAAATGTAAAATTGGCGATATGTAGGGTACTGCCCTGCTGACTACAAAATTCAGACGGTTCAGAAGGTTCCCCTCAGCTGACAATCGACTATATTTGTTGTTTATTGAGTGTGTGTGCATGTGTATATACACACACACACACACACTGAACTTTGTTTCTTCTCCCGTTATGTACAATTTTACATATCCTGTTGTGCTGCAGTTAGTAAGAATGTCTGAAGAAGGGTCTCGACCCGAAACGTCGCCTATCTCCTTTCGCTCCTTAGATGCTGCTGCACCCGCTGAGTTTCTCCAGCCTTTTGCGTAACCCCTCGATTCTCCAGCATCTGCAGTTCCTTCTTTAACACAAGAAGATAGGTCATTGTCCTATCCGGGGGACACATGACAATAAAACGCCCTTGACGTTTCCCTTTGATGTCTCGTCTTGACAGCTGGTCTCTCGTCTCCCTCTCCCCTGACACAGTCTGAAGAAGGGTCTCCTCTCGACCCGAAACGTCACGCGTTCCTTCTCTCCAGACCCGCTGGCCCGGCCCGTCCCGCTGAGTTACTCCAGCTGGTACTGTGCCGACCTTCGGCGTGAAGCGGCGGTTTTTCTTCCGCGCGCGGTTGGCCAAGCGCCATCTCGGCCCTTCCCTCTCCCGTGTCCGGATGCACGCGGGTGACGTCAGGTCCGGCGGCGCCGAGCGGACGGCCATTTTGTGAGTCTGCCCGCCCACGGAGGCCGGATGTGCCGGCGTTGTTGAGTGGCGGCTGCAGGCCCAGCGATGTCCGGCGGCGGCAGCGGCGGCGGCGGTAGCGCCGAGTGAGGCCGCGGGAGTCAATGCCGAGCACGGAGACGCGCGGCGGGAGCCGGGGTCACAGCCCCAGCACCAGGAGACGCCAGAGTGAGAGCGGCCTGGCGCAGCCCCAGGCCCAGGCCCGGGATAAAGGCCGCTGCGCAACAGCCAACGCCGCTCGTCCCACCTCCAGTTCGCGGCGGAGGAAACGCCGCAGAAAGCGCTCGGCCGAGGGCAAGGCCCTGCAGGCGGCGGTGGCCGCCTCCGGCCCGCCCGCCCTGCCGTTGCCCCTGCCCCTGCCCCTGCCCCTGCCGCTGTCCCTACCGCTGCCCCTGCCTCTGCCTCTGCCGCTGCCCCTGCCGCTGCGGGGCTTGGTGGAGTACGCGGACGTGAGCTCGCAGGCGGAGGGCCTAGGCCGCAGTCCGGCCGGCCGCAGGGCGGATCGCTGGCGGGAGAAGGACAAGCGGAGGCGGGAGAGGGCGAAGGAGAGCTCCCGGGCCCGGGCTGACGGCAAGGGCAAGAGCCGGGCCCGCAGCAAGCCGGCGGCGGCGGCGGCGGGGGCAGAGCAACCCGGTGCGGAGGCCCGCGGTGGCCGCGCCTCTCACCGCACCGACAAAGAGACGCCCGCCGCTTATCGGGAGCCTCCGCGGGCCTACCGGGAGTTGGACTGGGAGGCGCCGCGGGCCTACCGCACCTCGGCCTCGCCTGGGGCTCGCAGCCCGGCGTGCCGGGAGCCGAGCCCGTACGGGACAGCCGTGCCTTGTTACCCGCAGGTTTACGGAGCTGGCGGCGGCCACAGCCCCGCCAGGCCCGCCGCCTTCGATCTCTTCGGCCGCAACCCGCCGCCACCGCCGCCGCTCTTCGCCTTTAAGCCGCTGTACAGTTCGCGGGAGCAGGGCCTACATTCAGGCTACACCGGCGGTTCGCCCAGCCCCTACTCGGCCCCCCGCCGCCGCTCGCCCAGCTTCTCCCGGCATCTCAGTCCCTATGAGTTTGGCGGCCTGTCCCCCAACCCCTACTCCAGCAGCAGCCGTCGTCGCTCGTCCAGCCGGAGCCCCGAACTCAGGTCAGTCTGATTGTCGGTGAAGATGACTGGTTTACAAGCCTGGGGTGCTGCAAAGTTGTTGTTACATACTGTCTGTGTAAGTCTATAATATCTTTAAACAGTCTGAAATATAGTTTACACAGGAAACGTAGATGGGGATATAACTGTTTTCACAGAACTAAATATACCAGTGTCAAGCATCGGAAGTTGTATGAAGTCTGAATAATATATTGATAATATATTGATTTTAATTGCAGATATTGGGAGCATGAAATCTAATAATGTAACCAGATCATACACTTTGTGTAAATTCATGTTCATTATGTTAAGTGTTCTGTGATGTTTATAAATTGCTGTTTTTAAACCTTGAAAAAGATGGTTTCAAGTTTTGTTAACTTGAGAGGATGGGTGTTCAACTTGGATGGATTGTATACAACCACATGGCATATACAAATATCATTTTTCTTGTTATTTTCTGGTGAATTAATAATTAATATGGAAAATAATGACTAGTATGAAAACTAGTTGTTTTTGTTATTTATAATCTTGCAATATCATTTAGAGGGTTCAGTGGCTCTCTAATTCCTGCATATTTTATTTTGTAGTAACAGGTCATTTTATTGACATTGACTTATTATTGGTTATTTAAAAAGGTGCAACATTTTTTATAGTGCGTGATATTACAACACAGTTGGTACAAAGTATATATTGGCACAAAATTGGAGTGCATTTTTGCATGGATGTTCTTATCTTTATGTTGAAAATTTTCAATGGTTGAAGTAATGTTTTGTTCCCAAAGATGTTAACTTAATTGATAATTGCAAATTATCCTGGCTGTGGTAAGCGGTAGAATAGTCAAATGGTAGTTCATAAGCGTGAAGGGGCTGTACACTATTGAAAAATAAATGAAATGGGCTTCTGCTGGGCCATGGCATGGATTATCTGATGATGATTAAAAGAATACCCTTTTTTAACGCCTTTTAATACTTCAAGCAAAAGTGAACTTTTTTTGTAGTATTAGTGGGTAAATCATCAGGGATAATATGAAGTTCTGGTTATTAATTTGTAAGAATCTCAACCTATCAATGCAAGACATTTTGGTATTCAGATTTGGGAGCTGTAAGTTAATGCTGAGGAAAGAGTCTGACCCCCAGCATTTTGGGACTGAAATATAGGATAGTATGGTAGTTAGATTACTGGAGTAGTATCCAAGGGGCAGAAAAAGATAGCGCTGGATCATCTCAGCGGGTCAGGCAGCATCTCTGGAGTACATGGAGAGGGGCATTTCGGGAGCCTTTAGGCAGAGATGTTGCGTTGTGTTACTGCTGTGTTACTCCAGCACTTTATCTTTTTTTGTAAACAACATCTGTAGCCCCATGTTTGACAGTAGAGCTATCAAACATCTCCTCAAGCTATGCCTACTTTAACAAAGTTCCTCCAGCATTTTGTTTTGCTCCAGACGTCCGCACCTGCAGTCTCTTGTATTCCCACTATTTTAAATAATCCTTGTCTATTAACCACTCCAGAAAAGAGTAATTTCTTTGGGTATGCTGGCTTACTGGCTAAGATATTGGGTCCATAGCAGAGACATGAATTTGAATCTCCCCATGGCAGCTGGTAACTTTAATTTCAATATTTTGGAATTAAAGTGAAATTTGGCTGCTAGTTGATGTAAAAACATAGAGATAAGAAACAAGATCCTGGCATGTTGAACAAAACATAAAGTACTGGATAAACTCAGCTGGTCCAACAGCATCTATGGAGTGAATGGACAGATGATGTTTTGGGTCAGGAACTTTTTTCGGATTGATCAATCACAGATGGAGCCTGACTCACCAGTTTTTTTTTTTGCTGAAATTTGTTTTAATACTGCTGATCACTTCATCACTTTGGGGCAAATGGGGATAGATTATAAATGCTGGGATTGCCAACTACATCCACCTCTCATAAGTGAACAAATAAAAATAATATAGTCGATGCCCCTCTTCATTAAATCTAATCATGTTTTCCTTTCTTTCAAAGAGAAGAATCCCAACCATTCTTCTTGTTGCTAACATTTTGTGGTGCCTTCCTTTTAACCGATATTTGGTTTTGTAATTTGGAGGATGGAACAGGAATACTGAAGCTTTTTGCTTTCACAAGTTACTCACAAGTTACTCAAGCAAGCCATCAAGCAAGAAAATGGCCAATTTTAAGTGTTATATTAGGGTTATATTTTAAAATTATAATAATTCAGTTCTTTTGAAGTAATTCAGATTTTTAGCTACTTTGCTAAATTGATTTGGTTCGATAGCACCATTTTCCCAAGTTTTATTTTCTACATCAAGAAGCTACTTTATAAAAAATGTTCAAAACTATGCATACTTTGCATTCCTTTTAAGTGATCTGTATTTTTTTCCAATTAATTTGTCCTTGATTGATTTAATTATTTGCACTTTCAGGAGACCCAAGTCGCGAAGCAGGAGTCCGTATTATTCCAGACGCTCAAGATCTCGCAGCAAGCATCGTGTGTCAAGGTCTCGCAGTCGGCAGTCAAGCATTTCACCAAACAGTTTAACTTATAAGAATAGTCTTGCTGCTGAGCTAAGTAAGCATAAAAAAGCGAGAGCTGTTGAGGCTGCTAAGAATAATACTAAAATCTCTAATGCACTTAATGTGACTACTGCCAAGGCAAGTGGCAATGTCAGTTCAACAGTCGGCTGCTCATCTCAGACAAAGGATACAAAGGAAGCGAGTAAACACAAGCCAGAGAGAGCACCTGCTTCCCCATTGAACACTGGAATCCAAACAGCAGTTAAAAATGAGAAACTGAAAACCAAGATGATTACCCAAGAGGTGAAAATAGATCATGAATCAACCCTGGACAAAAAGGAAGTAATACAGATAAATCTAGGAACAAAAATTCCCAAGATTCCAACAATTAAATTGGAATCAACCACACCAAAAGAAAAACCCAAGCAAGTTGTGCCAAGTGAAACGACAAAAGAGAAAGAAAAGAATTCACAGTTGCTAACATCAACGTTGCCGCCACTACCTCTGCCCCTTGTGCTAACAAAGGAGGAGCAAGAAAATGTGATCAGGTAAAAGTTACTTTAGTTAGGAATTGGGGCAAAACACAGCATTGGACGAACTCAGCTGGTCAGGCAGCAGTCTAAAGTTGAGTCTACTTGAAATGTTGCCTGCCCATTCCTTCCACAGATGCTGCCTGATGGGTTGAGTTCCTCTAGCACTTTGTATTTTCATCAAGATTCCAGCATTTCAGTTTCTTATTATTCCAGAATATAGAAGTGTTGATTAGTTTTTGAAGCCTGAAGTTTAGGATGATTTTTATACATTTCTACTTTTGAATGGATTTGAAGCTTAAACAATGAAAATTATTGAAGAACGGGTAACCCCCTTGTTCCTGTGAGTGTGTTGCTGGGAAATGGTCTTACTGTGATTTTTTTTCCCCCTTCCTTAACACGAAGGTATTTTTGGTAACACATGTTACCAAAAATATGTTGTATTGATTTCTTTAGTTTTTCCACAAATACTGAGAGGAAATTTCATTAAATTTCTCTAAATCTTTTGGATAGCGACTTGTGGTTCTGACTGGCAAAATGACCCAAATAGTGATAATGCGACTTACAAATAATTAATCAGCTTTGAGTGAGGGATAAACATTGACCAGGCAAGCAGGAAAGTTCCTATTTTCAATTTGACGTGCTATATATCTATCAATAGTATGGGGCTCCAATTTGATAGGCTGGTAAGAAAAAAAGCAACTTGAATAAAAGCTTGGATAGTGTATTTATGTGACTGGATTAATCTAGTTTGGTTTATACTTTGATTTAGTTTCTCAGGGGCTCAACTTCCTGATTAGGTTCTATCTGCCCATCACCGTCCCTATCTATCACCCGACAGCCTGTTTTCCATGCCCTAACTCCTCCCTGTCCTCTCTCCCTCATTTGTTTCCATCTATCTCATTCCCCCTAACATCCACAAGCCTCTATCCAGCCCCCACTATTCCATAGTATTGATATTATTTCGCCCTCCTTTGCAGTTCCAAAACTGGGTGTCAACCTGAAAGATAGACTGACCTTTTGCCTCCACAGATGCTGCTTGGTTTGTTTTGTTTTTATTCTAGATTCCAGTATCTGCAGTTTTTGTCTTTATTAATTCTTTGCTATTTGCGTCAGGTTTCCAAATGATTAAACCGTACTGGATTCAAATATGATTTTTTCTGATTTCTGCATACTGATTTAATTTGCTATTCTCAGCTGTCAAATGTCAATATAGCAGTAAGGGAGAGATTCTGCACAGTCTTCTACCTTTTTGTTACATTCAATGCATTTTAGAGCCATAGTCATAGTCTGTACCTACTGTACAGACAATTCACAAGTTATGGCCATTTGTGTAAAGGAAACTTGCCCTTGCAAAATTGACAAATCGCAACCCCAATTGAGAAATATTGCAATTGTAGACCATTTCTTAAGTACACAACCTCGCCCCGTAAAGCGGGGTTGATTGTAAGAAAGTTTGCAGGTTGTGGCAATAAACACATTTGAAGTGTGGAGCTGAGTTCAAACAAATGTGATTCGTAGTGTTGTACAGTTAATGCTGTGCGTCAGAGTTGATGGTGCTCTTGTTTGATCTAGGGCTAACGTAATGACTGGAGTTTATACTTTCTCCCTGTAACCACATGATTTTTGCTGGCTGCTCTGTTTTCAAAGATGTACTGGTAGGTTAAATGAATGTTATAAATTATCTGTTAACATTGGCAAGTGGGGAAGAATAAGTTGGTGGGCTAGTGGAAAATGGGACTGATCCGATTGCTTCATCGGGGGCTTGCATGAACCCTAATGCAGAACAGCCAAGTAGTACGGATTTTTCGTATTTTGTACGGAAATGTGATCAGAATACGGATGTACGATTTTGCTTTGTAAAATACGGATTTTTAAAAAATCAGCTGAACTGCCTGTTTCATCTTGCTGCTTAAAAAATGCAAGGATATAAAGTCATACTGTAACTCTAAAAATTATAGCAGATTAAATCTATTAGTATTTTAAATTTCAAGATCTGCATGATTATTTTTGTAAGCTTTGATCTGTCTGTCCCGCTCCAGGTTTAAACAGCGCTGTCAGTTTAACGCGTGGGGATTTAAACGAACAGTGCTATGGGTTCTAAAAACAGCGCTCCCTGCTGGAGCACTTTACACATAGCGCTATGGCCACAGCGCTGTGGGTCACAGACTATTATGGGTGGGAGTGGGATGGAGGGAATAGGAGAGGGAGGGAGAAAAAAAAGAAGGAAGGAGAGAGGGTGGGAGGAACAGAGGGAGGGGTGGAAGAGGGGATGGAGGGAAAGAGGAAGGATGGAGAGAGAGCGAGGGAGGGAGAAGGATGCTTCCAAAATGGCTTCCACATCATCTGGTGCTAAAAGCAGGAAGCAGCCGTTCAAACAGCAGTATACAAAGAGATGGTAATGAATGCACTGTCAAGTAAGGTGCGTAGAAGACATATCAATTGGTAGCAAAGTTATGTATTCTTGTACTCTTAGATGGGTATGACCGCACATTAAAAAAACACTTTTTTCAGCAAAATGGTACAGCGTAAAAGTACTGATTTCCTTAGCAAAATACTGATTTTCAGATACTAGAATACTGAAATGCTCTGACAAAACTTGGCAGCTCTGCTAATGGGCTAAATTACGTATTTCTGTTCTGTGGTAAGTATAAGAAAAATGACAAGGCAATTATTATATTTAATAAGGAAAGAGATCGGCCCCTCTACCTACATAGTGTTTCCCATTGATTTAGTGACATTGTTAGGTTGGTGCTGTAACTTAAAGCATATATTGCATTCATATGGTAGACACAAAATGCTGGAGTAACTCAGCAGGTCAGGCAGCATCTCTGGAAAGAAGGAATGGGTGATGTTTCGTGTCGAGACCCTTAGACAGACATGCTGAAGAAGGGTCTCGGCCCGAAAAGTCACCCATTCCTTCTCTCCAGAGATGCAGCCTGTAACGCTGAGTTACTCCAGCATTTTGTGTCTACCTTTGATTTAAGCCAGCATCTGCAGTTCTACACACATTGCATTGATATAATGGCTTTCGTGAGCTTATACCATTTAGGCTATTAAGTGCAGTCAGTTATTGTGCAGAAAATGTGGCACTCTGAAATCAGCACATGTAACTATCTTGGTTTAATAATATCACTTGCATATGAATAATGAAATGTGCCATAGAACATTATATTGACACTAACACCACATTTTACAAAACGTAAACATAATTTTGTTGGAAGTACACTTTCAATAGTATTTTTTATCTAATTCTCATATCGTTGTTGAAAGCTTTATTTATTCTTGTTGCATGTTGATATTTGTTTTGAGTTCAATTTTGTTAGTAGTCGAATTGGGTTTGGTTTTGGAGGATTGCACCTTACTTTGAAAATATGCTATACGCTAAAACGAAAATAATTTTGCTGAGAGATTCTAATCCTCATGGTTTGAAATCTTATGCTTTAAGTGATTTTATTCCAACAGCATATAATTTTTGCATGTTTTAAATTTAATCAACTTGTTTATTATATTATCTTTTAAGTAATGTGTTTACAAATCTCTAAGAATTTCATTGTTCTGTTTTGGTCCATATGACAACAAAACGCGCTTGACTCTTGAACTAAATTTAAAGAAAAGGAAAATGATGTATCAATGATGGTCCAACTGCAAAAAAGCACACCCAAGTCCTGGAGTAACTCAGCGGGTCTGACAGGATCCCTGGAGAACATGGATAAGGAGACATTTCGGGTTGGCATTTCTTCTTCAGACTGTTAAGGATCACCCGCATCTCTTCTACGTCCCCTTAATTCTCCTCTTTCTCCTCCTTCCCCAGACAAGAGGAGGATAGTTTCCCTGTTCCTTACTTTTCACTCCACCGGCACCTGACACTTCTGTCACCTCCAGCGTCATCCCACCGCCAGTCATGTCATCTCATCCCTACTATTTCCACCTTCCTCGCCACCATCCAGGAAACCTCAACAGTCTTTCTAGATGAGACCGATGTTTAGGTGCACCTTCTTCCATTCCTTTCTGTTCTGGGCCGCCTCCAATGTCAGCGAGGCTACACGCAAAGTGGTAAATAACCTTATTCTATTTCGGTAGCTTACAACCATCCGCATGAACCCTTGTCCAACCATCAAACACTCACCTGTATCCACCTTTTACCTGCCTGGCTTTGTCCTGCTCCTAAGATAGACACAAAAAACGGGAGTCACTCAATGGGTCAGGCAGCATATCTGGAGAAAAGGAATAGGTGACATTTCGGGCCGAAACTCTTCTTCGGGCTGAATAAGTCAGTAATTTGTCCTTCCACTCCATTCACTGCTCTCTTCCCTCCTGTACAATCAGTATTAAGAAGGGTCCCAACCGAAAACGTCATCTATCCATGTTCTCCAGAGATGCTGTCTGACTGCCTCCAGTACTTTGTATCTTTTTTTGATAAACCAGCACCAACAGTTCATTGTTTCTCTGAAGTCCTAACTACCTTGCTCTATAAAAGGTTTCTTCCAAGTTGATGTCTCATCTTTTAGATTAAATTAAACATTTATGGAACAGTGGCTGTTTTATTTTGATACAGGTTTCCATTTTGATAATGGATAATGGTTCTTCGAATTCTCAGGTCTTGCAGAGACAATGTTGTTGGGCCTATGGAACAAATTTGATTCATTTTGTATACATGGCTGCCCTCCCATTTTTGGATGGAATTTTGGCAGCTCTGTGCTCGACAACCACCTGAGTTAGTTAATGCACTTTTTATAGGGTCAGATGTTTAGAAATAATTTTGGTACTGATTTATAATGTCTCACATATTAGCAGACGATTCATTTTTAGAGCATGCATTTGCATTCTTTTCATCGGGATGTTTGGCTAAGGTTTTGGACTGGGGTCAACAGAAATGTTTGAGTTTTATTTTCTCAAATCATTGATCCAAAGTCCAATTTTTCTTTAGATATTTTAATGTAATTGAATTGGGCATGCAGTGTACCAGTCTAAATCTTCTCTCACAATTGGCTTTTTCATTTAGGCGATGTAAAACTGGGATTTTTTATTTCAACCAGGTGAAATGTGATTAATTCATTTCTCATTGGGCCATTAAGTTGCCCCTTGGAGGCTTTGGAATAAGTGTAACATTTGGCTTGCCACACAGCATACATACAGTGCATGAGGCTGCAACATTGATCCTTGATTTCTGCCAGGTGGTTTATGAGCGTGATCTGTATTGGGGATAGCAATTTCAGTAGAATTATGACTTTGTGAATGTACACGTGACAATTTGGCATTGTGTGTCTGTTCCTTGTTAACTGTTGTCATCCTGGCTAAACATAACGGAATAGATACCAAGAAACACTTTATGTTTGTAAATCTTATCCAAGAATGTCAAGACTTTGGACCTGTTCCTTCAGAAGGTATCGTGGTTAGTGCAAAAGCTAGACAAGGGAGAAGTGGATGTTATGGCAAGATTCATATCCATTTTCCTGTAGTATGAGTAAATATTTATTGAGCCAATTTTTCATCCCATGATGTTATTTCTGATCATAGATTGCCTGATGCTGACATCAGAACATTTTGAACACAAGAGCATACTTCACTTGAATGAGTACTGAATTCAGGTGATCTCCTAAAAGCTTTGTTTGCTTTCCTTCCAGAAATTAGTTTCCCTTGGGTCAAAAATAACATAATCCTTCAGTGGCAAAGGCACATTTAAATTGATCTCATTTTTCGACCGTTAAGTAAAGTGTAAAATTAAATGCTCTGGATGAAAACCGAATCCATTTCCTGGTATCTGTTCCATTATGATGAATTTTATTGTCTGACCGACCAACAAGGAAGTTGAAAATTCAAGACTAAAACTATTAAGAATACAGTTGAAAGTTTTAACATTCGTGGAGAAATACCACAGGAGTAAATAGAACAAACTGCTGACAAATCCCCGAACCCGACGTGTGGGGCAAGATGTAAAGGGTTGTTTAATCAATGAGAAAATACAAAATGTTATTTAAGCAGATCTAGCTGTGCTTGGACATAAATCAAAGTGTTAGCTTGCAGGTATTGAGAGTAATTGGGAAAGTTGGCCTTTAAGAGTTTTAACATTAAGACATTCTTGAGCAGTCATTCATGGGGCATTATTTAGACTACATCTGTGTAGAGTTTTCAGCTACTTATCCAAGGAAGAATGTACTGCCTTGGAGAAATTCACTAGATTTCATATTTGGAGATGGGATGTACTGAGGCTATTGAATGATGGAACATGCACTAAGACCTGAATCATCTGCTTTAAAAAAAAAAGATGTTTTACCCAGGTGAGTAAACTATTCAGAAGTGGATTCAGTTAAATAATCATAGATTTTAAGAGATTTGGCAGAGTACGTACTGGGAATGTTTTGTCAGGCTGGGAAGTTTATAATCTGACGTCAGAGTCTCAGAAATATTCTTTGTCGCTATTCATTTATAGCACAGCTAGCAAAAAAATCCAGTTAACATGGAAAATAGGCGCAGGAGGAAGACCTTCGAACCAGCACCGCCATTCATTGTGACCATGACAGATCATCCACAATCAATAACGCGCACCTGCATTCTCCCTATATCCATTGATTCCGCTAGCCCCAAGAGTTCTATCTAAATACTCGTTATTACTTTTATAATTGACCCCAGCACCTTCCCCACCACTAACTGGTCTATAATTCCCCGTTTTCTCTCTTACTCCTTTCTTGAAAAGAAAGAACATGAGAATATTGGAAAATGATCATTGATCACCAATGTCAGCCGCGGTTGCCTCTTACTCCCCTTAGAATCTTTCTTCCTCTTTGGAATGAAATGATCCTGCATCTTCTGGATTATGCCCAGAAATTCCTGCCATTGCTGTTCCACCGTCATTCCTGCTTGGATCCTTTTCCAGTCGAACTTGGCCAGCTCCTCTCTCATGTCTTCATATCCACTTTGTTTAACTGCAACACTGACACTTCTGGTTTAACTTTCTCCCTCAAATTAAAAGGGAACTCCTTTACCGTGAGTTCCCTTATTAAATCTAGTTCATTAGACACGACTAAATCCAGAATTGTCTTCTCTCTGGTAGGCTCCAGTACAACCTGCTTTAAGAATCCATCTTGGAGGCACTCTACAAACTCCCTTTCTTGGGGTCCAGAACCAACCTGATTTTCCCAGTCTGCCTGCATATTGAAATCTCCCATAACCACAGTGGCATGTGTTGCCAATTTTAACTCCTGCTGCATCTTGCACCCTATGTCCAAACTACTGTCACCCCAAGCAAGGGACTGAATTTCATCCCTTACCAACAGAGCTACCCCACCTCATCTGCCCACCTGCCTGTCCTTTCTATAGGATGTATACCCCTGAATATTCAGTTCCCAGCCCCGATCCTCCTGCACCCATGTCTCTGTAATCCCCACAATGTCATCCACATACTTTGCGTATTCATATATAATACTTTTAATCCATTACTCTCCTCACCTTTCACATTGATTCCTAGTTCACTTGGCCATACTCTCTCCTATCCCTTTGTGAGCTTTGTCCCGTTAATTCCGGTGTCTTTCTTAACGTTTCTTATATTCTCTTTAACTCTATCCTTGTATATCCTTGCATATCCAATTTGTACCCTCCCCCCCCCCCCCCCCCCCCCCCCCCCCCCAACTATTTAGTTTAAACCCACCCGTGTAGCAGTGGCAAACCTGCCTGCCAGAATTCTGGTCCCCCGCCTGTTAAGATGCAACCCATCCCATTTATATAATTCATAAACGATCTTGCTGTAGGTCCTGTTCAGGAAACCCGTTTTCCCGGATGATGCTGACGTCATCTGGTTACCTCTCCAGTGCCCCAACATGGTCCTTCAGGTACTGAACTTGGACACACTTTCCACAGTTGTAGCACCATCAGTGTCCCTGACCTCACACATCCTGCAAGCCTCACACTGAATCAGCTTACCTATCATTTCTTCACTGCATCTCTCCCTCTCCAACTTTTGGCATTGTCTCCTCCCTCAGCCACTTCGCCGAAGACTCTTGAGCCAAAGACTCACACTTTTCTCACAAGGCACTTCCCTCGACCAGTCCACTCCCCTGGAACAAACCGTGCTTATATTAGCTGATAAATTGACTATGCAAACTTACTGATTTGCTAATTAAATTTCTCAGCCAATCCCCGCACTCACTCTTTCACCTGTCGCTCCTCTGCCGACCTTGAACGTATGTCAGGTTTCATATTAATTGTGACCAAATCCATTATTTTATGCGGGGAAGAATTAGAGTCGAGTGTTTTATTGTCATATGTCCCAGATAGGACAATGAAATTCTTACTTGCTGCAGCATAACAGAATATTGAAATATAGCACACAGCGGGAGAAAAAAAGTAAAAAGTTCAGTGTGTATATATGCGCATACACACACAAACACAATAAATAAACAAATATAGTGCAATAATAGTAATAGTCTGTTGCAGTTCAGAGCTTATTTGTTGTCGTGTTTAATAGCCCGATGGCTGTAGGGAAGAAGCTGGTCCCGAAGCTGGAAGTTACAGTTTTCAGGCTCCTGTACCATCTTCCCGATGGTAGTGGTGAAACAAGTGTGTGGCCAGGATAGTGTGGGTCTTTGATGTTGGCTACCTTTTTGAGGCAGTGACTTACTGGCACGTGTCCAAGGTGTGATGTCTGATTTAGCAGATAACCATGGGCCAGGTGGGGGAGGAGTGATAAGTAGGTGTCAAAGGTTGGAGATGGTTGCTGTATTGCATCTTACAGATAGTATGCAGTATAGCCACAGTGCTTTTATGTAGGGAAGAATAAATGTTTAAAATATTCTATTAATATGCTGTTGATAATTCACTGTCATTACATGTCAGGACTTTAAGTGCCAGAAGATGACCCATTCTTGACAAGGCCCTGCTGTAAGTGGTTTCATTCTTAATAGTTGCTCATGGAATGGAAGGAGTGCCACCAATTCTGACTTTGTATTTAAGGAAGATCATCATGAAGAACAGGGGGTGTTAGTTAGGCCAAATGAGTTCCTGCTGTATTGTCCCAGAACTGTGATGATTGAGCTCAATTTCCCTTTTAAGATGATTCTGGCAATCAGAGATTTTCTCTTCATTTGATTGGACCTAGAGCTGAGCATTCACATTGGAGTCGAAAATAAGTAGGTTTTGGGTTAGTGGGTGGTACTTGATTGCAATGTTGGATGCCAGGAAGCAGTTGGTTATAGAACAATGGCCAAATGGGGATCTTTCAAGTTAAATGTGAGAGTTCAGGGTTAACCTGTTCCTATGAGGATGCAAGGCAAGAATGGTAAAATGGGGGACTCTTGATGACAAAGGAAGTTGAAAGTTTGATGAAGCAACAAATGGAAGCATATAAGATGATTAGGCGATTAAAAACAGGAGAGACCCTGACAGTACATTAAACAAATAGGGAGAAATGGCCGTGAAATATCACTGACAGACAATATTAAGGGACAATTCAAAGACACTTTATAAATATATTAGCAGCAAGAGGGCGACCAAGGAAAGAATAACAGTTCGTTCTTTGAGGAACAAAGCAGCAATCTGTTTGTAGTGCCAGGGATGCAAGCAAATTTTAAAATAATACTTATCTCAATTCACTCAAAGAGAGAAAACGGTAGATTAAGTATTCAGGGAGAGGACTATTGATATTGATAAGCATGTTAATCTTAAGAAGCTGGAATTGTTGGACATCTTGGAGTAAGTAAAGATGAATAATTCCCTAATGTCAGATGAAGTGTATCTTCACTACCACAGGTGAGCTACCAAAGGATTAGGCGACAGTAGATATGGTTCCTTATTGACAAAGGACAGCATGAATTGCCAGGTAATTACAGACCATTGAGTCTTACATTTGTCATAGAGAAATATTTAATTCTAAAGTACAGGATATATCTTTGCCTGGCATGATGGTGATTGATTATGAATAGTCAGGATTGATTTGTAGGAAATTCTGCATCCCTAATTTGATTTTTATATATATATAACCAACCAAGGATATTGAGGAGGTATTGTCTTCATAGTCTTAAGTAAAGCCATTGACAAGTTCTGCATGGCAGGCTGGTCCAAAAGGTTATAGCAGGGCTCTCGCTTAACTTTTTTTCCCTGTTGCCAGCCGGGCAACCTTGACAGCTTTCTAGGTTGCCAAATGACAGTTTAGGTGGTCATTTAAGATGGTTTGCATGACGTGTGCGATAATGTGCTCGGACGAAGTGCGTAGTTACCAGTCAGAATTATGCTCAATGAAGCATTCACATATTATGTCCAAGAAGGAACTGCAGATGCTGGAAAATTGAAGGTAGACTAAAGTACTGGAGAAACTCAGTGGGTGCAGCAGCATCTATGGATCGAAGGAAATAGGCAATGTTTCAGGCCGAAACCCATCAGTCTGAAGAAGGGTTTCAGCCCGAAACGTTGCCTATTTCCTTCGCTCCATAGATGCTGCCGCATCCGCTGAGTTTCTCCAGCACTTGTCTACATTCATATATTATTTCTGCTTAAAATAACTCACAAACTAAACATATTCACCAATCATTTATACCACAATGAAAATTGTAATACAATATCTCAACTCTTTTTACACATTGCAATTAATGCAATTTCTATTAGTTCTTTCCACTTCCAAACAAAAATGTGGTTGGATTATTCAGCAAATGATCAACCTGTGTCAATAAATCCTGGACCATGCAGACCACAGATTGATGCAAGCATGTTTTCTGTGAAGGACCGAAAATTACCATGACATGGCCATAGCATGAGTCGTTATTGCTATTAGCACAGAAACATTCTGGCTTCCCACATAATTTATCCATAACAAAATATACAGGTTGCAAGGACATTTCAAAAGGCATTTTATGATAATAGCTGTTAAAACCGACTATACCCATCTGACAGGTTAAACATTACACTAACTGACAAGAGATGGCCAAAGGACATAACTGCAGCAAATGTTCTTTTGCTAATATGATTAAAGGTGTCAAAACAAATAATAACATTGGGAATTAAAACACATTTGATTGCATTCCGTTATCAAACATAGTCAATGTTCGCTCTGAAGACCATAGGGTCAGGGGGTGTGTGAATCAGTGTGGGGTGGATAGATGGCGGGGTGGGGATTGAGAAGGCAATCGGTGTGGAATGGATGGATTGAGGCAGGTGAATTAGTACGTGTTAGTCGGAGTATGTAAAATTGTGAGGGGAGAGCACGGGGGATGTCAGTGGTGTTGAATGGGGGATCAGTACGGGATGGATGGGGGGGGGGGGGTCAGTACTGGATGAATGGGGGTAGACAAAAATGCTGGAGAAATTCAGCGGGTGAGGCAGCATCTATGGAGCTACGGAAGTAGGCAATGTTTCGGGTCGAGACCCTTCTTCAGACTGTTCTCCCCGTTCTTGAATGGGAGTTCAGTACAGGATGGGTGGGGGTGTGTGGGGGCGATCAGCACAGGATGAATGGGGGGGGGGATCAGTATAGGATGAATGGTGGGGGGGGGGGGTCAGGACAGTGTGGATTGGACGGTCTGTGCAGGATGAATGGGAGATCACTACAAGATGAATGGGAGATCGCTAGTGGATGAATGAGGGGATCAGTATAGGATGAATGGGGGATCAGTATGGGATGAATGAGGGGATCAGTACAGGATGCATGAGGGGATCAGTACAGGATGAATGGGGGATCAGTAACAGATGAATGGTGGATCAGTAACAGCTGAATGGGAAGATCACTACAGGATGGATGGGGGATTTGGTGCAGGGTAAATGGATGGTGGGTCAGTACTGGATGAATGGGTAGATCAGTGCAGTATGAATGGGGGGGAGAAGTGCAGGATGGATGGGAAGGGGGGGGTCGGTACAGGATGAATTGGGGGACCAGTGTAGGATGGATGGGGGTGCCAGGAGAATCAATGCGAGGTGGGCAGGGCGATTAATAGATTGGGGGGGTAGATGGGGAGGGGAGCACAGGTAATGTCAGTGAGGACTGAATAGAGGAGGGAATGGGGATCAGTGCGGGATGGATAGGATGGGTCCCAGGATAAGAGGGATGGAGGGGGGCGTACAAGAGAGAGAGAGAGAAGGGGGGGGGGGGAGGGGCAGAGGAGGTGGGAAGCGAGGAAGGAAGATCAGCGCTCCTCGGACAGCATCGCCCCGCCGCCAAAGGGGGAAGTGGTTGGGAACTCGTTGCCACTGCCTCTGCCAGCCGACAGGTAGGTGCGGGGCCAAGCGGTGCAGCTCAAAGATCCTATAACTGTAGGATCTTTGGTGCAGCTGCTTCAGTCGGCGGAAGGAGGCATCCGCCTCCCTTTCTCCCTCTCGCCCCCTCCCTCCATCCTCCCGGCCTCGGCGTGCGAGAGGGGTTGTATTGAAAGCGCCGTTAACAACCCCTCTCGCACGCCAGGGAGGGCGGTCTCCTTCCGCCTTGCGGAAGGAGGAGACGGTGGAGCCGCTGTCACGGCCGCTGTTCGGGGCCCGTCATTTGCTCCGACCCTTCATCACCACGCACCTAGTATCTTTGCCCCGCAATCAAAGAGGAATACAGCGCCGCCATCGACACGAAACGTCACGCTCTTATTCTCCAGAGATGCTGCCTGTCCTGCGAAATTACTCCAGTTTTTTGTGTCTATCGGTATAAACCAGTATTTGCTTGCCAAGCCGGGCAAAATGAGTCAGTGTTTAGGTTGCCCGGCGGCACTTTGAGTGGTCATTGGCACCCAGGCAACCATTAATTTCAAGCCTTGTAGAGCTCATGGGATTCAGGATGTGTTAGCAAATTGAACCCAAATTTGCCCTAATAATAGTGGTGTTGCAGAATTACTTTTCTGATTGGCGGAATTGACCTGAGGGTTTACCACAAAGATTGAACCTGGAATCTTTGTTTATGATGTATAGCAATTACTTGGATGTAACTGTAGAAGGTATGATTAGTATGTTTGGAGATTACATGAAACTTTGTAGTGGTGTAGATGGTGAGTGGGATTGTCTTGGGCTACAGAATGATACTGATCAGTCAGAAAGTTGGATGGAGTATTGGCAGATTTAATCCTGGCAAACTCAAAGTGATGCATTCTGAAAGGTTAAAGGGCCTGTCCCACTTATGCGACTTTTCAGCTGGATGGCCCGTCAGTGATGAAACCGCGAGCTGGATCGACCGTCAGCGCGCACACCTACTCACTTAGCGGGGGCCAGGGAAAGTGGGGGAGCACTGTCTGAAATTCACACAGGGAGGTAAAATATACGGCTGGCACAGTGTACGGTAAGTCCTTTAGAGGGAGGGGGAAGGAGTTGACACACTTTTAAGAAGCCAGACAACTTTTAATAAAGTTTAGTGGGCATTTAACATTACCGGTCGGTTTTCCTTGGTTCTGAAACCTCCAATGAGCCAATTAAAATGACCGGTCAGTGAAGGAGATTGCCTACGGCTGCCCTTGACTGCCTGTAACTACATGGCGACCCCACTCCACTGCACTACAAGTTCAAAAGAACCATGCCGACCAATTTTTACTCGCGGAAACATTTTCAGTATGCTGAAAAATGTTCCTTGACCAAACTGAGGCTGCGAGTATGCAGGAACTGCTCTCGTGCATGAAGGAGAGTTACAGTAACCATGACCATGTGTCGACCATGCTGCGAGTTTGTGGCGAGTGCAAACTTTTCTAAACTCGCAAATTAGGTCGCCATAGTGGGACAGGCCCTTAAATAATATAGTAAATGACAGGGGTCTAAGTAATGTTGATGAACAAAGGGACTTTGGGGTACGTCCACAGATGCCCAAACTGCCAGCATTAATTAGGGTGGTGAAGATAGCATGCGAGATTCTTGCCCTCATCATGAAGAGCAGGGAAATTGTGTTATGGCATTATAAAACATTGCTTAAGCCATGCCTACATTTAAGTTTTAGACATGCAGCTTGGAAACGGGCCCTTCAGCCCACTGAATCCACATTGACCATGAATCACCTGTTCACACTGGAGACATTTGTTCAAATGTTTGGAATTTAGGTTGTTCATTATTCTCACGTGTACCGAGGTACAGTGAAAAGCTTTGTTACGCATGCTATCCAATCAAATCAGATAATACAGTACGTAAATAATTACAATCAAGCTAAATTCAAATACAATAGGAAAATTGAAGAACAGGGTGCAGGGTAAAGTTCTCAGCATTGTGGCACAATTCCAGAGATGAAGCCCAATGTCCACAATGAGTTAGAAGAGAATCAGAATGTTTCTAAGGTTATGGAAGGAAAGAGTATAGAAGGAACTGTTTGGAAGCCTGATAACGGGTGAATAAAGCTGTATCTGTGTCTGATGTCAAGCTTCCGTATCTTCTGCCCACTGGTAGTGAGGAGAAGGAACGCCCAGCGTGGAAAATCTTTGATTGTGTTTTACCTGCTTTCTTCCTGAAGTGGCATGAAATGTATACGGAGTCATTGGTGGGGAGACTGGTTGTGTGAGGGGGTGGGCTATATCCATAGCTCTCTGCTGTTTGTTGTGGTCTTCGGCAGAGTTATTCCCAAACTGAGCTGTGGTTCATTTCAACTATGCTTTCTGTGGTGTTTCTGAATAAGTTTGTAACAATTATTGGAGACATGCTGAATTTCCTCTGTCTCCCATGGAAGCCGAGGCACTGGATTGCCACCTTGTAAGGATGTGAGTTCCTCTGAAGAGAATGCAGTCACTGATTTACTATGGCGGCTCTTAATGCTGCTTACGTCGCATCTTTCTGTGAATAATTTGGTTACAAACAATTCTTGGAAATTAAATCCTTTCGTAAACCGGATACTGCCAGTGCAAACACTTTATTTACAGCAAAATTACTGCCAAAATATGCCTGATGTATGAACCACCATTTGCAAAGTTGTAAACCTTATTAAACTGACCCAATTCATTGGTTGATTTGTCCTATATGAAGAAATGTCACCTGGCATCAACAACTTGTGTTTAATGTAAAGGCATTCTCAGTAATCTTCGGGAAATATGCCAAACCAGGAAAGTGTCTATTTTTGACGAATTGGGCTTTCTTAGTTTTGTGTTATCTTTTGGCCTTCACGCAATTTGCCTGATATTTTGACAGAAATATAATAAGGCATGCATTTAGTAGACGCATCGCAGAGATAGGGTGGTTAAGGCTTTTGATGCATTGGGCTTCATGTGTAAAGAAATTGGGAAGTTATGCTATAGTTGCACAAGATGTTGGTGAGGCCACATTTGGATTACTGTGTTCTCATGATTAAGGTGAAAGAGGCAAGATTTAATACAACTCTACCGAGCCATGTTTTCACTCGGAAGATGGTAGGTATATGGACCAAGCTGTCAGTGGGGGTATTTGAGGCAAATAGTAGAAGTTTGCATAAGACCTGGTTGAATTGATAGGAGGGAAATTAAGGATTGGCTGCTTCTATTTACTTTTCAATGGGCTTTTAGTCTTTGTTCATTTGAATGCTGGAAATAAAAATTAAATTAAATTTAATTAATCTTTTCTATTTACAGTCCAAAAGCCGGTCTCCCAATAAAAACTTTGAAAAAGGACCTTGAGCGAAAGTCTCGGCACTTACTTACAGACCTTCCGTTGCCACCTGAACTTCCAGGATCTGAATTATCCCCACCAACAACTCCTGAAGAGAAAAAAACAATTGTTCCATCACAAATTAAAAAGAGACCCAAGTAAGTGAGAATTTTAGTTTTGCTTTGAAGATCTGAAGTTTCTATGTAAATTGGTCATTCTACACATATTTTCATAATATGCAGTCTCTGCCACAGACTTGCAATTTTATCTTTCTGTATAGTGTCTGAGTAATTTAGCACTCTACTGAAAGATCTAGTCTGTTGGGGAAATTTGTTCGGTGGGATCCTTAATAAAGGTATGAATAATTGTAATGCTGTCACTGGAGGTTTCATAAAGCATTGGTGTTGAGACACTGTATAAAAGAGTTGAATATTTCAGTATGTTAGTGATGTCCAATTTTCATGTGTTCATTTTTTTAGGAATCGAAGCTTTTGGTTTGATGACATTGATTAATTTGGGCCACTAATAGGATGAATTGTGCATTTTAGTAAGGGGGCGATATGTATAAAGATTTATTGACATACTTGATTTTGTTTTTTTGTTGAGGATGGCAGCACCTGTATGTTGATTTGGACCTGGAGCTCAAATTTGGAGCTCTTTACAGGATAACACTGGAGGAGTAGCAAATGTGTTTTGTGGTTGTGTAAACACCAATGATTTTCAACCAAACTTGTATGGACTTTTCCAATGTAATGAATTTCGAATTTTGCTATTATATATAGAGCTGATACCTGCAAGTATCTGGTGGCAGTTAATGTCTCTAATTAAATGTTTTCCTTTGATAGAAATGTGCATGAATTAATTGTGAGTAAGCTTTGTTCCAATTTTTTAAATTTATGTTCTTTTAAAATAAGTGTTTATCCTCTACCGACATGAAGCTACAGGAAATGTGGTGTCGGTGGAAATGTCAAAGGTGCACCAGATTGCCTCGGATTGTTTGAGATCATTTATCATGCCTGAGGACATTACACCAGCACTTCCTCATTGAATCTTCGTCAGCTGCTTTGCCGGCTACTATCATGACTTTAATCATATATGTAAAAATGAAATTAGTATCTCTATTCACAATCCTCAGCAAGTTAAGTGTGGGAAGGAACTACAGATGCTAGTTTACACCGAAGATAGACACAAAGTGCTGGAGCGTGACAGGCAGCGTCTTTGGAAAGAAGGAATGGATGACATTTTGGGTTGAGACTGTTTAGACCCGAAACATCACCCATTCTTTTTCTGAAGAGAAGCTGTCTATCTGGCTGAATTACTCAAACATTTAGTCTATTCTCAGGAAGTTTAACTCATTTTAACTCGGTGATTGTGAAAAACACCCGGTCCCTGACTGACAAGAAGGAGGAAAGCTTTACATGTGACCCAGGCAATATGTTTCCGCAAAATCTTTGAACAGCCATCACCGAGGTTCTACTTCCATCCTTTCATCTTTAGATGTGTTTTGACAAAACTTAATTGGACATACCATTTCAATTAAGTTGTTGCAAATGCAAGACAAGGTTATGTGTGACTTTTGGTTTATCCTATGCTTTTTTGATCACTTCTAAATTTGTCTGCCCTATTGAACACTGACTTTTGAATGCTCCTTTTGCAGCAGCTAATCTATTTCTGGAGCAAAAAATGAATTGGGTCTCTTGCCTGCCTCCATGGCTGGGATACCTGATTGAAATTTCTTTTTTTAGCTGCATTGATATTTTCAGTTGAGAGTTATGTCAGAAATTGTTGGTAGTGATGGAGATGAGCAGTGTTGTTGCATTTATAAAAAATAAAAAAAAGCAGTAGCTTCATGTCATTGCAGCATACTTTCCTGAATTTTATATAAATTCCAAGTGTGCATGGCAAGATCCAACAGTTGCTACTGATTCCTGAGAGGAGAGAGAACCATGGGCTCTCTCTCTTCTCACCAACTGTTGCTTCTTCCTGTTGGCCATCGCTTTGTCTACTCTACCACTTCCATTTCCACCTCCACCCAGTCTAACCCCCCCTCCCGTTGCTTTATCCACTCACAGCGCCCCCATCCTCTGGAGTCACCGACATATTCTAAGGTGGAAGGTATCAGCGAATGAAGGGGAGGAGTGGACAAAGCAATGGTAGGAGGAGGCAGTTGCGGGGAGGGGAGAGAGGCCAAAGCGGCAGCTGATGAGAGTGCAGTGAACCGCTGAGTGGAGGGAGTGCGCTCTGTTGTTCCCTGAAGAAAGTGCTAATAGCCAGGGACTCTAACGTGAGCCGCAACGACAGTTGCTTCAACCGGATGGTGCACAAACTGGTGAAGAATGGCTCGCTGGTGCAGACCAGCGCCATTGACACTTAGTTTTAAGGTGAAAGGACACTGGAGTAACTCATCAGGTCTGGCAGCATCTCTGGAGAACATTAATGTTTCAAGTCGGGTCTCTTCTTCAGACTGATTCAGACCTACTGAGTTGCTGCAGCACTTTGTGTCATTTTGTGTATTAACCAGTATCTGCAGTTCTTTATTTCTACTGAGTTTTAAGGTGATTCTGACTTGCATAAGGGTTTGCGGCATGTAACCCATGCGTAAGTCGGTGAGTGGCTGTATTAATGTTGCTCATTTGTTGGTTGCTAATTTAAAAAAATTATAACCAAGATTTTTTATTTTTAGAATTTGTGGTCCTCGACATGGTGAGACAGAAGTAACGGAAATCGACTGGGGAAAACGTTGTGTAGACAAATTTGATATTATTGGAATAATTGGGGAAGGAACATATGGACAAGTCTACAAAGCTAAGGATAAAGATGCAGGTAAATTGTTATTCATTGGACTAGCTTATTTTGTGAAACTTTAGAAAGTGTGTTCACATTAAGGAGAGAAGTAGGTATGGCATTTTAGGTTACTGATCTTTTGTCACAAACCTAGACTGTTTAACTTGTCTTTCAACATATACCTGCTCTGATTTTCAATGCACTTTCTTTTGGATAGATCAGTAAGAGCTTTTTACTGGCTTTTATAACCAGAAAAGTAATTTGCCAACACTCATTTCCTTTTGATGTTCTTATGGGCTGGATATTCAGTCGTAAATAGGTGACCCTTAAATGTCATAATCCAAATTATGCTTTCTCCTCTGCCAGGACCTACTGGTGTATTCCCCCATGGTTTTTTTTCCCTAAATCAAGAGCAAGCAATCTACAAAACTTCTGCCTATTCCAGTCTGCATTAGGCAAATTGTAGAATGTAGCGTAGGTTTAAATATCCTTCCTGTATTTTGTATTGGCCTGCAAGAAGTGAAGAACATTTCATTGATGTGAAACAAAGTGTGGAGGTTGTTACAGAGAACCAAATGCACAGCTTGGTCGGGGGGGAGGGGGGGATATGTTGTTATTGTGAATCCGAGCTCCCCTAGCCCACAAACCACCTCTTTCCCCATTGGCATAGTTGATTCTGTGATATAATTTTATTTCACCCAAGGTTTCTGAGGTACATAATTATTGTGTTGTCGCTGAACTATCTATTGTATTTCCCGATATCCACAACAGATTGAATGGCATGAAGAACAATAAATTGACCTTTTCACAAACTGTATTGCCTTTGCCTGATAATCTTGAGGTTCTTTTAAGTGCCCTGTTACAGCATCTGTAATGACGTGTGTATTTTCCTACGACAAATGTTAAGCTTAGCTTCCCTGCTTTGTCTCTGTTTGAATGAAGGTGTAGCCATTACTATTTTACAGTCTAATAAAACAGTTCCTTATTCAGGGAACCTTGAGAGTTAAAACTAATGCATCAAATATCTCATTAGCCACTTAAGAGAGCAGGATGAGGTCCATCGAGACTGTTGTCAGCCAGCAGCGTCAACAATTTGCCTGGTACTATTGCCTTGGGGACTGTATTTTCCATTGTTGTTCTTCCCTCCCAATTTCTAATTTATTTTATTATTTCTGAGGTTTTATTGTATCAACCATAGTGAAGGCTTTTAATGTTAAATTGCTTCCTTTTTTCTCATTATCAGTTCCCCAGACTCACTTTCTGAAGGACAACTTTCATTATCGGTTTTGCAAGTCCACTTATAATTAAGAGATGTAAGAGAAAAATAGATTTCTGCTTTATTTTTACAGCAATAGTTATGAGTGATTTGCATATTTACTCGGGGCGTTTTTGACTCTGAAGGCTTTTTCTCTACCAATTTATCATTTGTGGTGTTTAAAAAGCATTTCAGTACCCTTTTAATTCCTTCAACCATGAAATATAATAGCATGCAACATCTATCTATCCCGGAATATATAAAAGGACACCTTGGTGACCATGATATTATAACCAGCTTAATGATTTATCTTCGGAGGATGCTGCTGTAATATTGATTCCATGAAATTACTATTCTTATTTTTCTACCTTTTATCAGATGTTCATCTTTGTTCCTTACAAACTTTTATTTTATTTATCTTTGTACTATTTAGTATCACTGCCTTTAATGAAAAAATGTTCTGTCTGTTTGAATAATTTTAAATGTTTTTGTCAGAGATACTACAAAGATCAAAAACCTTTGAAACTAGTGAGCTGCCAATGGGTTCTTTCAAAGCATTGTATTGTATGGAATATCGTTACATTAGTAGCGATGTTTGTTGCCGGTTGTCAACATCTCTGAAGAAATAGTTCTGGTCCTTTTTGAAATGCAGATGTTATGATTTAATATTTGCATGCTTGTTTTCAGGTGAAATGGTTGCTTTGAAGAAAGTCCGCTTGGATAATGAAAAAGAGGGCTTTCCTATAACTGCTATTCGAGAAATTAAGATACTAAGGCAGTTACAACACTCGAGCATCATAAATATGAAAGAAATTGTGACGGATAAGGAAGATGCATTGGATTTTAAAAAAGATAAAGGTACCTGTACCTATAAAGGAATCTATTAATTGAAATGCATTGTAACAGACCGAATGTAATAAAGTTTAGTGTGACGGGCCAAACATTGAGTTGCAGGCAGTGAACAATTTCATAAACTTGGGCACAAGGGTAAAATTTAAAGTTGTGTTATTCACCGATACAGGTTTTGTAGGATTTTCACCAACATGTATATTTCACCTTGGGTACTAAACCATACCATTCGAAGTTCTTTGGATTTCGTTATAAGAAGAACTATTATTAGAATGGAGGAGGAGCTTAGTTCGCTATATATAGTACATTCTCTTTTCTCACTTCGATAAATGTTTCCACCTCAAAATGTATCCAGCTCCCTGTTGAAATCTATTTGCATCATCCTATCTAGGCCATATTCCAGATCAAACAATCATTACATTAATTATTTTCCCTCAAATTTGCAGCTATTTTAGATCATCTTATGATTACTGATTTGGTAATGGAACGTCTCCCTTATTTATTGTTTCATGATTTTTCATGTTTTCTTTTCTCTACCCTTTCCCCTTATTTAATGTTTTAACGACCCTTACTCTCGAAAAGTTGTTACTTTGTCTCTTGCTGTAAGTTTTTCCATGTTAAATGACAATCCATGATCACATTTTGATTCCCTTTAATGGCTTTTGCATCTTTCTAAAATTCACCCAGAAGGCCGTTTTCAAATTGAGATTAAATTAGATTGAGATAAAATGTAAATTCCTAGCTTTTGTACTGTTTTTAAAGATACTGGGTTCTTGAAAAACTTGTATGCTTAAACACCTGCGTACTGCAACCACTTCAGATTTTATCATTTTGAATTAGTCTTATTTCTTAATATTGGGTTAATTTTAATGTTTATTTTTGTGTTTAATTTTGTGTTACCTGTAAGCTATAAACCTGTGTCCTTCCCGTTAAGTTGTATCCATATTGGTTCCAACAGTGAATCTTGGGGGAACATCAGATCTTCCCCTTCTGTCTGGAATAACTACAGTTTACCACTGTCCCTTTGGAAATTTTCACATTAATGAAGTTGCTGTCTTGCCAAGGACAATTTTGCAGACAAATCTACTTTATGCATCTCATCATCAGCACTGTCGATCACTTTGTCAGAAACCTCAGTCAATTCTGTCAGATATGTTACCATGAACATGTTTGTTCAGATTTTCATCTATGAGCAAACATTTTCTTTAGTTCTGGTCAATTGTAGTCCTGATTAATACCACATTTTCATAGTACTGATGTCTGGTCAACAAGCAAATAGTTGCTGAGTAAAAGTGTAACACTGATTTAATCGCTCTCATGCAACAAAAATTGAAATAATATTGCTAAATCCTCCAATTTCCTCTTTTCTGCCCTGCCATGTACAATAGGTAATATCTGGATTGTTCTATTTTAGACATGACCCGGTCTCTGTCTTAGTTTTGTTCAACTTCTCGGCCAACTTCTGTTTTTTTTTTAAATTGCGACAGTAGGAGCAGCATCTTTAATGAATATGGATGTAAAGTATTAATTTGTATAGGAATGAACTGCAGATGCTGGTATAAACTGAAGATAGACACAAAAAGCTGGAGTAACTCAGCGGGACACACAGCATCTGTTGTTTACCTTTCTTCTGACTTTTTTGAAGAAGGGTCTCGACCTGAAATATCACCTATTCCATTTCTCCAGAGAAGCTGTCCAAAGTATTAATTTAATGCCTCCATTCAAGGCTCTTGCGCCGACACGACCATATTTTTTGCAACCGTAATTTTGGCCCCCTTTTGACCTCTTTTACTATTTATATATTTCTAAAAGGCTGATGATACCAGTTTATTAACTGGCAATCTGTTTCATATTCTCTCCCTTTTCCTTATCCTTTCTCAATTCTCCAGATCATCTCTGAATTAAGAGCCAAGTACACCATAAATAATTGTCTTTCCTTGTTTTTTAATCAAAAGAATACCATAGCCGTTTCCCATGATGGGAGTGTGTTTAGCTCCTCTTTGATAGCAGTAAGTGATCGGAATCTGACCGTGCTACCTAACAATATATTCTACTTAATCTCTCCTAGGTGCATTTTACTTGGTGTTTGAATATATGGACCATGACTTAATGGGACTGTTAGAATCAGGACTGGTGCATTTTACTGAAAACCACATCAAATCATTTATGAGGCAACTAATGGAAGGTCTGGACTACTGCCATAAGAAAAATTTTTTGCATCGTGACATCAAGTGCTCCAATATTTTACTTAATAACAGGTATTTTTATTTTTGGATCATTAAATCAATCATCGCAGATCTAAAATGATATGGTAGCAAAATAACAGAATTGGACCATCCTCAGTTTTGAGCCTTTTGATTTTATTAAGTTGAATCTGCTGTAAAATGCCATTCATCAGCCTTTCCTAATGCATTGCGTACATAAGGATAATGGACTAGGCTTTTAAAACACACTGGACTTGTGTGTAAATGCTACAAAACATGAAGGCCCAGGAAAGACTTGCAGACTTTGGTGGGTAAACGTGTGAGTTTGCTCTTGCTGAACTCCGCACGGAGTCTACCAGCAAGGGCAGGTTTGAGGGGGAACTTGTTACTTGGGCATTGCATAGGATTCCAGGTCCCGTTAATTTCAATGATAGTGGTATTGTACAAATTTAGGAGGCAAATGGAAGGCAAGGGTGTAAAACTATTTTGTTTTAGATCTTAACTATTTAAGTGACTTTCTATTTTTGATATGCTATTCAAATTCTAGCTTTATTTTATTTCATTACTCTTTGGTGACAGCTTTTGGGAGAAGCTATCTGGCAGGGGCTTCTCTGGCCATTTAGAGGCCAGTTGCCACCTGTACCTTGTTGCCATCATCCAGTATATGAGTTGGGTAGGGAGCTTGGTTCAACATGATCAATCCTTTTTGTCAGTGTAGAAAATTGAGAACATCAAGCAAGTTATTGTATTCCAGAAAGTAGTGCTGTGGGGCTCATGCCATCCACATTGAAAGTACAGCAATTTAGTTCTTATTTAATAGTGGGTACACTAAAGGCTGGAGAAACTCAGCGGGTGCAGCAGTATCTAAGGAGCGAAGGAGATAGGCAATGTTTCGGGTCGAGGCCCTTCTTCAGACCCTTCTTATTTAATAGTTCCTAGATGACATGTCACAACTTGGTACATTCCAGAATCTTCCCAGTATTGATTTTGATTTTTCACATAATTGGATGCTTTACTAATGGCATTGTCCCACTGTACGAGTTAATTCAAGTGCTCTCCCTAGTTTAAAAACAAAATCAAACTCGTGGTACACACGTAGAATTAACGTAGCAGGTACATCGCAGCTCGGGGACATCTCTTAGCAGCTCGTAACGCTATCGGCAGGTACTCGGGAAGAATCGCTAACGGCAGGTAAGCTTGGGAAGGCGTGTGAAGATTTTTCAACATGTTGAAAAATGTCCACGAGAGCCCCGAGTACCGACGAGTGGCCAAATCTCCGAGTTCGAATTAAGCCAAACTCGGGGAGAACTCTTGAATGAACTCGTACAGTGGGACAGGGCTTTAACAAATATTGGGACAATAATTGAGTGATCTTAAACAGAGTCGCAAATAAAGATCACTTCATATTCATCTTTGAATGACATCTGTTCTTGGATTGAAAATTAAAAATAATCGGTGCCGTTGCCACCACCATTTGAGAAACTAAACTCTAATACATAACTCCTCATTGTAATAGACCACATGAGGGAGGGTGTCTGTTTTTGCCGGTTGTCCGCTATAACTGAGTAAAGTATTATTGAATATAGTTGAAACATACAAGTGCACACGTTGGTTAATACACACAAGGAAGCAAAGTGCTGGAGTAACTCAGTGAGTCAGGCAGGATTCCTGGAGAACACGGATGTGTGATGTCGGGACCCTTCAGACTGATACATCCTGCTGAGTTACTCCAGAGCTTTGTGCAGTTTCACCTTAAAACTGTGTGCCGATGCTCTGCACCAGTGAGCCCTTCATCACCGGCTGCAGCACCGTCCGGTTGAAGCGACTGTTGTTGCAGCTCATGTTGTAGCCTCTGGCCAATGACAGTAGAGTGGGTAGAAGAGGGAGTGGACAGAGTGACGGGAGGAGTTGGAGGTGGTGGGGGTGAACCAAGGGATGGGCTGACAGGAAGAAGCAGCAGCTGATAGGAGGGGAGGGATCCCCCCGGTGACCGAGCGCTTCCTGTTATTGGCAGCAGCCTGAATAAAGTGTTGTCCCCAGGAGCTACAATGTGAGCAGCAGCAACAGCTGTGTTAACTGAACCGTACGATGGGTGAAGACTTGCTCACAGGTGCACCTTGCAAGCCTTGGGCAGCGCCAGAAGTCAGGGCCTTAAGATGCTGGGGAGGCGGTATGAGCTGGGGGTGGAGTCGGCAGGTCCGTCTACCATGACCAAAATCAACTATAAAGGGGTCTATTACATCGGGGGTTTATTGTATAGAATATATGCACATAGTCCAACAATTAAGAGAAAGACATAAAATATTGCATCTTCTGGAATTATTTCACAAAAGCAGAAAATGCTAGAAATGCACACATGCCCCCAGTCTGTCTGCCCAAGTAATGAAGAATTGATGTATGCAGTAGTGTGAGAAGCAGGATAAAAGGTCAGAAATATAAGAACATCCTTTTACTTTCCCTACTGCTTACTTTAATTACTTTTGAAATGTGCCACTGCCAAATAAATGTACATTTCTCACATTTTGAATGAAATCTTCTTTTCCGCCAGGGGACAGATTAAACTTGCTGATTTTGGGCTCGCCCGACTTTACAATTCGGAAGAAAGGTATGTAGCATTTTTAAATATAATATTTACTAGTGACTTTAATATTGGGCCTTCTGAAAGAAGCTTTCTCCCATTCAATTAAATTATGTCTGAAGTTATTTCAACTCCAATCTTTGCTCCTGAATTTTGTCGCTTAACGAAAATCTATTTTGAAGAGGAGTTCAATGTATATGGATTATTTTGGGCCCTACATAATTCTGGAGGATTAGAACCAATGTATCTTTTGAAACCATAAAATGTAGATCCATATGCCAGCAGATTTTTCAAATTTGCATTCTTTTTTTCTAAGACGGTTTCAGTCAATGTAAATTAATTTTAGTATTTTTACATTTTTTTTTTTTTTCCTTGGGTTTTATAATACAGATGTGATTATAATCTGCTTACGATCTCTCCTGTTCATTATTCCCATTATAATTTCTCCTCTGCCATGAAGAACCTATTAATTTTAAGTGTAGGAAGGAACAGCGGATGCTGGTTTAAACCAAAGATAAACACAAAATGCTGGAGTAACTTAGCGGGACAGGCATCATTGCAGGATGGAAGGAATGGGTGACATTTCGGGTTAAGCCCCTTCTTGAGACTGAGTCAGAGGAGAGGGAGATACAGAGATAAGGAAGTGTAAGGTGTGAAAATGAGACGTCAGAGGGGGTGGAGATCAAGGAAAATGTAGAATAGGTCATTGTTAGCTAGGAGAAGGTATCAACAAATCAAACAGATAAAATGTAATCAGGGACGGTCAGACTGGTCGGAGAACTGGGAAGGGGGAGGGATAGAGTGTGGGAAAACAAGGGTTACTTGAAGTTAGACACTCCGACAATGGAGGAGGCCCAGGACAGAAAGATCAGTGTGGGAACGGGAGGTGGAGTTAAAATTTAGCAACCAGGAGATCGGGTAGGTTTAGGCAGACTGAGCGGAGGTGTTCACCTGCAGATACAGTAGATGAGATGGATGAGGTTCAAGTGAACCACTGCCTCAACTGAAAAGACTGTTGTGGTCCTTGGACGGAGTCAAGGGAGGAGCTAAAGGGACAGGTGTTGCATCTCCTGTGGTTGCAGGGGAAAGTACCTGGGGAGGGGTTGGTTTGGGTGGGAAGGGATGAGTTAACCAGGGAGTTGCGGGGGTAATGGTCTCTGCGGAAAGGGGTGGAGACGGGAAGATGTGGCTCGTGGTGAGAAATTGCTAACCACTTTTAGAATCCTCTCAGGTGCTGAGTCCAGATAATTCCCTGGTTTGGAATGGCATTATAATTTGAGAGAACTCGTGTTTATTTTTGAGGGGTGGAGGATGGTACGAGATCAGTAATTGCTCAATTTTTCTCTAAATTACTTTTGTTTTGTACTGTAAAATTTCAATACAAAAATGGGTAGGCTGCTGTCGAGGCTGATGTTCAAAATTCTATAGTTCTTTAAATGAGATTAAGTTCTCAGTGTTTGCGCCAAACTTTATTTTACAACTTTTCTCTCAAGATCTCACAAGGCAGATTATAGTCCTTCATTGTTGACATAGTGAAAGAAGCAAGGAATGGGAATAGGCTAAAGGGCCTGTCCCACTTTCCCGAGTTATTCACGAATTCTCCTGAGTTATTCACAATTTCTCCCGAGTTTTCAAACTCGCAGAATGTTCGTAACGAGTCCATAGAAGGCCGTAGGAGTCCGTGGATATATCGTAGCGGCTCGTTATGCCAGCCGTAGGTACTCGGGGCTATTCTTTTACTCGTGGACATTTTTCATCATGCGGAAAAAATGTCCCGACTTACCTGATGCTCTGAGTACCTACAGCTGGCATAACGAGCCGCTATGATATATCCACGGCATCCTAAGGACTTGTTACGAACATTCTGTGAGTTTTAAAACTCGGGAGAATTCGTGAATAACTCAGGAAAATTTGTGAATAACTCGGGAAAGTGGGACAGGCCCTTAGCTCTACCATGCAGTGAAAATATGTCTGTAAGCGATTGGGTATGTAAAAGTAATAGATCTCTGGGAACAACCGACTGACAAGTTGGTAGAAATAGTTTGACTATAACAGACTAGTTAGAACTGAAAGGTTAAGTTCCAGAAGATAGTTCATAGAGTTAATAATAAGACTGATGCAGTGGGTTAATGGGCATGTAAGCAAGATTGTGCATTTGGTGTCAGGATTCTCATTGCATACCATATAGGTCTGTACGGTATAGTAAATGATCGTCTCTTTTAAGATTTTAAACGAGTTTGCTTACATAATAGAATTTATATTTAAGAGCAACAAAAAATAAAATTGAAAACATGGTTTTGATATTGATGGTGAGAGAGACACAGGATGTTAGCTGAAAATTCATCTAGTTTAGTTTATTATTGTCATCGAAATTAACGATCAGCATTCATGCCCATATTTTCTACATTCTGTTGGCGGATGTACAAAATATGTGAGGATCTAATAAATTTTAAATCTTAAGGGTTGGCTGGCATTGAGGAAACAAAGCCATTAGATTTATTTCCGTCATGTGGTCTCCATTTGTTTTGTTCATCTTTAAGTTCTTTAGAATTTGGAGGTTCTGATTCATTTTCTGTTTGTTAATTGCAGTCGTCCTTACACAAATAAAGTTATTACCCTCTGGTATCGGCCACCTGAACTCTTGCTTGGAGAAGAACGATATACACCAGCTATAGACGTGTGGAGTTGTGGGTAGGCACTTTATTTAACACTACCAGGAAAGTTGTATAGAAAAACATTTTCTTGTCGTACAAATGAATAAAAGCATGTTGATGTTTAGAACTATTTTTCTTTTGTACAGATGTATTCTGGGTGAGTTGTTTACTAAAAAGCCAATCTTCCAAGCAAACCAAGAACTAGCTCAGCTGGAATTGATCAGGTAGGTGTTGACATTCAACTGTGCTGTACAAATTAATCTTCACATTATTTGCAATTGTGCCTGTTTTTGCCATGAATTAACCCCTAAAATGTAGTGAAATTATTCGGGAGAAAATTATTTTAAAATAATGATAAGCACAATGGGCTAATATTTAATGTATATAATATTTATCTATTGATATTTGCAAACCTTAAAAGTGAATCATATTTGCATTAACCTGATTTGTTCATGTTAATTCATGAGCCTGATTATTTTGAATGGTTCCTTGTACTGTTTCCTTATTGCTGAATAAATCTTGGCTTGGAGTCCAATTTGTTTGCAGTCTGTCAAATCTAAAGCTCGGGCATCCATGTTTTGGATGAGGTGGTCCATTTCACATGGTCCATTAAAATAACTAAATTGCCGTTTTGCACACTGATTTCATGCTTGCACCGTTAGGCTTACTACTTGCTATTCTATTTGGTAGTCATCATGTCATTGTGAATGGACTCAATGCTAAGGGCACATCTACATTTCTCATGTTGTTCTTTTCTTACAGACCTGGGGTTGATAATGTTTGACTTTATCGGAATGCAAGTATTGATTTATAAGTGCCAAATGTGCTTTATATTTAGGTCCCTATGTCTTCAGTATCTGCTAAAGAATTAAGATGGTGTGCAAAATGCAAGCTATCCACAATTACAGATGCTTGTGTGCAAGATGCAATAAAATTGTTGCCTTAACGCAATATGAAAACTTGTTAGTTCAGTCTCTGGTTCATGTAATTAATTGGTTCTTTAGAACAACAAATGGTTGACAAATAGACACCATTTTTTTTTGAACTGGACAGCAAAAGAATTGCGGATTTCGAAAACCTGAAATAAACTGCTGGAATGCTCGGCAAGATGGGCTCTCACTTAAAGCATGAACACTTTTTTCCTTTACTTCGAAACTGTGGAAACCAAAGAATCAGATGTTTTAAATTGCAGATGAGGGAGGAGTAAAAAGTTGTTTACTGTTTGACCTGTGTTCAGAACTGGACAATTTGGATACATATAGAAAAGATAGTTGTCAGAAAACCTTGAATTCATTGTTACATCATGAGTATATCACATGCCAACTTGGATGCTGCTCCTTAAGCTCGGATTGGGCTTCGTGGAACACTGTAAAATGGCAAAAGAGAGGTAGATCAACTAAAAGCGATATGAAACTTGGAGTCAATCTTGTGGACTGAAGGGAGGTGTTATATAACATGCAATAAAAGCAGAAATTGTTGCAAACAGAAATCAGACGGGACAGCATCTATGGAAAAAGTGCTAATGCTTCCCATGGAAGGCACCATCAGAAAAGAGAAAGCTGGGTAAATTGCGTGGAGGGAGGGGGAACCGGGGACGGTCCAGTGGCAGTTTGGCATTGTTTGCGCTCCCCCCGCTCGGTCTCTGCCCCCCAAATGTCCCACTGAAAAAAGACACAAAAATCGGGCCCAAACTATACTCACAGACTCTACAGCGCTTTGCTCCATTTTTATTTATAGCGTTCGACCCTTACCTTTTTTGGAATACCGAACTCGCTTATTGAAACTGAACCCATAAAGAGAATGATGGAATTGCTCAGCAGATCAGGCAGTCATTCAGTCTTTCAGCTAGCCTTTGTTTGGTTTCTTCGGTGTAGAGGAGACCACCCAATTCAATACACTAAATTTGAAGATATTCAAGTGAATTACAACTTCATTTTGAAGGGCTGTTTGGGTCTCTGGGTGGTGAGGAAAGAGCTAAAAGGGCAGGTATTCCATCATCTGTGGCCACGTAGGAAATTGCCCTGAAGACAACAGGAATTTGATTACTCAAAAAATAAAGCAGCACAGTAGGTCCAGGAGACCAGCTTCACCCAGTTAGACGTTGAATGTATCTCAGCATTGCTCGGAGTAAATTTGGTCTGATTGTTGATGAATGTTGTGGACCAGAGGAATCTGGCAATGTTTAATGCTCAAGTCCTTTTTATGATCTCTGCTTGACAGTTGACTAGAGGAAAAAAACACAAGGTAGCAAAAAACACAAGGTAACACTGCTTTAAGCAAATTGTGTGAATATCTCTAGAAAATAGGATGACCTTCTAAACAGTAATGACCTAAGAAAGTATGTAGCATCATCACCTCAACCTACCAGAATATAATGACCATCTACATAATTTTCTACAGAATGAAATCTTTCGGGATTTATCTAGGAACGAGGAATTCAGTGAAACCATTATTTACAGGAGAGTATTACTGCATGGCTGAATGCCAGGTATAATCAATTACTTGTTCTGCAACTGTCCCTGTTCACATAATAATCAGAAGAGGCAACGGTAAATGAAATTCAGAGCTGCAGATGTTGGAAATCTGAAACGACCAGAAAATGTTGGAAAAACTCTACAAGTCATGCAGTGCCAAAAGATCGTCTGTGGAAAGAAAAAGTGTTTTAGTTCTGTGACTGGTTGTCTGAAGAGAACGCCCCAGTTTCACCTCATAGGATTTTCTCTTCGTCGTTGACATGGTCAAGAGAGCTATTTGTAGCGTATAGGTTTTCATGGTCTATATTTTTCAAGGTTTCAACTGTTAAGTCAAGGTCTCTGGCAGTAGATGGCAGTTAACCTATGATACACCAAAGGAACTGGTCATAGATGTGTGTCAGCCATGTTCAAGTAACAGGGGTGACATTGTATTTACCACTGAGAACAAATGTTTGGATCCAACAAAATTTGACTGAATATAATTTTCATTTTTGGATGCACAAGAGTGTGGAGACATAATGAGATAATGTAATAATGTGCTGGGAAAAAAATTGTGCTTCATCCAATAACTTGTTTTTCTGACAGCCGAATCTGCGGCAGCCCATGTCCGGCAGTGTGGCCTGATGTGATTAAACTACCATATTTCCACACAATGAAGCCAAAGAAGCAGTATCGTAGAAGATTAAGAGAAGAATATTCTTTGTAAGTATGTTACTGAAAACTGGTTTTAAACACGGGTTGGTTGAAATGATTTTTTCCCCCCCAATCTTGGTACAAACCTATATTCTAGGCAAAAGGAGGATGTTAGAGTTTGAATGAAAGTTTTTGTTATTTTGTTATTGTTATTAAATTAGGATAAGGAAATGCCAAATTTCAAGGTTACGAATTGGTTTAAAGGATTAATAATGAAAATATGTGTTTTGTGATGGCTGAATTTATTACTGGGTGAAGATGATTACTATAACAAGGGAGGACATGGCCATTTCCCTTGTTATCTTAACAAACAATGGTTTACTTTGGGTCCTATTAAGCTGCAAACTATACCACAAGTTGTAAGGAACTGGCTCAATTGCCTTAACAGAAAATGGGAAATGGTTTGGATTGGGATTAGAAAGTCTATGGATGGTAAGATGGCACTAATGCTGACCAGAATTTGGTGCACGATACTCCCAAGTGTGGTTGAACTTGTGTTTTATAAAGTGGAAACGCAACATCCCAACTCTTGTATTTTAGACCTTTGAAGGACTTCAAAATCACAACATTTCAGATGATCTTGTTAAATTGAAATACCTCAAAGACAATTTGAATGGGATGATGATATGCAAGTGACAGTTGCATGTCCCTCAATTTAAGAACAATTTTGAACAATCCAAATAATGAAAACATCTAATCTGTTACTTAGAAGCAAGGCTAAAGCTCAGATCTGCAAATTTCATCTATTCTCTTCCATGTTCTTGGAGATCAATACAATCCCTGTCAACTTCAGTTGACCACTGATTTCTCATTTGGTCTTTCACTAAACTGAAGAATTTAGACTCTCACAACTCGCGTGTGGCATGCTACAATAGTCAGCCAGATAACTTATACACTACATTACAAAATATATTTAATCTTTACTAAGGACTACCTTACACTTACGCAATATAACCTATTGTGCAGCAGAAGAAAAATAGCTGATTGCCTTTTTCAAAATTTTACTAATTAATTGTCATAAGTGATAGGAGCAGAATTAGGCTATTCGGCCCATCAAGTCTGTTCCACCATTCAATCGTGGCTGACCCATCTCTCCCACCTAACCCCATTCTTCTGCCTTCTCTCCATAACCCCTGACACCCCTACTAATCAATAATCTATCTCTGCCTTAAAAATATCCATTGACTTGGCCTCCTGTGGCAAAGAATTCCTTAGATTCATCACCCTCTGACTAAAGAATTTCCTCCTCATCTCCTTCCTAAAGGAACATCCTATAATTCTGAGACTGACCTCTAGTCCCATTCTCTCCCACTAGTGGAAACGACCTCTTCACATCCACTGCATTCAGCTTTTCACTATTCGTTAATTTTCAATTAGGGTTTCAAATGCACATTTCTTATGGAGTAGAGGTAAGGGCCTGTCCCACTTTCCCGACTTACTCACGAATTCTCCCGAGTTTTCCCCTTGATTCAAACTCGGAGATGCCTAGGTACTCGGGGCTATTTGTTTTAACTCGTGGACATTTTTTAACATGCTGAAAAAACTTCTCGACTTTCCTGATGCCCCGAGTACCTGCGGCTGGCATTACGAGCTGCTATGAAATATCTACGGACTCGCTACGGACATTCCCCAAAGAGCCATCTCACCCACATAAGGTGCAAACATGTTTGTAATGTATGAATCAAGGGGAAAACTCGGGAGAATTCGTGAGTAACTCGGGGAAAGTGGTCAGAGGCTTTACAATCAGCAAATTACTAAGTGTCAAACTATTAGATTCCTATTTCGACATGCAAATTGTAATGTTTCAAATTAATCTTCGTTATTAACGTAAAATAAAAAAAATAACATTTAACAATATTTTCAATTGTGTGTGGTAATGTTCTGTGTCGATCCCAAAGAGCCATCTCACCCACATAAGGTGCGAACATGTTTATAATGTATGTTTATATACAAGCTTTTGGTGCCATGACAAGTTAAGATGCTTCTCAAGGTAAACAAAATCTTGGCTTCCTAATCGAGAAATAGAGTCCAAAACAAATCAGATTACCCTAACATTGATTAGTTCTTAGTTGGGATTAATTTAGTTATTTCTGGAGAACACACTTTAGACACAGTCGAAAGCTTGCAAGCAGTTGGATACTATAATCGTGTAGTCAGATAATTCAAAATACTGCAAAGGGGAAACCAATCCTATAGCTATTCATATTGAATAGTGGTTTATTTTTAAAAAAAAGAAGAAAATGTCATTAAATATTGCAAAATTATTGTCATAATCTCATACAGCATGGAAGCAAGCCCTTTAGCCCAACTTCCCCATGCTGATCAAGCCCCATTTACACTAATTCCATCTGCCCACCATTGGCCTGTATCCCTCAACCTTTCCTAGCCATACACCTATCTAAATGTATTTTAAATGTTGTTAGAGTAGTTGCCTCAAGTATCTCCTCTGACCGCCCGTTCCAAATACCAACTTTCCTGTGTATGGAAAAAGTTCCCCTCGGGTTCCTGCTAAATCTTTGCCCTCTCATCATAAGCCTATGCCCGCTGGCCACGAATCCCCTACTCTGTGTAAAAGTCTGTGTATCTAGCCTATTTATTCCCATCATGATCTTGTATACGTCTACAGTGCCCTCCATAATGTTTAGGACAAAGACCCATCATTTATTTATTTGCCTCTGTACTCCACAATTTGAGATTTGTAATAGAAAAAAATCACACGTGGTTGAAGTGCACATTGTCAGATTTTAATAAAGGTCATTTTTATACATTTTATACATTTTGGTTTCATCATGCAGAAATTACAGCTGTGTTTCTACAAAGCCTCCCCCATTTCAGGGCACAGCAATGTCAAATAAATGAAAGTAGTCACGTTTAGTATTTTGTTGCATATCCTTTGCATGCAATGACTGCTTGAAGTCTGTGATTCATGGACATCACCAGTTGCTGGGTGTCTTTTCTCGAGATGCTCTGTCAGTTTGAACTTGAGCATATATGGTGTGTCTATGCACTTCAGAATTCATTATACTACCGCCATCAGCAGTTGTTCAGCAGCCATACATGCCCAGGCCGTAATACCCCCACCGCTGTGTTTCACAGATGAGGTGGTATGCTTTGGATCTTGGGCAGTTCCTTCTCTCTTCCATACTTTGCTCTTGCCATCACTCTGATAAAAAGTTAATGTTTGTCTCGTCTGTCCACAAGACCTTTTTTCCAGAACTGTGGGTGCTCTTTTAAGTACTTCTTGGCAAACTGTATCTCAGACTTCAAACTAAAAATAATAGATGTCAAACCAAAGAAAACAATAGTGCACAATGACAAAAGACGTATCTAAAAGATGGGCTTTGAGAGTCCTAGACAACAAGGACCATGGCGCCGACTCCAGAGAATAATTCTTGAGGCTGCATTTCACTAGCCACACCCATCAGTAGATCAGCAAACATATGATTGCTCTTCTGGAGCCAAACGCAAAGCTAAGATTCCAAATCCGGAAGTGGCGGCGCTGCGTGGCAGCTGCGGCTCACCTGCAGTCCGTCTTTTTTTTTTTTTTTTCGTCCTTTCGTGTCTGTTTTTAGTTAGAATTTTGGTTTATTAGGCTGTGTTTGTGTGGGGGGGGGGGGGGGGGTGGGAGAAACAAGGTTTTAGTCTCTCCCTTCGGGGGGATGCGACCTCTCTTGTCGTGTCCCCCGTCACCGTCTCCGTCTGTGCTGAGGCCTAAAGGCGGAGCTGGTGGCCTCGGAGCTGTGGCGAGCGTTCAGAGCTCCAGTGTTCCAGTTCGGGAGCGGTGCTCCAGTAGCGGCCCGGCATTGGCGCTCCGGCGGCTCTCCAGCGGTGCTCCAGCAGCGGCCCGGCTTCGGCGCTCCGGCGGCTCTCCAGCGGGTGCTCCAGCAGCGGCCCAGCTTCGGGGCTTCAGCGGCTCTCCAGCGGTGCTCCAGCAAAGCAGCAGCGGCTAGCCTCCAAGGCGGCTCTCCAGCAGGTGCTCCAGCGGCTCCAGCGTTCCCGTGGTCGAAGGATGACATCGAAGGCCTGGATTGCCTCAGTACAGAGGGGGAACAAGTAGGGGAAAATGACAAAGACTTTAAGACTTTTGCCTTCCACCACAGTGAGGAGGTGCTTGGTGAACTCACTGTGGTGGAAAATCATGTTATGACTGCAAGCCAATTCAATTCCAACGTTGAATAAGAATGGGTGAAATACGGAAGATAACTGGGGAGAAAATTCTGCTAGGCTGGCTGCTATAAATGTTGTCTTATGGCTTAAGTATCTAGAATAGTGGATTAAAACCCTAGATTAAATTCTGGCTTAAAAGCCACCGCAAAGGCAGGCAGGATCAAGAAAATTATCCATTGTTGCTTGAGGGGAAGTAATTTATTTTAAAGTACAGGGAATTTTCAGGGCTAACTTTCTTCTCTCCCCTGCATGGGAATCATGTTTTAGATGTTACACATTGTTAAAATACTAATGTGATTCATAATGCGCAGTGTCCTTCATGGTTCTTGATATGCATAGATTTCAAATGTAACCTGATATGTTACCTGGATGATAAGTAGAAGCTTAAAGCATAAAATACAAAAGCCATGACATTGCGCTAAAACAAAGCCAGCGTGCTGTGTACAGTTCTGGTCACCCGACCTCAACGATGTGATGGCATTGGAAGGTATTCAGAAGAATATATTACAAAGGCTGAAGAATTATCATTCTGCCGGAAGATTGGATAGTCTGCAGTTGTTTCCTGTGGAACAAAGGAAAATGAATGATGACTTGTGAAACCGAGAAATCTATACAGGTTATCATAAATATTTTCCTTGAAGGTCAATGATCTTTAATGGCATGGGCAGTAGGATAGATGTCAGTGCTATAAATTTCCGATTTTATGAAGGACATGATCTCAAGCTGAAATATTTGTACCCATAGAGCAACAGTTCGTTAGTTGACACTTTTTATGTGGTCTCTTTTCAGTTGTGAAACTTCAAGCAGTTAGACTATAAGAAGCCTTAATTTTCATGTGGCTGAATAACAAGTTATCAGTAAAACACAGTGCTGGAGTAACTCAGCGGGTCAGGCAGCATCTGTGGAGGGAATGGACAGATGGCCTTTTGGCTGAGGGCTCTTACTTAGACCCTTGTGTCTCCTTACTTTTGGCATCTGCTATCTTTGCACTCAACTATGACAACATTTCCCAAAACCCTTCTTGTAAATAGAATCATGTGAATATCTAAGCACTTCCTCCTTTTGTTTCTTGTCTTAGATAATAGACAATAGGTGCAGGAGTAGGCCATTTGGCCCTTTGAGCCAGCACCGCCATTCAATGTGATCATGGCTGATCATCCCCAATCAGTACCCCGTTCTTGCCTTCTCACCATATCCCCTGACTCCGCTATCTTTAAGAGGCCTATCTAGCTCTCTCTTGAAAGCATCCAGAGAACCTGCCTCCACCGCAGAGAATTCCACAGACTTACCACTCTCTGTGAGAAAAAGTGTTTCCTCGTCTCCATTCTAAATGGCCTACTCCTAATTCTCAAACTGTGGCCACTGGTCCTGGACTCCTCCAACTTTTAAATCATCTCTTCAGTGCTTGGCTAACCTGTCCCAAATTGGCCCAACCTTAATAAATTCTGTTCCGTGTTTGAATATTTAAGATATTTTCTCTCTGTGGGGGGGGGGGGGAACTATATTTTGGGTCTTTACTTTTGTCAGTTGCAGAGCTTCTTTCCAAAGCCAAGGTGTCACTAATAAAGATCTAGCTTATAAAGTTGGAATCTTCATGTCTTAATTCTTAATTTGCCAATGCTAGTAACTTTCGAAAAATAAATCTGTTGCAGTCCCAGACAGTCCAAAATCTGTGGTCTTTTGGTGTTCGCACACATTTACTGTTTATGCACCATTCGCTGGAAATATTGCACATATTTATTCAATGGCCTTGCAGTGACATCTTTTGTAAACTTCTGTACTCCTAAACCTAAACCCACCCAGTTGTGAGAGAAGTCTCCTGGGTGTTGGATTTAATTGATGTGGGTGTATGCATGTTTTTAAAATGTGTTACACTCAAAGTTTGAATCTTATTTCAGAATGTTTGTATTACTTTTAATTTCAGGTGATTGTAAAATTAAAGTTATGTGAAAGGAAATTCAATAACATCTTTAATTAGTGAATTTAGTTTGAATTTTTTTACCGATGAAGTTGGGTTTGTTTTTCAAATTTTACTGTTTATGCTTTCAGTATTCCAGCAACTGCTCTGGATCTCTTTGATCACATGTTAGCTTTGGATCCCAGTAAACGCTGCACTGCAGAACTTGCTCTTCAGTCTGATTTCCTGAGGGAGGTTGATCCTACAAAAATGCCTCCACCTGAGTAAGTCATTTTACAGCCTTCTGATTACATTAGGTTCTTACATTTAAATTCATAGAATGGGGATGAGGTGAAATCAGTCTATCTAGATTGTCCAACCTCTCCTGATAGCCAATACCTTCTCATCCAGGCAGCGTCCTGGTAAACATTTTCTACACACTCGCCAAAGCCTCCCACCGTTCCAGTAATGATATAAACTCTGCATGCAGGACTTCACTTTTGTAGGGAGTGGGTTAAGTCAGAGCAACACATCCAGAAGTTTACCAGCGAATTGTCTCTTGGTGGCTAAATCTTAATCACTCTTGCTAGAGATTGCAATTCTGGATGGAAATTACCGGATTCCAATCAACCCAATCTGCAGTTGTGTGGAAAAGATTGGTATCTTTAACGAAATAATACACCATAAAACAGTACAGCACAGGAACAGGAATTTCGGCCCACTATGCACTGAACATGATGCCAAATTAATATAATTCCTTCTGAATATGATCCATATTCTTCCATTCCCTACATATTGATGTGCCTATCTAAAAGCTGATTAAATGCCACAATAGTATTAGCTTCCACCACCTTCCAGGCAACTATCACTCTCAAAATATTTGCCCTGCACACACTCTCATATTTAAAATTTCTATTCTTGGGGGGGGGGGGGGAGAGATATTCTGACCGAATACCCTATCCGTGCACCTTGTAAATTTATAATCTTCCATCAGGTATCCCTTGGCCCCCGATGCTCCAGGGAAAATTATCCAAATTTGTCCAACCTCTCCTGATAGCCAATACCTTCTCATCCAGGCAGCGTCCTGGTAAACATTTTCTACACACTCGCCAAAGCCTCCCACCGTTCCAGTAATGATATAAACTCTGGATGCAGGACTTCACTTTTGTAGGGAGTGGGTTAAGTCAGAGCAACACATCCAGAAGTTTACCAGCGGATTGGAAAACGATCAAGAAGATTGATCTAGAATACAGGATGACATAATGTATGTCACTTAGTAGGCCTGTTAGTTTAACATCTGTTGGCAAAATACTGCAGTTCAGAATCAAGGAAGAAATCGATAGTCTATTAGTAATGCAATCAAATCGGTATATTTTTATGAATGCTAAATCATATTTGATAAATTTGCTAATGTTCAAGTAGAATCAATAAAGGTACAACTGTATATGTAATGAATTTGGATTTCCAGAATTTATTTGATTATATACCACATGAAAGCTAAAGGCCCTGTCCTACTTTCCCGAGTTACTCACGAACTCTCCCGAGTTTTCCGCTTGAATCGAACTCGGAGAATTATGGTATAGCCGTTCGTAGGTACTTGGGGCTATTTTTTTCACTCGTGGACATTTTACGACATGTTGTAAAAACACCCCGACTTGCCTGATATCCCGAGTTCCTACGAGCCGCTATGAAACATCTACTGCCTCCTACGGACTCGCTACCGACATTCCCCGAGTTCGAATCAAGGGGAAAACTCGGGAGAGTTTGTGAGTAACTCGGGAAAGTGGGACAGGGCCTTAAGATAAAATCACTTGGTGTCAGGAGAAATGCATCAGCATGGTTGAAAATTGGTTATAACATGGAAGTGAAATTAGCAGGCCTTTTTCATGTTAGAAGCGGATGATTAGTCGAGTTCTTTAAAATTGGTTCTTTGCCCTAGATAACTTATGATTTATAGTAATCTGGAGGAGGAGATAATGTATGTTTCCTAATGACACAAAAACAGATGGGAGGTCACGTTCCTCTGAGGATGTTAATAATCTGCTACTTGATATAGATGGGTTGAATTAGTGGATCAAAACTTGGCAAATGGAATATAATAATGCAATGTGATTTTATGAATGTAAGAGGATTTTATTTATTTTTATTTAAAATTGAGAAATATTTCAGATGACTAAAGTACGAAGATCTTGTTGTTCTTGCTCGCATATAAAGTTACAAGCAAATGGTTAGGTAGGCAAATGGTGCGCTGCCCTTTATTGTAAAAGCATTGGTGTTTAGAAATATAGGCACTTTGTCACAATTGTTCAAATTATCAGTGCGGCTACCAGGAATGTACACAATTTTGGTAGTTATTTTAAAAAGGATATACTGGCATTGGGGAAAATCCTAAAGAGATTTACGACGGCAGACTTGGAGATCAAGCCTCCAATCTTACAGTTCCCCAACCTTGCCCTGCCCACTTATAGCTCCTCCTCAAAATCCACAAACAGGACTGCTCTGGCAGACGCATTGTTTCTGCCTGTTCCAGCCCCACAGAACTAATTTCCAAATATCTTGATTACATCCTATTCCTCCCTTATCCAGTTCCTTCCGACCTACATCGAAGACACCTCATACGCCCATCAACTCTTCAATAACGTTCAATTTCCAGGCCCAACTTTCTTCCCCCACCACAATCGGTCTGAAAAAGCATCCCAAGCTGAAACATCACCTGTCCATGTTCTCCAGGGATGCTGTCTGACCCTGTTGAGTTATCCCGGCGCTGTCTTTCATTTAAAAAAATCAGGTTGTAAGATTTCAGTTTATAAACTGAAACCAAGGTGTATACATAGAATCAAGATGGAAATTATCCATGAATAATTGACTGGCCAAAAATAGCAATTTAATGTTCAACTGCAATTCTGAGTAAATCATGTTTGTTAATATGGATATTTGTGCAATCCTGACTGAGTGCTAACTTTCTTTGCGTTTTGCCATTCTTTGATAAAATTGAGAAAATCTACAACAGACATGGAAGTCTGTGAGCTGGACTCGTTCTTGGCTGGAGTTAACAGTAAATCTGTAATCTGCTCCTGTTGCCCGCGAATAAGATCAAATATAAGAATTGGGAAGAATGGTCGTAAATAGTGATTGGTGTACAATTGCTAAGACATTGTAGCATGGGCAATGCTTATACATGATTAATAGTATCAATATTATTTCTTTTAGCCTGCCACACTGGCAAGATTGTCATGAATTATGGAGCAAAAAACGGAGAAGACAGAAGCAATCTGGAATTAGTGAAGATATGGCACCCAAAGTTTCTCGTAAGGACTCTGCTTTAAGTATGGATGATAGCAGGAACAACACACCTCAAGGCTTACAACTCCCTCAACATAAAACTCAGGGCAATTCCAGTATAGGAATAGGTCAGTGATAACTCTGCTTTCTGTTGGCTTTGTTTTTGTCGTTTGTGCTGCATGTTCATTAATAAAAGGGTCTGCTGCAAATATGCCTTCAGCTTGTTTTCATGTTCTGTTCTTAAGGCTTCAAAATGTAAATTTGGCCTTATTTCTCCAGATAAAACAGAACGTACTCTAAGTGGCATTGGTGATAACATGCCAGACTGACCACCTTGTTTGTTTCAATTAACACCTAAGATAAAGAGCTGTTGAAGTCAAATGTTCGGTCAATAAAATGTCTCGCTATTAATTCACTTAATTGCTCCTTGGCTGTTGGATTTGTGGTCCCTGACACTTTACTCATTCCCGACCCATTTCCATTTTATCTTTATGATTGTATCTTCTTCGGCCCCTGAAGTATGTATGTGCATGCCCGCAAAGTTCTGTCCTCTTTCCCGCTACTTCTAATCCTTTTAATTGGTGGCTACCTTGCTATCTAGCTTTGTCACCTCTTCATTTGCTTCTCTGTTTTCCCTCGCATCATGCCATTTCACAATATGAGCACTCTGAACTTCTTCTCCTGCCCACATGTCTCTATTTATTTGCAAATGTGTTAATGTGCTTGATTTTAGCTTGGCAGCACTGACACCTCTGAACTGGAAAGATGTGGGTTCATGCTCCAGTCCAGGACTTGAATACACAATCAATACTGACACCTGAATGCAGTGCTAAGAAAGTTCTGCGTTGTCACAATTGCATATTAAGTTAGCGTGTAAATCAAGGTCTCCTATATTTAGGAAGGCATTAACATTGTTCTGTATATTGAGTGCAGAATTCTGAAGTTCACTTGCATATAGTTAATTTCCCACGCTTATCTAATGTCATCCAAGTCTTAAAATAGATTATCTGCTTATTTGTGGTGAATTTCTTTGCCTAAAAAACATTTCATGGGCATTAAAACAATTATTTGTGTTTATACTTTGTGATGAAAAGTAAGCCCAGAGGCTGATGCTATTTCTTAACATATGAGAAAACAAACATCCCAAAAGACCACTGAACTTTATTTCAGATGCCTGTTTTAAACTCACTTTTCGATCATTACAAGTGTACACTTTGTTTTGCTAACTTGATTGTATAATCATTTTGGAAGCCAGCTGTTTACTTGGACTCTTCCATATATTTCAATCCCTCTTCACTTGTCTGGTGAGTGTTCACAAAAAAATGTTACTTTAAAGAATTTGAGGAAAACTCAACCTATGACGAGCACGGCTGCAGTTCATCCCTGGAACTGCAGGTAAAGAATATATTCTTCCAAGATTTCACCAAGTCTGGTTTCAATATTTGGATATCCTGAAAGATTTAGTTCAAACCTATTTATTGCTAGTTTTCACTTGTTTCTTAACTGATCCATGGTGAAGCACATTCTCCTATTGTCAAGCTTATAATTTACCTGAATAATTCTAATTTGACTATTTTATGCAAATCCCTTCTTCCTACAAAAACAATTTTATCTTAAAGAAAATCATCAACTCTTCAGTTTATACATAGAAGAATGAGTCAATCTAATGTTCCTTCAATGTGTCAGCCATCTATAAAAGGGAGGGTACACAAAAAGCTGGAGAAACTCAGCGGGTGCAGCAGCATCTAAGGAGCGAAGGAGATAGGCGACGTTTTGGGTCGAGACCCTTCTTCAGACTGGTCAGGGATCAGAGAAACGAGAGATATAGACGGTGATGTGGAGAGATAAGGAACAATGAATGAAAGATATGCAAAAAAGTATCGATGATAAAGGGAACAAGCCATTGTAAGCTGTTTGTGGTGTGAAAATGAGAAGCTGGTGCGACTGGGGTGGGGGAGGGAGATAGAGATAGAGGGAATGCCAGGGCCCGAGGGCTGAGGGAGAGGTGGGAAGGGGAGGAGACAGCAAGGGTTAACAGAATTGAGAAAATTCAATATTCAAGCCCAAAGAATGCAGACTCCCCAAGCGGAATATGAGGTGCTGTTCCTCCAGCTTGCGGTGTTGCTCACTTCTGGCCGTGGAGGAGGCCCAGGACAGAGGTCGGATGTGGAATGGGAGGGGGAGTTGAAGTGCTGAGCCACCGGGAGGTCGGGTTGGTTATTGCGGACCGAGCGGAGGTGTTCGGCGAAGCGATCGCCAAGCCTCCGCTTGGTCTCACCGATATAGATCATCTGGCATCTGGAGCAGCGGATGCAGTAGATGAGGTTGGTGGAGGTGCAGGTGAACCTCTGTCGGACCTGGAAGGACTGCTTGGGTCCCTGAAAGGAGTGGAGGGGGGAGGTGAAGGGACAAGTGTTGCATTTCTTGCGGTTGCAAGGGAAAGTGCCCGGGGAAGGGGTAGAGTGGGAGGGGAGGGAAGAATTGACAAGGGAGTTGCGGAGGGAGCGGTCTTTGCGGAAGGCAGACAGGGGGGGAGATGGGAAGATGTGGCGGGTGGAGGGGTCACGTTGGAGGTGGCGAAACTGGCGGAGGACTATATGTTGTATTTGCCGGCTGGTGGGGTGAAAGGTGAGGACCAGGGGGACTCTGCCCTGTTTGCGAGTGGGGGAATGGGGAGCGAGGGCAGTGTTGCGGGGTATGGAGGAGACCCTGGTGCGAGCCTCATCAATAGTGGGGGAGGGGAATCCCCGTTCTCTGAAGAATGAGGCCATTTGTGATGACCTGGTGTGGAACACCTCATCCTGGGAGCAGATGCGGCGTAGACGGAGGAATTGGGAATAGGGGATGGAGTCCTTACAGGAAGCAGGGTGGGAGGAAGAGTAGTCCAGGTAGCTGTGGGAGTCAGTAGGTTTGTAGTGGATGTCAGTCAGGAGCGTATCACCTGCAATAGAGATGGTGAGGTCAAGGAATGGTAGGGAAGTGTCGGAAATGGTCCAAGTGTATTTGAGTGCCGGATGGAAGTTGGTGGTGAAATGAATGAAGTCAGTCAGTTGTGTGTGGGTGCAGGAGGTGACACCAAAGCAGTCGTCGATGTAACGGAGGTAGAGGTCGGGGATGGGGCCCTGGTACGCCGAGAACAAGGATTGTTCGACGTACCCAACAAAGAGGCAAGCGTAGCTGGGGCCCATGCGTGTGCCCATAGCTACGCCTTGTGTTTGGAGGAAATGGGAGGAATCAAAAGAGAAGTTATTGAGGGTGAGGACCAACTCTGCTAGGCGGAGGAGGGTGTCAGTGGAATTCTGTTAACCCTTGCTGTCTCCTCCCCTTCCCACCTCTCCCTCAGCCCTCGGGCCCTGGCATTCCCTCTATCTCTATCTCCCTCCCCCACCCCAGTCGCACCAGCTTCTCATTTTCACACCACAAACAGCTTACAATGGCTTGTTCCCTTTATCATCGATACTTTTTTGCATATCTTTCATTCATTGTTCCTTATCTCTCCACATCACCGTCTATATCTCTCGTTTCCCTGATCCCTGACCAGTCTGAAGAAGGGTCTCGACCCGAAACGTCGCCTATCTCCTTCGCTCCTTAGATGCTGCTGCACCCGCTGAGTTTCTCCAGCTTTTTGTGTACCCTCGATTCTCCAGCATCTGCAGTTCCTTCTTTAAAAATCTATAAAAGGGATGTTTTTTTCTACTGACATGTGCTTATTGTATTTATATACAGTGAACTTTTACAGTTTATAAAATACAGCAAAGAAACAGGCCTTTTGGGTCCACGCCAACAATTGATCACCAGCACACTAGTTCCATGTTATCCCATGTTTGCATTCAACATTAATCTGAACAGGATGGAGTTCTTTTTTATATAAAAAGAGGAGATAATGATGTGATGTTTGAGAATCTAAAATAAATGAACATGATTGTTTTGATATGTGGCCTTCATGAGAACACGGGCCATAAATCCAAAAAGGGAAGTTAGAAACCTCGTTGCTTGGCGGTTCAAATGTGGAATCTTTGCATTCAGTATAAATGCATACCATGGAAAGCATGATAAACCCGAGAAAAGGGAATGGAAGGATAAGTTGACATAGTTAGAATGTTAGGTCCTATGGAACGGAAACACTTTATATGCCATTTTCTGTGCTACACTTAATTATTACGTTAATATTCTGACCTTTTCGCTGTTTTCTTTATTAAGCCAGAAATAAATTAAGTGGTGGGCCAAACAGCGGAACAAGATTTTACTGATAAATATCTGGAATTGCCTGTGTGATCCATTCCTGACAAGATTAGAAGTCTTTTTTATAGTCATAGAATGATCCAGTATGGAAACGGCCCCTTTGGCTCAACTTGCCCACACTGGCCAACATGTCCCAGCTACATTAGTCCCACCTGCCTGTGTTTGGTCCATAACCCTCCCAACCTGTCCTATCCATGTACCTGTCTAACTATTTCTTAAAAGTTGGGATAGTCCCAGCCTCAACTACCTCATCTGGCAGCTCGTTGCATACACCCACCACCCTTTGTGTGAAAAGTCATATTTTTGTTTATTTTACTTACACACACACACACACACACACACACACACACACACACACACACACACACACACACACACACACACACACACACACACACACACACACACACACACACACATATACTGTTTTGAGCACCTCTGAGACAATCGCCAGTGAAATATTTTAGTCATTTTTCAGGAATTATTGCCCATATCTAATCACTGCGAATATTTCCACAGTGGTGTTGCTTAGAAAGTTATCGGATTTGGACCCTATTCCTGGTTCATTGCCTGATTGATAGCCGGATAGTCAGTTATCAATCAATACTTGCATGTCATTCAAGTTTTGCTGCATGAAGATGTAGACTGCTTCAGTTACAAATGGAGTTGCACCGTAAGCAATTTTCAATAAACAACCCCACTGTGGATGATTTGGACGAGGACACTGCCTGGAGGCTGATATGGTTGACCTCCAAAAGCTGAGACCATTTTCCTTTCTGTGAGGAGTGATTTTCCTTTCTGTGAGGAGTGATTTTAACACATTGAGTGATTGGTTTTTCTTTTTTGATTTACTGAACAAGACATATTAGCCATATTTGTAAGCTCCAGCAATGTGCTGTGGCATTTACCATTTCGGATCCGTGTCAGTCTGTGAAATGCACGGGGCTAGCTAAACATCGACTGAAAGCAATGGATGAAATTTGACTATCTGGTTTTGGATTCAGATCTACCTTGAATATATAGTTGAATTTCACATAATCCATTCCTCTAAGTAATAAACATTTTGTTTTTAAATTTGCACGTGCTCAAATAGTCTGGAAATATTCAGCTGACTAGGTAGACGGCATCGGTGGAATTCTATCAGAAGTTTTTCAATCTGAAAAGTTTGCTCTGTTTCTAAAATGCCAAATTTCTCCTACAGAAATGCAAGTATTGGTTGATAACTGGCTGCTGAGTATTTCCAGCATTTTTGTTTTTCTCTTGCTTATCTACATCTTGCTTATCTATATATATATATCTATATCTATATATATCTATCTATCTCTCTCTCTATATCTATATATCTATATATATCTATATCTATATCTATATCTATATCCATATCTATATCTATATCTATATATATATATATATATATATATATATATATATATATATCCCCACACACACACACACACACACACACACACACACACACACACACACACACACACACACACACACACACACACACACACACGTACAATGGCATGAGCTGACAATACAGCAGTGGAATCCCTTTCCTCGCCCATCTCTACCATCTGTATTTTGGATGTGGATTCTTCAGTCTTTCTGAAGTGGGCTAACGACAAGTGAATATTAGCTCGCGATATTGATGTTGCATGATACTATGCATATGTGAACAAACCACACATACTAAATATTTAATTGATGCAATTTCTGCCTTTAATATTGTGGAAATAATTGTATGCTAAAATACAGAGCATTGGTTTATTTTGCTGAACTTCAATTTCTTGGTTTTCAACTATGACTGCAATCTTGCGTTTTCTCCACATTTCAGCCTGACTGCTTTGTAATAAAAACTAAAGCATTTAGATATAACTACATGCCTATTATGCAATTCATGACAATCAAACTCTTAAAAAGGTTTAACTGAGTAGCATCTCAGAAAAGCATCTCTAGAGAAAAGCATCATGGATAGGTGATGTTTTGGGTCAGGACCACCTTCAGACTGATTGTGGTGGGAGGAGGAGAAAGCTGGAAGAGAGGAGGGCCAGAACAAAGGTCAATGTTAAATGGATAGAGGTGGCATGGGGTATTGTTGGACAAGGGCCAGAGATGAAAATACAAAAGGTGTGAGATAAGGTTAGAAGTAGTGTGAATTATGAAACCAGAGGAAGGAATACAGGTGGAAGAGGAGAGATCGCTCCCTCTGAAGAAGGGTCTCGATCCGAAATGTCACCCATTCCTTCTCTCCAGAAATGCTGCCTGCCCCGCTGAGTTACTCCAGCTTTTTGTATCTACCCTCTGCAACTCCTTGTTTCGATCATCCCTTCCCACGCAAACCAACCCCTCCCGAAGTAGTTTCCCCTACGAGTACAGTAGATATGACACCTGTCCCTATACCTCCTCGCTCACATTCATCCAGAGAGCCCAGCGTGAGACAAAGGTTCACATGCACCTTCTCTAACCTCATCTACTGCATTCGGTGTTCCCATTGTGGCCTCCTTTATATCGGTGAGACCATGAGTGGACTTGGTAACTGTTTCGCCCAACACTTGTGCTCATTCCACCATGGCCTGCTGACCATTTTAGCCCCCCTTCCCATTCCCACACTGACCTTTCTCTCCTTGGCCGCCTCCATTGTCAGAGTAAGGTCACATGCAAACGAGCAGCAACACCTTATATTCCGCTTGTGTAGCTTACAACCTGGCGATATGAACACTAAATTTTCCAATTTTTGGTAACTAACCTACAAGCACACCCCCCTCTCTTTCGCCCCTTGCACCTACACTCCTCTCACTGGTATCACAATTCGCACCTCCTATCCTTATCTCACACTTTGTCCTTTCATCACGGTGGCGTAGCGGTAGACGCCGTCACGGTGGCACAGCGGTAGAGTTACAGCAAAATGCAGCGCCAGAGACCCGGGTTCGATCCCGACTACGGGTGCTGTCTATGGATTTTGTTCGTTCTCCCCGTGATTTGCGTGGGGTTTTCTCCGAGAACTTTGGTTTCCTCCACTCCAAAGACGTACAGGTTTGTAGGTTAATTGGCTTGATAAAGATGTTGGATTGTCCAAAGTTGGCGATATGCAGAGTACTGCCCTGCCGACTTCAAAATTCAGAAGGTTCATCTCTGGCTATTGTCAAATCATCTACCTATCAAACCCTCGTCCTCGTGTTCTGAAGATGCATAGAAAAGTTTTATATTTATAATAATACTTGGAACGGCCAGATAAGATTGATGGATTGCAGGATTAGGACGGTCTGTGCATGATACCTTTTCGACTTGAAGTCGGTGAAATGTGCTTGGATGGAAGGGCAACAAGTAATCAAATTTGGAGGTGGCAGAAGTAAGCAATGATGGGTTCTTTGTTGGGGGGGGGGGGGGTGGGTCGGGAAAGGAATTATCATTCTTATTGATCAAAACTGCGTCAGGACTGTGTGGAAATTGAAGATTGCCTGTATAAATACATCGGGAGTTTGAAACAAGGGACAGTGGGTGATTGATGGACTGAAGAGGGGTGGGGGGTAATGGTGTTTTGAGACTGGTAGGTAGGTGGATGACAGACGGGCAAAAAGAGCAGATGAAGCCAGGTGAGGGACGGGTGAAAGTGCAGACTGCTGCTGCGGGTGGTAAGCAGGGACAGAAAGGCTGCCAGTGCCGAAGTGTGATATATAAGGAAGGTGAAAAGGAGGGGGACTATTAGGGAAGAGTTTAGGGATGGATGGAAACAGATGAAAGAGAGGATCCACTGGGTGTAATGCGTTGGTGGGTGGGGGAAAAAATGATTGTCGGAGGTGCTGGGATAGTTTGGTCTGGGAATGGGGACACAAATGGGTAGATAGGAGCTGGAAGTAGAGCATCTTTCAGAACAAAATCAGGTGACGGATGTGATTGTTCATTCAAGGGATGCATATAATCAATGCCAGCTAGATTATAAAAAATAGTGCTGGGGAGTGAGGTACTGCAGTGGAGACATGTTTGCATCTTGGAGTCTGCTGCATGTTTGGAATAATAAATCTTTGGGCATGTGCGTGCTGCATTCAGATGGTTTGGATCTGTCAAAAGAGGCCTTTTGCACGTGGTGAATGGAGAATCAATTTGTCAAAAGCTATGTGAAGTAAAGGTAGGATCATGTGTATCTTTGTGCATTGAATAGCTATCAGAGATTGGAAAACAAATGATTTCTGTTTAAAATTTTCAAGATGTTTCACAGCAGTAACGATGTTTTTTAACTTTCACATCCTCGGGGGGAGGGGGAATCCTAAAATATTGCAATCTGACATGTTTTAACTGATTATTATTATGCCGGGGGGGGGGGTATTTGCGGTAATGTTCTGATAGTCTCTGAGTCATGAATATTAGCCAAAACACCAGGATGTCTTCGATTTTCAAAGCCGTGCAATAACAAGAGTAGACGATGCCTGACCGAGAACGTGCTGCATTGTCAGATGTGCTGTCTTTCAGATACAATGTTGAACATGCATCTGAAAGTCACCACTTCTGACAACGTAGCACTTCCTCGCATTTAAATACAAGCCTAGATGTTGTGCTCCTGTCTCGCAAAATATATGAATCCTCTACTTCTGAATCGAGCAAAACTGCATTGAACTGGATGACAGCAGGCAATCAATGAAACTTTGATGGGGTTTGGACAAAGATATTGAGGCCGATGCTTAAAGGTTTGATCAAAGATGTTTTGGGTGGGGAACATTAAAAAAGGCAGGTCTATAGAGAACGGTTGTTTTTGGGGGTCTGTGACACGGGTTGGTGCTGGGTCTCCTGTTGTTTGTCACGTATATTAACGATTTGGATGAGAATGTAGGCAGCATGATTAGCAAGTTTGTGAATCAACTTGCCTGAACGACTACCTCAAACACTTGCTGTATTAAAACATTTTCTTTTTTTGTTTTCCCTATTGGCCAATCATTTTCATTCTGTCTCCTAATTCTGGGCACTACTGCCAATGGGATCAATTTATATCTGCACTCTATCCTGCATCATTTTAAATATACTTATTTGATTCTCTTACTAGATTTAATCTGTGCTTTACTAAGAACATTGCCATCTTCTCCTGTCATGCAGATAACTCAAGCTCCACATACCTGAAAGTATTTTAGTGAATCTGTCGTATTTCCACGTATCATAGAAAGAGACAATTTGGCCCACAGTCACAGCTGGCTCTTTACATTCCCAAGTGCATCTTATCGTTTCCCCCTCCACAGACATTGCTCGTACTATCTGCCTCTATTTGTATGAACCTCAAGATCAATAGTGCCATTTTCTTAAATTGAATGAAATAGGCAATATTGAAGTTTATACTGGACCCGTTTATTCCTCTGTCATGTAACACATTTCTAATCCCAATCTTAAATGCCAACTGTCTATTCCATCTCAGTAAACTATTACTATCTTCACACTCAATTTGTGTCACCTTTATGACATTTCCGAACAAGTGCTGTGCAGCTGGTAGAGCCACTGGCTTCACCGCACCAGAGGCCTAGTGCCAATCTTAGTGCCTTCTGTCTGCATGTTATCCATCACTCAATCCAAAGACAGACTCCATCACCCCAGGCTGGTAAATTAATCGGCTGCTGCAAATCACCCTTAGTGTGAAGGTGAATGGCAGGATTTGGGGGGATAGGTGGGGAAAGATAAGGATGGAGTTGATGATTTAAAGGGGACTGAGGGATAAGTTTTCACAGACAGTGTAAAAGAAAGATAAATGTACATTAATGTAAATTAGAATGGGAATGGTTGGTAGAGACTTAGTGGACCCAAGGGCAAATCTTGGTCCCCATTCAGCTGTGGCTTTCCCTTGAACTAATTTGTTTATGATATTTTGGTATTTTTATTTGTTTCTACATGTTCGTCTACTCCAAACCTCAACGTTTTTCTCTCATTGGAACTGAACATGTTGCACCTAGTTTCTGGCATATCCTGCTTTCCTTTTTCAACTTTTTAAAATTGCACTTTAAAATTCTCACTGTTTAAATCAATGTATGTCATTTCTCCACTTTTCCTCCAAACCTGATCCCTTTTTGCAACATCCCACCCATCACCCAATCGCTGAAATGCATGTCTTCAATTTATCTAGACTCCATGCTGACTAAGGTGCCTCCCTGAGCTAACTGTATTTGTCTGCATTTGATCTCTGAATCATTCATATCCTGTATCTGTTCAAATGCTTTTAAATGTTGTAATTGTTCCCATATCTACCACTGCCTCTAGCAGCTCATTGCATATACCTATACCTCTGAATACTTGCTGCTCAGATCTCCTTTGAATCTTTACCCTCACACCCTAAACCTATGACCTTTTGGTTTTAGACGCCCCTGCCCTGGGGAAAAAGACTGACCATGCACCTTATCTATACTGCTCATCATTTTATAAGCCACTAAAATCAACACTCGGCCTCCACTCCTTTTTTAATGGCCTCTACCTTTTCAGTCTCTCTTCATGACAAGCCCTCCAGTCCTAACAATATCCTGAATGTTTTCAGCACCCTCTCCAGCTTGACTGTGTCCTTCCCACAGTAATACAACCAGAGTGACACACTGTTCCAGGTGTGGTCTCGCCAACATCATCCACTGGTAGTGGTTTATTGTTGTACATGTATGAGATGCAGTGAAAATATTGTATCTCGGAACAAGAAACCATTGTACAGCTCCAGTATGATATCCCAACTCTTGTACTCAATGGCCTCTCCGACAAAGGCAAGTGTCAGATATATTCACATTATCTACCCATGTTACCACAAGCGTGTCATATATATATTTCACACTGTATAGCCCTTGTAACCTCTGATCTCCTTTCTTCACAAATATTCAACAGCACATGGGGTAAAAATATTCAAAATCAGTGCTTGCACTGTGCTTGAGAAAAAGTGATCCAAAGACACGGCCCTATTAGAGAAAAAAAGTTCACCTTGTCTGAAAATGAATGTCACCTTATTTTTAAACCGTGATCTCCAGCCCTAGATTTGTCTCCAAGAGGATGTGCACCTCTTCACATGCACCTGTCAAGATCTTGTATGCTTCAATTAAGTCCCCTCTCACACTTCTGAAATCAAGTGGGTCCAAGAGGACTTTATAATGGCATGAAAGAAATCTTCAAGGTTTGAAATAATTCTGGTTTGAATGTTTTGATGAGACGGGCGCCATTGGACTCTGCGTCTGCAACAGATATCCCAAAGCCTGCCCAAGTTAGGCTTACTTCCTGCTTTTCCACGACTCTTCAAAGTTCAATTTACTTCATATATTTATCTTGAATGCTGTTAAAATCACTATAGGTTTTTGCTACCTTTTATTTAGCAGTGCTTTCAAAATGCTAAATGCATGTGAAATGCTGGAATTAATTAACTGTTGACATGGCTCTTAGTAAATAATTGTCAGAATGGACGTGAAAAGGCAGATCCGCTCATTTTTTGAGATTATAGTTTGCAAAAATGATAAAGATTAACTATTCTTCCATTTATTCACTTTTTGGGGGTTCAGGGTGTCACTTGCTAACCGAGCATTTATTGCCAACCTAATAATTGCTGTTGAGGTGATTATAGACCACCTTGATCTGTAGCAGCCCTTCTGGTGAGTAGTGAGTTCCAGGATGTACATGTTGCAATGATAACAGTGATTAGATTTTAAAATCTGGATGGTATGTGACTTGGAAGGGAAATCTTCAGCTGGTGTTAGCTCCATGCCCCTGTTCTGCTTGATGATGGAGGTTGCAGATCCTGGCGGAGCTGTCAGAATAGCCTAGCGAGTAACTGCTGTGTTTTGTCGATGGTACACAAGGCCTAGATGATAATTCACATTTTAGTTAGTTGGCATGTCAATCAAGAAGGCTGTTTATCCTCATTGGTGCTAAGCTGCTTGAGAATTGAAGCTGCACTCATTCAAGCAAAGAAAAAGTGTTCCATAAATAGTTCTGACATGCCTTTTAAATGGTGAAAAGGCTTTGGTGCTAAGGAGGTGAGTCATTGACTGCAGGGCAACAAGCAGTCATGGTATTTGTGCGGTATGTCCAGTTGAGCTTCTGGTCATTTCTGTTAATGGTGTGAGGCTTGCAACAGTGGTGCCTTGAAGTGCAGGATAGGGATTTAGAATGTCTGACAATTTTCTGAAACATTTTGTAAACATTTCCCATTCATTAACATGAAAACTGACAGGACTGTAATTCTAAAAGCCCTGTCCCACGGTATGAGTTCATTCCAAGAGTTCTCCCGAGTTTGCCCTGAATCGAATTCGGAGATTTACGGTAATGGCCACTCGTCGGTTCTCGGGGCTCTCGTGGACATTTTTCAACGTGAACCTGCCGTTAGCGTTACGAGCCGCTAAGAGACGTCCCCGAGCTCTGACGTACCCGCTACGTTCATTCTCCGTGCTTACCACAAGTTTGATTTTTTTTAAACTCGGGAGAGCTCTTGGAATGAACTCGCACCGTGAGACAGGGCTATTAGCTTCTTTAAACAAAGGTCTTTAAAACGTCTTTAATCTTATGCTTACATCTTTCCTGTATTTAAGGAGAATTGGAAAATGTAATTGTGTTTCAACCCTTCAATTACTCACCTGGACGAAATGGCAGCCAAGAGCCTACAATCTTACGAGAAACCTAATTTTTAAAAATCCCATCCAATAATTTATAAATTCAGTTTACCAATGCTTTGGCGATGCCCTTTTTAATAAAATGAAAAGTACTCTCCAAACTGAAGCGTCCCTGGGCAATACTCCCGCAATCGCAAGACACCTGTCCCTATACCTCCACTCTCAGTTCCATATATTGTGCCTAGCAACCCTTCAAGGTGAGAAGGAGCTTAACGTGCACCTCCAGTATTGTCCATTGTATTCAGTACTCCCAATGTGGCCCCTTTTACATCTGCGAGACTGGGCAACTGTTGTGCCAAACACTTGCACTCTGTCTGCCAAGGCTGGCTGGAAATCCCGCTGGAAAGTTACTAGCCATTTTACCTCTTCTTCCCATTCCCAAACTGACCCTTTGTACGTTACCTCCTCTATTCCTAGAGTGATGTCCCACTCAAACAACCTCTTATTCTACTTGGGAAGCATACAACTCAATACTGAACATTGAATCCTCCAATTTCATGTAAATCACTTAACCCTGCCCACCCCAGTGTGTGCCCACTTCTACAACCATTCTGCCATCTCTCACCACCCCAGTTACACCACTCCTCACCCCCCCCCCCCCCCCCCCGTACACTCATCACCCATCCCAGATTCCAATATTTCCTTCCATTCCTTAAGGGGCTGTCCCACTTGGAAGACCTAATTCGCAAGTTTGCCCTCGACACATACTCGCAGCATGATCGACACGAGGTCCTAGGAGGTCTTTGTAACTCTCCTTCATGCTCGAGAGTAGTCCTGGTGAGAGCCTCATCTATAGTAGAAGAGGGGAACCCCCGTTCCCTGAAGAATGAGGACATCTCGAAGGTTGTCCCAGTGTACTCGAGGCCTCAGCTAGGTCGCAGCGTATTTTTCAACATGTTGAAAAATGCCCACGAGTAAAGAAAGGTCGCCATGGAAACAATCAATACTTTTTTTACTCGTAGGTTTAGTCGTAGTAGGTCGGCATGTTAGTTGTAGGTAATCGAGGGTAGTCAAAAGTAATCGAAGGTAGTCGTAGATAGTCTTCATCATGGTCGAAGGAGGTCGTCTTCACTCTCCACTATTCAGTGTCCAATTTTCCTGAAAGTCGAAGCTGGTCTTCAACATAGTCGAAGGAGGTCTTCTACATAGTCGAAGGAGGTCTTCGACATGACATTTTTTCAAACACTCCTAAACTCGCCAAATATGTTTCCCAAGTGGGACAGCCCCTTTATTTCCCTTTCCACCCTGTCCTCTTCCACTCGTATCCCTCCCACCAGCTTTACATTTCATCCTCTTCCCCTTTTTTCTGATACTCCTTTGTCTGCATTTCACCTCCAGCCTTTGTCATTTACTCCGTCCATCTACCAGTCACCCCCTCACTGTACCCACCTTTCACTTGCCAAGCTTTTCCCCAGCCCCACTTTTTTAATATTCTCCCCCTTCCCCCCTCCCCCTGCCCCACTCAGAACTTCCTCTTTCTCTCTGCCATGAGAACAATCACTGCACCCAGAATGAGGTGTTCCACACCAGGGCATCGGAGGTGTCCTCGTTCTTCAGGGAACGGGGGTTCCCCTCTTCTACTATAGATGAGGCTCTCACCAGGGACTCTTCTAAACCCCGTAACTTTGCTCTCACTCCCCATCCTCCCCACTAGTAACAAGGGCAGAGTCCCCCTTGTCCTCACCTTCCACCCTACCAGCCGTCACATACAACAAATAATCCGCTGACATTTTCGCCACTTCCAACGGGATCCCACCACTGGTCACATCTTCCCAGCTCCTCCCCGTCTGCTTTCCGCAGAGACCACTCCCTCCGTAAGTCCCTGGTCAATTTGTCCCTTCCCACCCAAACCACCCCTCTCCTGGCACTTTCCCTTGGAACCGCAGGAAATGCTACACTTGTCGCATTATCTCCCCCCTTGACTCCATTCAAGGACCCAAGCAGTCTTTCCAGGTGTGGCAGAGGTTCACCAGCACTTCCTCCAACCTCATCTATTACATCCACTGCTCTAGGTGTCAGCTGCTCTACATCGCTTTGCCCAACGCCTCCGTTCGGTTCGCAATAACCAACCTGATCTCCTGGTGGCTCAGCACTTCAACTCCCCCTGCCATTCCGAATCGACCTTTCTGTCCTGGGCCGCCTCCATGGCCAGAGTGAGGCCCACTGTAAATTGGAGGAGCAGCACCTCATATTTCACTTGGGCAGTTTACACACCAGCGGTATGAACATTGACTTCTCTAATTTCAGGTAGTCCTTGCTTTCTCCTCCCCTTCCCAGCTCTCCCTCAGCCCACTGTCCCCACCTCTTCCTTTCCTTTCCCCCCCCCCCCCCCCATCCTCACATCAGTCTGAAGAACGGTCGCGACCTGAAACGTTGCCTATTTCCTTCGCTTCTTAGATGCTGCCTCACCCGCTAAGTTTCTCCAGCATTTTTGTCTACCTTCGATTTTCGAGCATCTGCAGTTCCCTCTTAAACTTAACTATTTAATTTAATGTTGGATTGGTTAAAATTAATGGTTATATGCAAGAAATCTTTTCATTTATTTTGCTTTCCATTATTTGACATAAAATGTTCTTTTTAAAAACATAATAGCTGTTTATTATTCCACCACTTTGCCCCATGATATACATTTTCTCCCTTCACCACTGTTAAGCTTTCCTTAATTTTCCTTTTGACCGACCCTATCCTTTCGGAATGCTGTATGCTTAGGAAGAGTAGGTGTCTATTCTGTTTTTGTTTGCTTGTCCTTATTAGCATTACAAGTTTTTACCATTTTTCATGAACCATACTAACCATTTAATTCCGCACACACATGTACTCCTTAATGAGCTGTTTTCTATAATCCATTAACTTTCATTGTTTCATAGGATGAATCCGGGCCTTTTGACCCTCCCTATCTGCAAAGACCATCAAACGTTTATCTGCACATCCCATTTATCCGTTTTGCATTACCATAAATCTCCCCCTAATTCTCTGTCCTTCACATGCACAAGAGACAATTTACTACAGCCCATCAACCTACCAACTAGCAGATATTTAGCAAAAGGGGAAAATCTTCTGTGCCACCCCAATAATTTAAATCTGTGCAGCCTTTTAATAATATATCTTTATATCTGACACAACGTTAGATAACCTGCATAAAACGATGTGGAGATGTAATAAATTAATCTTCCTGTCATGGCATGTTACCAATAGCTCAGCCCACACAATCTAATCTTGCAAGAATGTGACAGTGGAGGTAACACCGATTGCTTGGAATCTGACCATTTCCAACCCCTTTATTAATTACTGACGCACCTTTGCTATCTTCCTTCCTAGGTCATTAGTTTTAACATGGATCACACCCTTTGCTCCACCCCCATGGGACATACTTTGCCCGTTTTGTGGTTTCCTATTTCACTGGCACCAGAGAAATGATTAATGTGCGAGGCCCCTATTTGCTGACTGACCAAACCCTAATTACCACTGAGTTGCTCTATTTGATGCACTTTAAGGTCCATCATTTTTTATACAAGCCATTGAATAACAGTTTGAATCTTATATTCTTTCAAGAATATTTCCATTATGTACATTAATTATCCGATTTAGTCAATAAAATTATAAAATATGCTTACCATTATCATAAGCGATAATCTCTTAACTATTTGCAATAGATAACTGCTATAATTTATCAGTTTTTTATATTTGTGAATGTGCGTGTCATGTTTGAAAGTTTGCAAAAGGTTTTAATCTTAAGTATAGCCGTGCACTATTCTTTTATTTACTCAACACCAAATTTATTTTTCTGCAGGGAGTAAAAGCACTGGACCGACACTAAACCAGAATGACCTGGCCATCCTTCTGAATCTACTGAGGTCCAAGAACAATCTTAGCCTGGCACATCTTGCTCAAGTACTGAATATTAAAGTGAATCCTGAGACTCAACAGCAACTCAGCACAGTTAACCTTCCAACTGGAGTCTTGGCAGCAGCTGCTAAGCAGCAACAAGAAGTTGAAAAGCCACCACTGGTAACACCACCTCTCCCACCTCAACCACCACCACCGCCACCACCACCTGCAACACAGCCACCACCCAAAAGTGAACTTGATTCTGCTCAGACGGCCATTCAGAGTGCACTTGCTGTTTTATTGGCTCAGCTGATTAAGACACCTCAGCCAAAAGAAAAGGAAGTTGTCGTAGAGAAGGAGGGCATTACTGCTGAAGTGGAGGTGCCAGCTCAACCACCGGAGCCTCCGCCCGAGCCTACCATTCCCAGTATGTTGGCATGCAATTACCTTTCACTTTGTGAATTTATGTTGAATTCTTCTGAGCGCAAGATTAAGAATTAAAAAAAAAAAATCAAGTGGCAGTTCTCTTCAGACATTTTACACAAAAATCGCTCCATATTTCCTTCCATGTTGCTATTCTTATAATGTATGTTTAACAATTAACTATCATAGCATTGGGTATCAACAATCTTGGTTTAATTCCAACACTTTTTCCATGCACGACCAAATTATGATTCCTACTTTATAGGAAGGGGCTGCAGATTCTGGTTTAAACCGAGTCTGAAGGGTCTCGACCAGAAACGTCACCCATTCCTCTCTCCAGAGATGCTGTCTGTTCCGCTGAGTTACTCCAGCATTTTGTGTCTATCTCATGATTCATACTGTCTAGTTAGAAACATTTCCAGAATGTACTACTGAAAAATGTTCCTGTTTATATGATTCACACTTGCATAATTAGCTGCTTGATCCCTTGAGTTATTTGAACATGCTGTGTCCCAAAATGAAACTGTTTTGCAGAGGTACACCTTGAAAAGAGCCAATCCACTCCAAGGTTGGCTGCTTTGGACTAATCTCTTGGACCTGTGAGAACAGTGAAAATGCATGCAAGTGCGTAGGAACAACAATGCAGTATATCATGGAAATAATAAACTGCAGGTGCTAGTTTACAAAAAAGACAAACTGCTGGAATAACTTAGTGGGTCAGGCAGCATGTCTGCAGAACATGGATAGGTGGCATTTCGAGTTGAGGCCCATCAGACAAGAAAGGCCCCAACCTGAATGGAGACCTATCCATGCCCTCCTGAGAAGCTGCTGGCGATACAATGGTTGTTGACTTCAGTTGTGATATAGTATGTTAGCTTGATCAGTTGCTTTTGTTTCTATTATACTGCATAATCTTGAAGGTTTACTGATATATAACTGAGAAGTGATAAGAGCATATTTCACTTTGGGCTGGAGAGAGCATTGGAACAGACTATTTCTGAGATTCAAATTGTTATCCAGCTTTGGAGGGAAAGCAAAACGCGTTTCAATGACTATCATGAAATTCCCGTCATAACGTTGTAATTTGAATCATGTTGAGTGTAAAGCTTTGGATTCTGAAATGCCACTTTGTTCAGAGAGCTTGAGCAATTAAGTTAATGAGGTGACCATTCATTTGATTCTGTCTCTAGCAGCTCTTGGAAAGCGCTGCTTTGGACTAATCTCTTGGACCTGTGAGAACAGTGAAAATGCATGCAACTGTGTAGGTACAACTGTGTAATTGCACTTCCTTGGCACTTTTCCCTAATTTAAATTTTGTTAGTTTTTGGCAAGTTCAGTTTGTAATATTTTAATGAATCTGCTTATCAGTAAAACCAATCTTAGCATCCCCATAATTTTAAATACTTTTACCGATTGTTGTCTGAACAACAATTGAGACATTAATTGTTAATATTGTCCTGAGTGAGAAATGCCAGCCTCTAATTACTTCACATAGCAATATCCCTCATGTTCAGTGCAATATTATCTCAGCTCCTGTGTACTTTTTGTTGCTATGCTTTCCTGAAATCCAGTACCCAGAATTAGACAGAATAAAACACGTTTAGCAAAAAATATATAAAGGTTACGTTGTTTCTTATTTTTTAACAGTTTTTAATCTTGCTAAAATTCAAGTAAATGAACTGAGCATCATGGAGTCTTAAAGAAAGGAAACAGGTCCTTGAGCCCATTGCCTACACACTGACCATCAAGTATCCATTTATAGAGGCGTATAAAATATTGAGGGAAAATAGATCGGGTGAATTAATTTACATAGTCTTAACCTGGCATCTTCAGCGATTTGTGTATGTGGTCTGCCAGAAAGGTCTCTCAAATTTACAATTTTACCTTAATTATAGGAATTGGTTATTAGGAAAAGGAATTTTAGCCATTTTATTTAACATTTTTTAAGATATTGGTTTCTTGTTATTAAATTGAGTCTGTCCTGCTTATTCTGATATAAAGCATTAACCTCAAAGCAGAAAGGAGAAGCTGGAAGCCAGCTTGTTATCTTTTCTAATAGTTAATATTGCAGTGGAATTGTAAAGAGTTTAGTTCACAGTAGATCATAAAAATGTTGCAAATGTGCATCATTAAGGCCTTGCACACAGTTTAGGTGAGAATTATATGTTTCGCATTGAGTAGCTTTAGCTTTAAAATCTTAGAGATACCTGTCAAACATATGCAAATTATTAAATTGAGGGGAAAACAGATTTGGAAATATGGTCTTAAACTGAACTTGCAATTATCAGAAATGTTGTTAAATTGGGAAGTACAGAATTAAGACATGGTGAAGCTCTTGTATAAAAAGTGATTAATACTCACATAACACACGACAAGTAGTAGGGCAACTAAAACCTGATTGTTGAATGCCTTCTCATAGAAGGATAATGGTTTCTTATTTTTTGTAATGATTCCAAGGATACAGGAATCTTGCATTAGTGAGTCAACCTGCTTCTGCAAACTGCCTTTTGCTGTAAGAAAAAGGTGGATAATAGAATGGCTAGAATGTAGTGTTATTATGTGTTCAGGGATTTTCACTGAGCTGTAGTTGAAATATGAAAGTCAGTATTTTAAAGTTGACTAATCCGACTTTATTATTCAGTTTGTGTACAATGGTAAATTAAGGTTGCAGCACATAAGGCATGTATAATTGTTTGAAATATGATATAGCACCATGATTCTGATATAAGTTTCAACTTTCCATCTTTTGAACTGATATGATGCGTGCCTAAACCCATATGTTTTGTATTGTGACATCTTCAACAATTTGCTGTTGTGGGGAGAAACTTTATTAAGTGAGCTGCCTTGTCTTCTCTCGTGTCATTTTCATTGTGGTGTTGATAAGACTGACCTTAGTTGCTAGGGAATGAGTGTTCCATGGCTGAGTGACGTTTTCTTCATAATGCATGTGCCTGAAAAGGTGGTTTGGTTTGATTTTTTTTTAAATTGTATTGTAATGTAAAACATTGTCATCATGCTGACTTCTTGCAATTTCAGATTTTATTGATCACTCCACTGGGCATTTGGATCTTGGTGTCTCCGATCAATCGCCACCTGCTCATGAACATCCTCGAATCCTACCCCCAGACCAGAGACCCCCAGAGCCTCCAGAGCCACCACCTGCATCAGATGGAAACTTTCAGGCAGAAGATCAGCACAATTCCACGCCTTGCTCCATGGGCGATCCAACTGCAGGAGTGAAGGCGGCCCTTTTAGAGCTTTTAGCCCATCATCAAGCCAAGGAAGAGGGACAGGCACCTGTTGACTATCGAGCAGGTGGCAGCCTTAGAACTGCTGCAGACTACGGGGATGGATTTGGGACATCGTATTCATCTAGTAATTTCAATAGCGATGGGTACAGCAGCAGACATGGCTGCAGTGGGGGAAGGGGCACCTTCCTGGGTAGTGCAGATGCCCCCAGTCGCTCACTTCTGGAATCGGTTTCGTCGACGTTCAGTGCTCCATCATCTCATGCTAGTGGTGTGCACCTACATTCTGGTTATTCTGAGGCCTTTTCTAGCTCAGTGACAGGTTACGGAGAAGGGATTGGTTATCTCAGCAACAGTGCAATGCAGTTTTCAGGAGATAAAGACCACAGATTTGAATACAACCGCCCTGTTCTGCCCCCGATGGGTAGCAGTGGAAGTAATCCTGCAGCAATATCTGAAAGTACTAATAGTGCAAATGTGCCTCTTGCTAAAAAGCTGCAGAATTATGGATATGTTGCCAACAGACAAGAGAACCTAGCTACCAGTGGCCCTCTTCATGGACAGAACTGGGGTTCCCCTGGGCGCGGAGCAGGTTATCCTCATGCCTATAGTGGGCATATTAGCACACCAACCATAGGAGGAAGAGGCAGAGGTTTACCATATTGACTTGCAGACTAGACTTCATATGGTATACGAGAATGATACACTGATAAAAAAGCTGGGAAGTTCTCTGCATTGATGCCGTTTGTAGCAGGGATTTTTTTTAATGTAAAGTGTACATTTGAATGCAAATACAAGTTATTAGATTTGACAAATTTGACGTGTGTTCTATTACAAAATTGATTTGTACTTGCAGAGAAGTAATGAAGAAAACACTAGGCTTCTCTCATGAACTGCAACATTTCCCCCCATCCTCTGTTCTTCTGTTCTGTTTTAAATGGATTATTTTTATGATTCTCTTTTAACAGGTTACACCCGTTGTTATTATAGCAGTTTTGAACAGAATGGTATTTCTAGGCTAGCTGACATTTGAAGTACTTGTTACAAAAACTTAGCAAGACTATAGTCAAAAGATTGGCAAACATCCTGTACATGAAGTGCTTTTCTCAGTTTGGACCAACTATTATCTGTGAGATACTAGACTCTGCTAATCTCTTAAGTAGTGTGCTTTTAGAATAAATATCTAATTAGCAAGTAGTTGTCAGTTCTTGAGCTTGGCATTATTGAAGGAAATGTGATTATTTCACATTCTGCCTGAACTAAAAAAACACCTAGTGATTTACCCTTTTTATATAATAAGAACAGCAAGTATGTGGTCCATTTTTCTAAAACAGGACAGTTGTCAGAAACTTCAAGTAAAGTACATGCAAACAACTGTTGCCCTGATTTGTAGTCTACTATCACAAACTATTCTTATTAAGTAGAAACAAATACAAAAAGTAACAGACATCTGGTTACCCCAATATTTTACATAATCTTTCTGTTCATTTGGGCAGTTCCTTTTTGCCTGTTGTCAAAGTAATTTACATTGCATAAAACAAAGTGATTTGCCAGCCAGAAAAGAGGGGTGTCAGTGGAGATCTACAGACATTGGTGAACTTTTCTCACAGTGTGTAGTACAAGACAGTTACTATATTTAAAAAAATACAAAGGCCTTTGCAATGTGAGCTGTAGTTTAAAATAAAAATTCAAATGAGAATACTTCCTGAAAAATGAATGTTTTGTAAATGAATCTCTATACAACTTTATAAAGCCACTTTTACTAAACTATCAGATCCCACAAGTGTTTGGTTGCTTTGAAGTGTCACTGTCTGCTGTAAATAATTAGAAATGGTCAGAAGGCAGCTTGTGACGAATGAAGCCAATGAGACTCCGTTCTGGGCATATCGTGGTTTATTTGGTTCTGCGGCCAGAAAGATGGAACCTGCCCTGTTGAAAATTTAATCTGGAATGGAGTTTTCATCTCTGAACTTCTGTTTTGTTTTTGGACATAACTGATCTAAAGCTCTTTGCATGTTTGAAGGTCCCAGGTTTATTGAATTATCAAGAATTCCTGTTTTTTATGTTAGAATTCCTGCCATTTAATTCACATGGAGGTATACAACTGTGCAGAAGTGATCTGTTCTTGGTGAGCATGATGGGTTGGGCATGGTGTTCCACATCTTGATTCACTAGTCTGCTCACCATAATCCATGTTGGCACCAAGTCCTACTATGCAAGCTTTCTGGTGCAGGAGACAGCAGTAAATATCATTGCAATGAAATAGCTGCTGTATTTGATAGGCACATTTGATTTTGCAGTTTCATGTTTTGCATTAGTTCAATCTCAAAAAAAGCATGTTTCTGATCATAGACCAGTGAAATGTTATAATAAATTTATTACTTTACATTTTAGCCGATTGTAATATATTCAGCGAATTTGTAGTAAATTTCCAACCATACGCAAATCTGGCAAAGATGTATAAAATTAGTCTGTTATGGCTGTTTTGGGGATATTACCCTTGATGTGGAGAGAATTGGAAGATATGGTGAGTTGATGTTTTCAGAGTCCTGCATATATTATTGAAGCTTTCTTTTCCCCCCCAATAACAAAATAATCCCATAATGATTAATTGCGGTCAGAACTGCAGTCACAATTTTGATTGAAATATAAGTGTACATTTCAAGTTTATTTTGTATTGCTCCATTACCTGTGCCCACGATATGCTTTTTTTTTTAACAAACCATATAATACAAGTTCTCTGGTGCCCAAACATACTAGACATCCATATTTACTGTGAACAAATGCCCTGTACAAGTACCCTATTGTTACACTTGTATAAATTGAGACGATTTTTAACTTTCGCTGTTGTGCATGGAAGGTACAGGTTAGAAATCATTCCAAAATTATAATATACTCGGGGATAAATGGCACATTCATATTTTAATGCAAACCCAGCTGCAAAATGCTTCCCCTTTCACCCTAAATCAGTTGGGTGTTTTTTTTTCCTTCAAATTTTCAGGACATCATTCTGTTAGCCTACTTCATATTCACTTCAGAAGAATTCAAACAAAAAGCTATTTATACTGTAATGTTTTATGAATACTATGGCCTTTTCAAAAAGTTACATGTAATTTGTTAAAAAGATTAAATTCTGGCATTGTAATTTTGTATGGATCTGTAAATAAAGATGGAGATTAATTTCTGCAAAACTTATGTTTGTTTACAATCCCTGTGAATGTGGAATGGATACTGCTCTTCAATGGATGGCAGTATGCAGAACCTTGAACTAAACAGCCTCCGGCCTAATGCTGTTTTAACTTAGTTGCAAAAATAAATGTTTAGATTCAATGAAAATTTGATTTTTTTTGAAGAATTGTCAAGAGTGCAGTGGAACCAGATCGACAATTGAAAATTTAAGAAAGAGTTGCACAGGTAAGAAAATGGTCATGATTGAGGGCAATAATATTTGGAACTAGGTTTTTGGAACAGTTTTTCCGCAAGAAATCTTTTAATTTAATTTATATAAATTACATAATTTTCACTATACTGCAACGGCATACTAAATTGTCTGCTTTCCATGTTTCCTTCTTCTTAACCTTTCTGTAAAAAAAATGTTTATTGACATGGGTTAATTAAAGGCCGTCAGAAATTTTCAGAATCATGTCATTGGTTGCCAACCCTATGTTCTAGAACCTCTCCATAGCAGCCACCAATCTAAGCTGAGAAAACAGTAGTGAGATTGACATTTGCCTGACCCAAAATGTTGCCTATTCATTCCCTCCACGGATGTTGCCTTACCTGTTGAGTTCCTCCAGCACTTGTTTTTTCCTCTAGATTCCAGCATTCTGCTGTTCCTTATATAGCCATTTGTTTAAATTTTCTTGGATAAATGACCTATGGAACAGTGTTATCCACCGTGGTTCTTCAAGTGGAACAAATGCATTTTCTTTTAAGGAAAGTAGAAAATGTTGGCATATTGAAGATGTAATATTCTGCTTAGAAATAGAAGTTAGTGTATTTTCTTTCTTGTCTGATTCTCCAGAGGAAATTGTAAATATGTTAGAAAATATATAAAGAAAATGCCAGCGATGCTAGGATCATGGAGATTGGGTACATCTTGTTCAAAAGTGGGGAAAACCCTCAAATATTCCCATATTTTGGATGAGATCACATCAATTGGGAGTATGTCTACAGGACGTATTTGAGCCACCTCTCGTAGCTGATTTAATTGTACCACCTTGCATCTACTATGGCAACTATCTGCTCCTTCCCAAGAATCTATCTAGCTTCCTTAAAATATTGAAAACTCTGCTTCCACTGTCTTGACGAGTTTCAAAGGCAAAGTATCTAGGGGGAAATGATTCTGCCTCGTCTTAAATGGATAACCTATTTTTTGAACAGTGATTTGTAATTCCAGTTTCTCTGACATGAAATGGCTTCTCCACATCCATTCAAGTCTCCTCGATATCTTGTGTTTCATCAATCTTGCTCCAATCCAGCAGATGCAAGCCTGTCTTACCCATTCTTTCCTCAAGACAACCAGTCCCTTCCGGATATTAGTCTCTAATCTTCTGAGCTATTCCAAGATGCTGAATAAGACTAATGTTGTATGTAATGCAGATAAAGTCTCTCCATCATCTTATACAATTGAAGGACCTATGTTTGTATTCAATTCCCCTAACAAATTATATTCCTTCAGCTAAATTCTGAGACTAATCTTTTTTTGTTTACACTACGTTAGCAATATTTCAGATTTAGAGTATGCACAAGATGTTATTTCTGATTCAATGTTATCTATTGCTTCTGGGTCAAATAGTTAAATATACAAATGTCACAGGTACATTGAGATAAATGTAGAGTGTTTTCAGTCGAATGTGTATATTACCTGTTATTTCTCTAATCTCTCACATACCATAGCTTTCTAAATGTTTTTGCTACTTACAAAATTAATTATGTTAATGTTTAGTTGGGCAGAGCTCAGGGCCTGTACACTTACTGATTCGACTCCAGCTTTCAATCACCTCCCTGGTTTACTGCTGTTTCCTATTCCAGGTATTGTCTGCCTCAAAACCCTTTCATGTGCTTGAGGCTAGAGATTCATTGTGATGTTGCAGAGTATTTTCCCGGATGATATACAGGTGTATCTGAGAACACTTTCCATAAACTGCCCTTGTATCTGCTCCTGATTTTAATGGGATGAGGGAGAGTAGAAAGGTTCATGTGGACAGTCTTTCTCACCGCTTTTGTGTCCCATACAGGATGAAGTGTGTGTGGCAGGCAGGTTGCAAAAGATGATTTGTAGAGAACATTTTTTTTATTTCCCCTCTTAAAATGATATTGATGGGTTGAAAAAAATTGATGGCTGGCAAATGGATGTTAACTGAGTTACAGTGCCCTCCATAATGTTTGGGACTAAGACCCATCATTTATTTATTTGCCTCTGTGCTCCACAATTTGAGATTTGTAATAGAATAATCACATGGTTAAAGTGCACATTGTCAGATTTTAATAAAAGCCATTTTTATACATTTTGGTTTCACCATATAGAAATTACAGCTGTGCTTATATTTAGTCCCCCCATTTCAAGGCACCATAATGTTTGGGACACATGACTTCACGGGTGTTTGTAATTGCTCGGGTGTGTTTAATTGCCTCCTCAATGCAGGAAAAGATAGCTCTCAGCACCTCGTCTTTCCTCCAGTCTTTCTATCATCTTTGGAAACTTTTATTGCTGTTTATCAACATGAGGACCAAAGTTGTCATGTTGATAAACAAGAAACAAGAATAAAACTGTTAGAGACATCAGCCAAACCTTAGGCTTACCAAAATCAACTGTTTGGAACATCATTAAGAAGAAAGATAGCACTGGTGAGCTTACTAATCGTAAAGGGATGGGCAGGCCAAGGAAGACCTCCACAGCTGATGACAGAAGAATTCTTTCTATAATAAAGAAAAAAACACAAACACCTGTCTGACAGATCAGAAACAATCTTCAGGAGTCAGGTGTGGATGTGTCAATGACCACAGTCTGCATAAGACTTCATGACAAGAAATACAGAGGCTACACTGCAAGATGCTAACCACTGGTTAGCCACAAAAATAGGATGGCTAGATTACAGTTTGCCAAGATGTACTTAAAAGAGCAACCACAGTTCTGGAAAAGGTCTTGTGGACAGATGAGACGAAGATTAACTTATATCAGAGTGATGGCAAGAGCAAAGTATGAAGGAGAGAAGGAGCTGCCCAAGATCCAAAGCATACCACCTCATCTGTGAAACACAGTGGTAGAGGTGTTATGGTCTGGGCATGTATGGCTGCTGAAGGTACTGGCTCACTTATCTTCATTACAACTGCTGATGGTAATAGCATAATGAATTCTGAAGTGCATAGACACATCCTATCTGCTCAAGTTCAAACAAATGCCTCAAAACCCATTGGCCGACGGTTCATTCTACAGCAAGACAATGATCCCAAACATACTGATAAAGCAGCAAAGGGGTTTTTCAAAGCTACAAAATGGTCAATTCTTGAGTGGCCAAGTCAATCACCCGATCTGAACTCAATTGAGCATGCCTTTTATATGGTGAAGAGAAAACTGAAGGAGACTGGCCCCCAGAACAAGCATAAACTAAAGATGGCTGCAATACAGGCATGGCAGAGCATCACCAGATAAGACACTCAGCAACTGGTGATGTCCGTGATTCGCAAGCAGTCATTGCATGCAAAGGATATGCAACAAAATACTAAACATGACTACTTTCATTTACATGACATTGCTGTGTCCCAAACATTATAGCGCCCTGAAATGGGGGGACTATGTATAAACACTGCTGTAATTTCTACATGGTGAAACCAAAATGTATAAAAACAGTCTTTATTAAAATCTGACAATGTGCACTTTAACCACATGTGATTTTTTTTCTATTACAAATCTCAATTTGTGGAGTACAGAGACAAATAAATAAATGATGGATCTTTGGCCCAAACATTATGGCGGGCACTGTAAATGCAGTGGGCATGTACACTGGTATAATTAATAGAACATGTGAAAATCAAGAGAATCAGACCTTGGTGTATGCACTGACCATATAAAATTAAAGTCCTACATTAGATTATTTTGGCTTAAATTGAAGTTTATGGAATTTAAGGCAGATTGTCGAATGGATGCAAAATGGACTTGGGGATAATGAGCAAGTATCCATATCACAAATGTCCCAGAGGAATGGTTTTGGGACTGGAACCATTTGCCATAAACGATGAGAGAGAAATTTGCAGATGAGACAAAAATAGCTGACATTACAGGTAAAGTATGTCAACGCATTACATTAAAAAAATAATGGCTTTGAGTAAATGGGCAAAATTATGCCCGATAGATTTCAATGTCAGCAAATGTAGTCATTCATTTGCATCTGCAAAACATTTCTTTCTAAATAGTGAAAAAAAATCTACAGGTATCAGATGGCCGAAGAGACTAGGGAGTTCATCAACAATATGTAATGTATAGAAGCAGAAAAGGTGCTTAATACTGGTCTGGGTATAGGAATTAAAATACATTGGAGGTTGGTAGTGGGTGCAGATATGCTACAGTATTTCAGATCACTGGTTATTGTATACCTGGAGAACCTTTGGGCAGATCTGAGAACTTGGAAGAATCCAATAGAATGTCTAAGAGTTCAGTTATGAGGAGGGACTGCTTACACTTCTGTTTCATTTCCTGAAAAGTTAATTTGATAATTTTCAACATGTTAAAGAATATTAGATTGAAAGAGAATCTATTTCTGATGGTTGGGGAGTATGGAACTCCTGTCCAAAATATAGAGCCAGGACTCAGTAGTGAAATTAGGAAGCACTTCTATGCAAAACAAATAATTGTTTCAGTTCATATCGGGTGCATATGACAAATAAACACCCTTGGCAATTTTTGTCTTGACAGATGGTGCCTGTCCAAAACGTTTCCAGCATATTTCTGTTTCTGGTTATAAGATTATATTTTCAGGAGCACAGTGGCCATGTGCAACGTGTTGCCGACTTTGAACCCCTTCAATGAAAGCAAAAATGGTTTAACAGTTAACATATTTCTAATTAATCCCTTACATTATTTCAGGATGTCGGAAAGGATATGATAAGGAGGATTTTATATTGAATCCAAAATGCTGCAATATGCACATACAGAGTTTGAGATTGTTCCTCAGGCTGTGGTGGACATAATTGTAACTGCAGGATGCTGCAGATAAAGGTTAGAGTGAGATGGTAAATTAAAGTAGCAGGAAACCTGAAACAACTGCTCAACAAAGTGGTCGCCCAAAATTGGTTTGTTATTTCCAAAATAGAATTTATTGTTGCATATTTTCATAAAATTAAGCAAATCTAGCTCAAACGATGTATTGGGAGAAGAACACGCCATTTAGAGTATTGGTGGTCCCACCTTATAGATGTTGTTGGAATCAGGCAAATTTACGGCCTTTGACGTGCAAGGAATTTCAATGTTATGAGTGTAAGTGAGCTGTTGTGTTCTTCACTTGTCATTGAACCCAGTCAGAAAAGTATTTAATGTTATTCTTTATAGCACATCAATTTGCTGGGCTAAATGTCCCATGCACTCATCCTGATCAACCCCCTTTGCCCAAGGCCCCAGTTGCAATCGGAGGTATGAAAATATACTGAAAGAAGCTTTATATTAAAAATTATCTGCATGGAGCATATTTACTGTGGGGTTGCACAATAGCAGTTTGAGGGGAAATGGGAAAGCTTTGAAGAGGGGAGGAATTATATTTCAACGTAAATGTCTTGTCTGGTGCATTCGATAAATACTTGAGGATTGTTGCAATAGAAGCTAAACATTCTGGAAATATTCCCCAGGTCAGCAAAGCTCGAGAAAGAAACTGAATTAAAATTTTAGGATGATAATGGTAACACATACATTAACTGCATAATTCATCTAAAGTGACTCACGACATCTCGCAGATGGTAATAAAACTTCCTACTCGTCACTTAAGCATATTAGGGCAGAACAGTGGTAGAGCTGCTGTCACACAGTACCAGAGACCCAGATTCGATCCTGTCCTTGGGTGCTGTCAGTGTGGAGTTTGCACGTTCTCCCTATAACTGTGTGGGCTTCTAACAGGTGCTCCGGTTTCCTCCCACATCCCAAAAAATGTGTGGGTTTAGGTTAATTGGCTTCCGCAAATTGCCCCTAATATGTAGAGAGTGGATGCGAATGTGGGGTAATATTGAACTAGTGTGAATGTGTGATCGATCCATGGTTGTTGGAATGCATGAGGAGCCTGTTTCTATGCTGTATCTATAAACTATGCAAAACTAACATGTATGACTCCCTTCAAATAAACATTGTTCAAGAAACTTAAACTTGAACACCTTCATCCAGTGCTGGATTGAAAGATGACTGTACTGCTCAAGGTATCTTCTGAGATGTTTAACAGATGTGACATTATTTTGCAGAGCAGCACGGAAGGTCTCCCCATATTCCTGGCCAATATTTACCACTGACAGCACTGTTAATAACAATGAACTGGCTATTTTTTCTCATGCTGCTTATGGGATCCTGTGTGGAAATTGAATCCACATTTTATACTTGTATCTTTTTTGCAATCTCAGCACTGTTGCAGTCAGCACTTAATTGTTAACAGTTGTGCTTTTGAAGATGATGAGGTATTGCTATGAACTGCTACAGAACTACATTGTTATTAGGTCAGGATTCACAGGAGTGAGTGACAATAAAGGGACCAAGATGTTCCATTTAAATTAGTATTATTTGCCTATGTTATCGTATCTGCCTCAACTACTTCCTCTGGCAGCTTTCCACCACACTTTCCATCGCACTTTGAGTGGAAAAAGATGCCCCTTGGATTCTTATTAAATCTTTCCCCTCTTACCTTAAACCAATGTCCTCTAATTCTTGGGGACAAAGACTTCCCATTCATCCTGTTTATTACCCTCATGATTTTATACACCTTTCAGACTCCTACATTACAAGGAATAGCGTCCTAACTTGCCCAACTTCTCCTTATAGCTCTGTCCCTCAAGTCCCGGCATCAAGAATCTTGTCAAGATTTCTGCACTCTTTCTAAATTAATGGCATCTTTCCTACAGCAGGTGACCTAAACTGAATACAATCCTCGGTGTGACCTCACCAGTGTCTTGTGCAACACCAACATAATGTACCAACTGTAGATGCAAGAAACTGCGGATGCTGGTTTACAAAACAAAAACAGTGCTGGTGTAACTCAGTGGGTCAGGTAGGAAGGGCCCCAACCTTGAACATAGCCTATGCATGTTCTCCAGTGATGCTGCCTGACTTGCTGAGTTACTCCAGCACTTTGTCTTTACCGCTCTACGTTTCTACTCCCTCCCGCTTTACCATTCACTGTGAAAGTCTAACCCTGGATTGACTTCCCAAAATGCAATACTTCACACTTATCCGAATTAAATTCCATTTGCCATTTCTCGCCCCACTTATGCAGCTGATCAAAATCCCGCTGTAAATCTTGATAACCTTTACTGTCCACAATACCACCTGTTTTTAGTGTAATCTACTAACTTTCTTGTGGTTCGTATATTCATACATTTCATCCAGCTTGTTGATATAATTGACAATGGGGCCAGGACTGACTTCTGAGCGACACTACTAGTTGCAGGCCTCTAGGCTGAAAAATGACCTTCCATCATCATCCTCTCATTAAACTAACAAAGTTTCTGACTTAAAATGTGTCAAGTAGAATTTTGTCATTGTTCCTGTTATTCCCAGAAGGGTATGGCAATATAATGAATAATAATTAAGTATCAAAAAATGTAACAACTATTTATCACATAGATAGATTCATGGCATGATGGACCTGTCTTGTGAAAGTTAAGAGAATAGAGGCCAGTTTTGCCTCCAGTTTAGAGGAACAAAAGCTGATCTTAATGAAATGTTAAACATTCAAATGAAAGAGGACTGCATGGATGATGTTTATAGATAATAGACAGTAAGTGCAGGAGTAGGCCATTCGGCCCTTCGAGCCAGCACCGCCATTCAATGTGATCATGGCTGATCATCCCTGAATGACTTTTTTTTCACTTTAGTCTTTATTGCTTTTATGCATACACAACTAAAACACAGATATAACAACAAAACATACAACAATGCAGTGAAACATACAACAGTGCAGCGAGGGGTTCAGTTTACAATTAATGATGCAGTATACAGAACTATTTTCTTATTAAAACATTTTCCAATAACTTACATTATTGTCAATAAAATTATACAGTGTTGATGTCTTTATTTCTATACCTAATCCATTTTTCCCATTTTCTGATAAACTCCTCTTCTTTCACTCTTAGAGAATATGTCATTTACTCCATGACAAATATTTCCTGTACTATGTCTAACCATTGTCTAAGTCTGGTGTGTCTGCTGCAAGCCAGTTTCTTGTAATGGCCTTTCTGCCAGCTGTGACTCAGATTTTAACCAAGTAATGGTCTTCCTTCAGCATCACTGTAGTTATATTACCCAGGTATAAAATGGAACACTTCTTGGAGACTATATATCCTAATACTTCCTTTAATTCTGAATTCACTCTGTCCAAAAATGGTTCTATTTTTGGGCAACTCCAGAAGATATGTGCATGGTTTGCGTCTGTTTGACCACATTGCCTCCAGCATGTTTGCTGCCTTAGAATTTGCTTTTTTTTAATGTTAGGCGTAATAAAGAAACAAATCAAAATTTCCCAATTAAATTCTCTCCATTTTTGTGAATTAGTAGATGTCTGTAGTGTTACACACATATGATGCCATTCTTCTTCTTCTGAGATTGTGATGTTCAATTCCTTTTCCCGCTTAAATTTACATAAAATGTAGTTTTAGCTTGACATTCCATTAAGTTTAGTAATAATCCTTAATGTTTATTGAAGATACGCATTAACTACTATCACTGGATTATTTTCTTCTAGTGCCTCCCTTTTTACTTTTTTATTGTTTTTTTTTTTTAATTTATTTATTATAGAAACAAAATAACAACCAGTTACATTATATTTCAATAGTAAAAATACATAGTCTTAATAATTGATTCATACTAATAATATTATTTATACTGTATTATCCTTAATTATAAATTTCAAAGTTGTATATTTTATATAATTAGAGATACATAATACTAATAATACATTCATAATATTAGCATTATACTCGTACTATTAGTAATTTTTCATTTTATCTCTAATTTTTTAGATATAAGGCCAAATTTTATGATATTATTGATACAAAAAGTTAGTAAAACATATAATTTCCATTATTTCTTCCTAATGTTAACAATATTTATCTTATCACTAAATTTAAATTTAAAATTATTGTACCATTAAAAGTACATAATTTTATATAATTAAAAATATAAAATACTAAAAAATACTAATAATACTAATAATGTTCTCATAAATCTAATAATATTTATATTCGTACTAATATTAAGATAATGTGTTTCTATATTGTTTTTTAATTTTTTATATAGATATAAGAAAATAGAAAAGTTAAGAAAGAGAATAAAGAATAAGAAAAGGTTTGATGGAGAATAAAATATTCGTCATTAATCCGTCCTTATAGATATATTCATGATTTATTATATGTATCTCTTCATCCATTCAAATATCCAGGTCTCAGTCAGGTTCTCGCGCCGAACCATTATGACCCCTGTAAATATTCAATATATGGAGACCAAATCCATCTGAAGAGATCTAACCTATCCATAAGGACAAGCCTCAATCTCTCCAAATGGAGTGTCTCCGACATTTCTATATTCCACATTTTAATTGTTGGGAATGCAGGGCCTTTCCAAAATTTTAATATTAATTTTTTCCCAATTATTAAACCATAATCAATAAAAGTTCTTTGATTCGTTGTTATTAATTGGTCAGTTTCAATTATTCCAAGTATAATTAACTTTGGGTCAGGGGTTATATTTATATTGATAACGGTCGAGATTATTTTAAATATTTCCTTCCAGTATTCTACAATTTTTATGCAGTTAGTAAATGAGTGTGTCAAATTTGCTTCTAAAATTTGACATTTGTCACATATTGGAGATATTTTTGGAAAAATATGATGTAATTTAGATTTAGAGTAATGTAATCTATGTAATATTTTAAACTGTATAAGAGAATGTTTAGCGTTTAATGAACAATAATGTATATGTTGTAAACTTTCATCCCATATTTCTGGTCTTATTATTTGGCCTAATTCCTTTTCCCAAGACTCTCTGTATATTTCTGTTGGTGGGGTATCATTTTCCACTAAAATATTATATATATATGATATCATTTTTTCCATATTTGGATGTTTATTCATTCATCTAAAATTTCTATTTTTCTATTTCTAAATTCATATATATTTGCAGAGGCATAGTTTCTAATTTGTAAATATCTGAAATATTCTTTATTATGTAGCCCATAAATTTGTTGCAACTCTTGAAATGAAAGAAAAGTGTTTTCCTTATAAAGATCACCCATCTTAGAAATTCCTTTATTTTTCCATTGTAAAAAAGCCTTATCCAAAATTGAAGGTTTAAACATAAAATTATTAACAATCTTAAGACTTAGTGGTATAGATTTTAGTTTAATGCTTTCTTTATTTGTTTCCATATGTGGATTCCATTTTCTATTATCGGATTTTCACTATAAACTTTCTTAGCTACATTAATATTAGCAAATATTATAGAGCTAATTTTTCTAATGGAGAACAATCTTCTTCTTCCATATTTAACCAATTTGGTTTATTGTCTATTTCTCCTAACCAAAAATTCATGTTTTTAATATTAACTGCCCAGTAATAAAACATCAAGTTTGGTAACGCTAATCCTCCATTTATTTTAGATTTACACAAATGTTTTTTATTTATTCTATGAGTCTTATAATCCCAAATGAAATTCGTAATTAAAGAATCTACTTTTTTAAAAAAAAAATTTTGGAAGATATATCGGGATTAATTGAAATAAATATAATAATTGTGGGAGAAAAATCATTTTTATTGCATTAATTTTCCCTAACATCGAGATAGATAAACTTTTCCAATATGAAATATTCTTATTTAATTTATTTAGTAATGGGGGGAAATTAGATTTAAATAGAGAATTAAATCTTTTTGTAACAAAAATCCCAAGATATTTAATATTTTCATTTGTTATCTTAAAAGGAAATTGTTGTAATATATGTAACTTATTCATTGTTATAGGCATAAGTTCACTTTTATTCCAATTAATACTGTATCCTGAAAGTGATCCGAATTCCGTTATTAGTTTTTAACAAATTTCGAATACTTATTTCTGGTTGAGTGATATAAAGTAATACATCATCTGCATATAAGGAAATTTTATTCTTAGTATTTGCGGTATCATATCCATATATTTCCGGGTGTAGTCTTACCCTCTGAGCAAGTGGTTCTATTGCTAATGCAAACAATAAAGGTGATAAAGGGCAACCTTGCCTACAACCTCGTGATAAATTAAATTTAATTGATAACATTCGATTTGTTGTTATTCTAGCTATTGGATTTGCATATAATAATTTATCCAAGTAATAAACTCCTCTCCTAGTTTAAAGGCTTCCATCACCGAAAAATAAATAAGGCCATTCCACTTGGTCAAAAGCCTTTTCTGCATCAAGCGAAATAACTACTAAGTCTTTTTTATCACTTCTTTTTGAATATATAATATTAAACAATCGTCTTTAGATTATATGAAGAATATCTTTTTGGTATAAATCCAGTTTGATCCGGATGTTATTAATTCATTAACAACTGAACTCAATCTTTTTGCTAATATTGTTGTTAATATCTTTTGATCTGTATTTAATAGAGCTATTGCTCTATATGATCCTGGTTCGTCCAAGTCTTTATTTATTTTAGGTATGAGTGTTATAATAGATTCGTTTCAATGTATCTGGAAGCTTCTGTTCTGTATATATCTGTTCATATAATGATTTTAGATATGGGACTATATATTCATGAAATGTTTTATAAAATCCGAACCTATAACCATCAGGTCCCGGTGTTTTACGTTTTTTAATGATCTAATAGATTCTTTAATTTCATTTATTGAAATATCAGCATTTAATAATTTTCTATTTTGTAAATCCAGTCCTTTCAAGTTACATTTTTTTATAAATGCATCTATTTCTATTTTACTTACTGTTGTTTTAGCAGTGTATAAATTTTTATAATATTGCATAAATCTTTGATTAATATCTTTAGGTTGTATTAATAAGTCACCGTTTGTGATTTAATCCTATGTATAATTTTTTCCGCTTCATTTTTCCTTAATTGTCGAGCCAGCAGTTTTTGGGCTTATCCCCAAATTCAAACTGTAATTGTTTAGTATGTTGGTAAAATTTTATCACTTGATCTGTATATATTTTTATTTAATTTATATTTCAATATAACAATTTTATTATGTAATATCGTATCTGGTTTTATTGCATTCTGTATGTCTAATTCCTTAATCTCCTTTTCTAGATCTTGTTCTTTCCGAATCTTTTATTGTCAAATGCTTGTGAAGAAATCATTATTCCTCGAAGATATGCCTTAAATGTTTCCCACAATAAGGAACGCGATATCTCTGGTTGATCATTTATTTCAAAAAAAATTTTAATTTGAGTTATGATATATTCCTGAGTGGCTTTGTTTTTTAAAATTTGTGGATTAAATTTCCACTGTCCTAAATTTTCTATTTTATTATTAATTTTAATTTTAAACGTTACTGGGGCATGATCTGAGATTATTATATTATCATATTATATTATAATATGCCAGCCATATTAAGATGGCTATACATCTAACGACTTCCGTCATCGATGTTATTAACACGACCAGCTCCTGGAATTAGGGAATTATTATTCCTTAACAATATTTTAACGGGGGTATAATATATATAATTAAAAAAAAAAAAAAAAAGGGAGGGGGAATGATAATAAAAAACAGGAAGGGGAGAGAGAAAGAAAAAAAGAGGAAGAATAAAAAAATTCATCCTTTAAAAATATCAATATCTAAAGCTAACTTAAAAATCTAAATAATATTGGACATAAAAAATACAAAGGCTATATAAAAAGAAGAATAACATACAATTAATTCAGTTCAAAAAGGAAAAATTAGTTATTAATTATTAGTAATTAGTGATTAATAATAGTGAACATTCCTAATTAATAAAAAAAAAGGGTGGGAAAAACTAATAATAAAACCGTGTTATAATCTTAATGTGTGTGTTAATTATTTATATTAGTTATATGTTAGAACTAATTATCAATGTCCAGATATCCAGATGACGTTGTCGAATCTCGTTTTATTCCTCTCCATTCCATTCGACATTGTCTCCATCAAGTCCAATATCATCTGAAGAGTCTCAGTAAATATTAAAAGTCCATGTTGAATATCTGAGAATGATAAAAGTCAGTATATTACTTGCTTGTAGGTACTCTTCAAGTCTTGAGCTGCTGAGCAAACTCCAATGCTGCGGTTGGGGTCTTGAAAAAGTATTCCACATTCTTATAAGAAACTCTTAAAGTCGCTGGGTAGTTCAAACCGTATCTCAGATTTTCTACTCCACGCATAAGACTTTTGGCTTCATTGAATGCTTTTCGTTTCCTGCGACCTCTGGTGGATAGTCTCGATAGATACTAATCCTTTGACCTTCAAATGTCAAGTTTTTTTAGTTTTCGAAGCTTTCCGCATAATCTCATCCAGAACAAAATCAAATTGTACCTTTATAATCATTTGTCTGGGAGGAGCGTTGGGTCTGGTCTGACGTCTACTGACTCTGTGAGCACGAGCTAATAAAGGCATTTCTTCCAGAGATAGAACTTCTTTGAGTAATTTAGCAGTGAACTCTCGAGGGCCGTCGATATTCTCTAGACCCTCAGGAATCCCTACAATTCTCAGATTTTGCCTTCTCTGATGTCCTTCTAGCTCAGTACATTTCTCTGCTGTTTTAGTCAGCATGCTCATCAGACGTTCGTTTTCTGTAAACAGGTTCGCTGTAGTCAAAGCATTCGTCTCAGCTGTTTGCTCAAGGTTCTTTATTTCAGCCATCTGTTGTTTCTGTATTTCTTCAATAGGATTAATCCTATTATCGATGTCTTTTTTAAACTTTTCCAGTTTCTTATCCATCTTTTCCTCCATGACGTTAAACATTTCAATAAATTCTTCCTTTAATTCATCCGACATTTTCTTAACCTTTTTTTCATATTTAACTTTGTTTCTTGTTTTAAGTCTTTCAGTTGATTTTTCATCTGATTCAGCTGAGTATCCATCAAACTATTTATGTGATTTATTTTCTTCCTTTACATCTTTTATTTCTCCCTTTAATTCTTCCTTTAAGCTAACCATCTGATGAGAAATAAAAGATTTCAGTTCCTCACCTTCCATTTTTGTCCCTGGTTTTTTTGGACACATCTTCCAGGATTCGAGTTCTACTCGACTCCGAGGCTTCACTTGGGCCTTCTCCCGGTCTCTGCCGGGTTTGTCGAACTTTAACCCTTGTCGGTAGGACTCCGTGAGACCGACATAGTTCGTCGCGCGCCTGATGACGTCACTCGGCACAGTCGGTGAAGAAACAGCAAGCAGTGCGTTGCAGGCAGCCGGTAAGTCTTTTAAAAAAACCCCGTTTTTACAATTTTTTTTGCGGAGCTGGCTGGCGCTATACTCTAGGCTCCATAGCGCCACCGGAAGTCTTTACTTTTTTATTGTAATAATCTCTCAGTTGGAGGTATCTAAACAAGTCTTGGTTCCGGCTATCTGAATGACTATCTAAAGCAACAGTTGCAGTTACAAAATAGAGTTGGCTATTTGGGATAAGAGTCTTTGGAACTTTTTACCGAAGGTTTAGTCACTGAGTACATTCAAGTGGAGATCAACTGATTTTTAGATATTGATGGAATCTGGGTACGTAGACTTGGTATGAAAAGATGATACTGGGGAGACAGATTGGCCATGAATCTATTGAATGGTGGGACAGGTGCAAGAAACTGAATGGCCAACACCTGGTGCTGGTTTTTGTGTTCAACTTAATTGTGTCTCATCACACAAGGTAAGATAGTTCATCCTGTCCTGTTCTGACAAAAGTTCTTTGACTTAAAATATTCACTCCCATTTCTTTTTGCGCAGATGCTGGCTGAACTGTTGAACGATTGAAAGATGAAGCGTGGAACCAGGCCCATCGAGTCCACTCTGACCATCGACCACCCGTTTACACTATGGCTATGATTTCCAACTCTTGTATCCACTTCCTGCACGAGGGGAAATTTACAGAGGCCCATTAACACTTACCAACCCATATGTCTTTGGCTTGTGGGAACACCTGGGGAAATACCACAAATTTACAGGGACAATGTGCACTGAGGCAGTGGTTCTTCCAGTGGCTGTTTCCAGCATTTTGTTTTTAATTCAACCCACTGTTTTGTTGCAAAGTAACTCTGGGAGACAATCCTATGTGTATTCTATGAACCTGTCGTCCGATTTGCTGTATCTATAGGAAGATAGAACTCTTCCATGATTATATCACCTTTGTCATGACCTCTTATTTCTTGATAGTACTCAGCATATTTATTACCACTACAAAGAAACATTGGAGGAGTAACAACGTATTAGGCAGCATCTCCAGAGCGTTGAAGAGCAGGAGACTGCCAGGAATCACAGAGGGGGGAGCAGTGAGAGGTCTCACAAAAACTAATTGAAGAATGTCGAAGAGCAGCACGATTCGGAGGGGGAACAGTGTGGTTCTCTCAGAACTCTGAATACTGTCACTGGTGTTTTTTTGTCACTTGTTATTAGTTTTTTTTCACCAATACTGATTTCAGTTTCTGTTTTATGAGCTTTAATTATTCTCAGTTACTGCTCAGTCTCACTCGTTTGCCAGCATCATTGCATTGCTCTTTATAATGTCAAGGTGAAGCCTTTGGATTGTGAGTTCAATCCACACTATTCTAACACAGGCATGAGTGCTAACATAGCCTAGCCACGGGAAAACATGTTTGCAAAATAATTTAAACAACTATTCTATGTGAGAATCCAAGGGTAAGAGAATAGATTTAAAATAAATACTTAAGGAGCTGTGAAGCAAGCATAAAGGATTAAGCCGCATTGTCCTTCATTATAATTGAGTGCTTTGGATGCATGTGATATGTGGTATGTTGTTTCTTTACGAATTGTAGCATACATTTATTTGGTTAAGGAAACATGTTGTGGTCTCGGAACCAGAGTTCACACTCTTGTTTTTCAGATGAGATGTTAAATCATGGCTAATCCTTTCTCAAGTATACAGAGAAGATCCAAAGGCACGAGATTGAAGAAAATCAACACAATTCCTCGGTGCCCTACCTAATTATTTCTTCATATCATCATGATATTGGATTAAAATGACACAGAAATAGGCCCCCACACCGATCAGTCCATGCCAGTTTCATGCTGCACTTCAGGGACACGGGTATCCATCAGTATGTTGCTGTTTTCTTTTCCTGTTATGCTCGTCTAGACTCCCCTGCATTGAAAATATTCACTTCAACCTCATTGTGTTGGAGTGATTTTTTAAAAACATTTTCACCATTCTTTAGAAAACAAAGTTTCATCTAAATTCTTTATTTGATATCATGGTCTTATACTAAAGTTGAGGATATAATAAAGGCACACCAGAAGAAACAGTTCTCGGGCAAGGCTAAGTTTATGATGAAGAATGATAATTTAGCATATGAACTGGATGGAATCAAGTACTTGAGGATAGAATCAATGTCTTAACAGTGTAATAAAAATAGGAAATACTCATCAAAAATAGGAAAGGTCCATCATCATCCATTGATGTTTTAGGTTGATGCCTTTTTGAAGTTTAAGCATTTTCTGTTATTTCACAATCATCATTTGGGGAGAAAATTAGGGATAGAATTTACTGTTCCTGAATGATAAGGAGCATGCAGAGACAATTGGGTAACCAATGCCAGGAATAGACACAAAAAACTGGAGTGACTCAGCAGGTTCGATAGCATCTCTGGAGAAAAGGAATAGGTGACTTTTTGGGTTGAGACTGATGATCCATGGTGTCCGCTGATATATCTGATCAGGCCCAGAAGATTTTTCCACCTTCATGAGCTTAAAGACTTTCTCTACAGTAATACCAACCGTCCTCAATACCCATCCATTAACTGTCCCAGATTCCCCTGTCTTCACATCTTTACAGTAAACACAGAGGAGAAATACTCAATAAGAACCTTGCTCATCTCCTGTGGTGCTACACCGAGATGACAGCTATGTTTTCTAAAGTGCCCTATTCTCTCTCGAATCACCCTCTTTCCCTTAATGTACTTATAAAATGTCTATCTTCATAATACAGCACACACTGGCGATGCATACAGCCACTACCAACAGGATCCCACCACTTTGGTTTCCGCCGAGACTCCCTGCTTAACTCCCTGGTTAACTCGTCCCTTCCCACCCGAACCACCCCCTCCCCAGGTACCTTCCCCTGCAAATTCAGGAGGTGCAACACCTGTCCCTATACCTCCTCCCTCAGCCATCTAAGGACCCCGACAGTCCTTTCAGGTGAGGCAGAGGTTCACTTGCACCTCCTCCAACCTCCTCTACTGTTCCAGGTGTGGATATCGGCGAGACCAAGCACAGGCTCGGCGATCGATCCACCTCGGCCTGAAGGAACAGCATCTCATATTTTACTTGGACAGCTTACAACCCTATGAACATTTATTTCTCTAACTTCAAGTAACCCTTGCATCCCCCCTCTCTCTCTCTCTCTCTCTCCATACCTCCACCACCCAAGTCGTTGTACTAGTTTTACTGTCAATCTGTTGAGTGCCTCTCTCTGTATACTCATTGTCACCTATCCCACACCCAACCTCTCCCACATTTCCTTGATTATCATTGCTTTTTGCATATCTTCTATTCATTTCTCCAAAGTACTGTCCATATCTCTCGTTCCCTTTACTCTTGACTCTCAATCTGTAGAAGGGTCTGGACCTAAAACATCACCTATTCCTTTTATCCAGAGATGCTGCCTGGCCACTGAGTTACTCCATCTTTTTGTGTCTGTCATCGGTTTAAACCCGCATCAGCAGTTCCTCCCTACACTGTTATGTCATTGCTTCACATAAATTGATTACTGAGTTTCCTACATCAAACAAAGACAAGTAATTCAAAATTACTTTATTGGTTCTTAAATGTTTCGCGATAGGTTGTTTAGATGCAATATAAATGAAAGCTCTAGCATTTATCTAGTTATTTTACTGGTCCAAAAAATGTTAACGATCTGTACGATAACCACTAGGAGGCATCAGAGACCCAATGCTACAGTTAGAAGAACGATAGTGTAATGATCCCTATCGTTCCCACTCCAGCATGCACTGGACTTTGGTGATGTGTAGGAAGGAACTGCAAATGCTGGTTTACACCAAAGATAGGCACAAAATGCTGAGGAAAGCCACTGTCCCACTTAGGAGACCTAAACAGCAACCTCTAGTGACCTTGCCCGCCACCCAAGGTTTCCATGAGGTCACCGGAGTTTTTGGTCACTCTCTCTAATGGTTGAAAGTGGTTTCCACGTGGTCGATGCTTCATCTAGGTTGCTGCTATTTATTCATCATGTTTAAAACCAGCCTCGACTAAAAATAGGTTGCCGTTTTAATAATCGATAATGTTTTAGTCGCAGGTCTAGTCGAAGTCGGTTTTCTTCGTAGTCGAGGAAGGTTTTCAACATATGCGTGGGAGGTGGTAGGAGGTTGCAGGTCACCTCGACCTTGATTTTATTTTATTGGGTGGCGGGCAAGGTCACCAAAGGTTGCTGTTTAGGTCTCCTAAATGGGACGGGCTTAAAACTCAGCGAAACTGTTTTGTTGCTTGACACAAAGTGTGTTTTGAACAGTTCATGGCTGATGGTCAGATTGGAGAGAAGGAATGGGTGACATTTCGGGTAGAGACCCTTCTTCAGAGCAAATCTTCTGGACTATTGGATGTTATATATTAACACTTCAACACACTTTAATTTACTTTAAAAATAAATGTTATACAGTAACATTCCAGTGAACCTGGTAAGTTTCAAGGGAATGTGGGAAACAGATTTGGGATTTTTTTTAAGGCAGTGTGGTCAACAGAATCAGATTAAAGGTAGACACAAATTGCTGGAGTAACTCAGCGGGACAGGCAGCATCTCTGGAGAGAAGGGCTGGATGACGTTTTGTCAGTCTGAAGAAGGATCTCGACCCGAAACATCACCCATTCCGCTGAATTCCTCCAGCATATTGTGTCTATCTTTAGTTTAAACCAGCATCTGCAGTTCCTTCCCAAACAGATTAAAGGACATGCAGGAACTGAGGCTCTGATAAATGGATGAGGTGCGTGGCAATGAGGGCCCCAGTAAATTGAAGGTACGAGTAAACCAGGCTCCGGTGAGAGGACAGGGAATAGGCCAGAAGACAGTGCCCCAGTGAATGGATCCTGATGAATGGAAATTGCAAAACATGGCCAGGTACTGAAGCATTGTGATTTCCAAATGGTTAGATAATGGATTATTGGAGTCCTGCTATATTAACCTTCAATAGGGGTGGAAGATTGCAACCTTCACGTGGTCCGCCCTGTTTCAACTAATGCAATCAACTCGACGTGCACAAACGGAAGATCAAATAGAACAAGTTGCCCAACAACTTTAGGCTGTGCACGCCACACGAAAGAAGAAGAACCTTCAATAAACTGCTCGGAAACTCGGATACTTTGGCTCACCAGGTGATGCTTGTCAAGCTGCTTTCTGTCTTGCTGGATCCCAAATTCCCATGCCCCTTTCCACTCACTGCAACCCCACTTCCCACCCTCCATTCCATTGGCGGGATTCTGGGGGTGGGAGATTGCAGCCTTCACGTGGTCCATCCCGTTTCAACAAATGCAATCAACCTGGCGTGCACAAACAGAAGATCAAACAGAACAAGTCTTACAACTTTTGGCTGTGCACACCATACGCAAGAAGAAGACTGGATTCTGCTTCCTGCACTCCCTTCACATCACTGGAGCACTACGTCTGAAGAAGGGTCATGACCTGAAATGTCACCCATTGCATCTCTCCAGAGATGCTGTCCTGCTGAGTTACTCCAGTACTTTGTGTCTAAGGTTTAAACCAGCTTATGCAGCTCCTTCCTACACACTGGAGCACTGCTTCCTGTTCTTCACTTAAACTCACCAGATTCACTGGAACATTATCATTCTGTAATGCGTCTCATTTTTCACCGTGTAACTTCTTTAAAAAAGGGAATTAAAAGCACATTGGAAAATTAATATGAATAAAATCCAAAAGTCTGCTAGTTTGGTAACCAAATATGACAGATTAATGCACTTTTATCATACAACATTCTCCAATATAACGATGAATCCAGACCCAAACTGTTTATCTGGATCCATTGGGCTACCAATGTTGATTGTAGTCTACAATCATAAGGCAAAGATAAGCACTGCAGTGCCAGCCTGGCAAAGAAAAAGGTAGGAGACATTTATTTAAACATATTTTATTTTGCAAAGCTCAGTTAGTTGATGTTGGTACATTGTTGTGTAGGAGGGAACTGCAGATGCTGGTTTACACCGAAGATAAACACAAAATGCTGGAGTAACTCAATGGTTCAGGCAGCATCTCTGGATAGAAGGAATGGGTGACTTTTTGGGTCGAGACCCTTCTTCAGACTGAGAGTCGGGAGAGGGAGACACAGAGATATGGAAGGGTAACGTGTGAAAACGAGACATCAAAAGCGACAAAGTTCAAGGAAAATGTAGAATAGATCATTGTTAGCTCGGGGAAGGTGACAACGAGGCATACAGAGATAACATTTAATCAGGACAGTCAGACTGGTTGGAGAACTAGGATGGGGGAGAGAGAAAGCACAGGTTACTAAAAGTTAGAGGTCAATATTCATATTGCTGCGGTTGTAAGCTGCCCAAGTGAAACATGAGGTGCTGTTCTTCCAATTTGCACTAGGCCTCACTCTGACAGTGGAGAAGGCCCAGGATAGAAAGGTCAGTATGTGGATGGGAAGGGGAGTTAGTGTTTGGCAACCAGCAGATCAGGTAGGTTTAGCAGGACTGAGCGGAGGTGTTCAGCGAAACGATCGCCACCTGTCTATCTTCGGTGTAAACCAGCATCTGTAGTTCCTTCTTACTCAATATTCATACTACTGGGTTGTAAGCTGCCCAAGTGAAATATGAGGTGCTGTTCCTCCAATTTGCATTGTGTTTAGCAACCGGGAGATCATGTAGATCTTGGCAGACTGGGCAAACTAAATTTATATTATTGTCATGTGTACTGAGATTCTGCTAGTTATCCAGAAAAATCATTATCAAATATCCTTTTAATGGAATTTATTCTGGTGAGAATGAGCTTTTAAGCCAAAACTAGATTTGTTAAAATTTCTTTGAAAAATAATATCTTAAACTTGTCTGCCATAAATTATTTTGTTCACATTTGAAGTATGACCTTGGAGAACCAGTTTGTGCCCTCTGGCCATGCATAACAAACTTACAACCCATGTGCAGAATTCACAATAATTTCAGTTTTACAATGACATTGAAAATGGTGCCAATACTTGGCACCTCTTGCATGCGGTCTCAGTGGACTATTACAGTATACCATGATAATCGGGGATTGTGCTAGGTATGGCAAAACTTTACTGAACTGTGTGTAACAAAAGGGTTTCACTGTGCAGTTACACGATACGATGAAACTATTCATCCCTGGAGGAAAATTATCCCCTGGGCAGAGGATTCTAAACTAGAGTGCCCCCCCTTTGTTCTCCCACCGTCACTCAAGACGGTCCCCCCATGCCGGGTCCCCATTGTCTTCCCGTCCCCCCTCACGCTCATTGACTGTGAGGCCCCACCACCGCCAAGGCTCCTGTTGCCGCTGAGGCTCCCGCCGCCGAGGCTCCCATCACTGCCACTGTTGAGTTTACTTCGACCCAGATAGGCCTTACTGCCCGGCTTCTCCATGGTCCCCTGGGAGGCCTGTGGGGCGAGTTGGGCCTACTAGGGCGCATTCAGGTCTTCGGTCGTCGTTCTGGTCGACAGCAGCGTGGTTGTTTGGTGGGTAGATCGGGCCCGTGCGGCTCCCCGGTGCACTCCTGCCTTTTGCAAGACTCGCCGGGATATGTGGCAATAAAGCATCACTGACTATCTGGTAGTGCAAAAAGTGCAGAATACATATAGTGTTGACACAAAAGTGTTGCAGTTGCTGGATTTCAAAAAAAAATTACATAAAGTGCTGGAGTAACATCAAATGCTGCCTAACCTACTGAGTTAGCAGAATTCAGTGTTACAGTTACAGAGAAGCCATATATTAAAAAAATGTGCAAGGGCCAGAACAAGGTAGGTTGGAAGATCGGAAAATTCATCCTTAATAATAGGAGAGTATGATAATAATGGGAAACTGTTCTGGAGAAGTGAGAATGAGCAGGATGTGAGTGGTGCTAGGTTACGTTGGCGGAGTACCAGAGGCAGCTTAAAGTGCAGATGGTCAATGGGGGGAGAGGGGAGAGATTGGTTTGAGTGGACTGCGTTCACACCTCTCCGCAACATCTTGCAGTCTTGGGCGGAGCAGTTGCTATTATCAAGCTGTGATGCATTTGGATGGGATGGTTTCTATGGTTCCACAGTAGGAATTGGTAAGAGGCATTGAGAATGTCCTTAACCTTCTGAAGAAGCAGAATCACTGTGCTTTCTTGGCCCATAGCATCGATGGGGTTGGACTAAGACAAATTGTTGGTGATATTTACATCTAGGAACTTGAAGCTATAGACTATTTCCACTTCAGCAGGGCATGTACTCTACCCTGCTTCCTGAAGTCCATGACTAGCTCCTTTGTTTTGCTGACATTGAGGGAGTGGTTGAATTGATACCATGCTACTCAGCTTTCTGTCTCGTTTTATACTGTCATCTGGATACTTGTAAATAGATTTAGAACAGAATTGGTTGCACAGTGGTGAGTGTCTTGGGAAAACCATACGGGGCTCAGAAGCCAGCCATGGGGAGCAGTGGTATTGAGAATTACTGTGCAAGATATTTTATGCCATCTGTACAGATTGAAACTTGTTGGGTCAGGATCCATTTGCGGATTGTGGGATCTGAGACCTAGGTCCAGTTAAAATAGCTAAATGAAACGTTGCATCAGCTGAGAGATCAGTAGATAAGTCATTGCAGTAGCGACAATGGGTTCCAGGGAGCCAGCACTTTTGAAGCAAAAGAGGCAGAGAGCGAGAACAAAGGGGGATCCGCCAGGGGGCAACTGCCGAGAGCTAAGGGGGACCACAACTGGATTGTGCTAAAATTGAATACTTTGTAACTTTGTCAGCGCTCTTTATACGGGGACTATTGGATGCAAAACAAAGAATATCACGGTGACTTGTCACATGTGACAATTAAGTATCATTCATTCATCCTTTTTCAGCATATATTAATTTTGCTTTACAACATCCTCCTCACTCAAAATCTGATAACTGATAAATTATTGTAGATAGACACAATACTGGAGTAACTCAGTGGGACAGGCAGCATCTCTGGAGAGCAGGAATGGGTGACATTTCGGGTCGAGACCCTTCTTCTCCTAATGGTCTCCTAATTTGAGGAAGGACATCCTTATGATTGAGGCAGTGCAGCGTAGGTTCACGAGATTGATCCCTGGGATGGCAGGACTGTCATATGAGGAAAGATTGAAAAGACTAGGCTTGTTTGTATTCACTGGAGTTTAGAAGGATGAGGGGATATCTTATAGAAACATATAAAATTATAAAAGGACTGGACAGCTAGATGCAGGAAAAATGTTCCCAATGTTGGGCGAGTCCAGAACCAGGGGCCACTGTCTTAAAATAAAGGGGAGGCCATTTAAGACTGAGGTGATAAAAAGGTTTTTCACCCAGAGATGTGAATTTGTGGAATTCCCTGCCATAAAGGGCAGTGGAGGCCAAATCACTGGATGGATTTAATGGAGTTAGATAGAGCTCCAGGGGTTAGTGGAATCAAGGGATATGGGGAGAAGGCAGGCACGGGTTATTGATTGGTGACGATCAGTAATAATCACAATGAATGGCGGTGCTGGCTCGAAGGGCCGAATGGCCTCCTCCT